>JAVDPK010001888.1:44303-94616 GCA_034780415.1 Cichlasoma orientale
ATATTCCTACTACATTGCCTCTTTTCTCTACACTGTCACTTAAAATGCTTTAATGAAATCCTCTTAAGTTTGGTAGGTGGTAGGATTTATGTGATAGCTGACAAGCTGCAAGTAAACAGGGGCCTTTTTGCACCACATGCAAACACTGATTTCCTGCTTAGACCAGATTTCATCAGATAACGTTTATTTTCAGGCACATGTACTGAATGCATTTAAAGTGTGACTTTTTCACAGCATCAGTAAAATAAAGCTCGCTTTTGAATGGAGTGCGATTGTTTTTTCACGGGCTTTCCAATGAAAATATTGAGAGTATGTTTTTTGAATGGGGCTGTTTTTTTTTTTTGTAAAAAAAGAGAGGGGGGGTAGGGCAATGTGAAAAGGGTCATTGTGACAGAGGGGACTCGGCACATAAAGCCTTGTCATAACAGATTACCTAATGTGTTTTGCAGGCTCTGTTGTCAACTGCAATACCCTGCATTCAGTTCTTTGTTCAAGTGTCTTCCTAAGCTTTTTTTTTTTCTTCTCCTCTCTCCTCTCACCCAATAGAAAAATGACGTGATCAGCCTTCTGAGTAGAAGCTGAGATGCTGTTAGTGGCTTCCTTTAAAGTTCCAGCAATGCCTCTGACGTAGAGGCTCATCTGATCTAATGAAAATATGTGCGGGGAAGTTTGTCGTAGTTCGTCTGAGTCAATGACCGTGATGTGGATTCTGTTTTAAAGGGTCACAGCCCCCTGGCAAGAAAAAAATCAGCTGCCTGCCTGGAACGTTCTAGCATTTTTGTTAGAAGTACTTAACAGAGGCATATTGATATTGCTGTTTTGATATATATATTTTTAAAGGCAGCATAGCGTCCTCCTGACCCGACACGAACGTCACTGTATCCAAGGGGGCAATCGCGATGTTAGTTTCTGTTTTGGAGATGTTGTATGCGCTGTGTTGTGGCTGCGACAAGCTCAGCTGTTTGTCAGATGTGCGCTGCAGTACTCAGACACTACTTTTAGCCCTCAGCTTTAAGCTGCATCCAGCGACAACTCTGTCACCTGTGCTGCAGCCGTGGTAACCGAGCCATCAAACACGCTCTTTTAAATACACTGGGTGCAACAGGCAGGGAATTTCTGTGGCCGCCTCAGCGTGTACCTCATCCAGACTTGAGTTTTCCTACTTGAGAGTGAACAGCTACATTCGCATGACTGTGGCAGTGCTCACGTCATCAGCTCAGGTCGACAGCTGCTTTGCTTCACCATTTATACATAAACTGACACAGGTGGGCGGGTGTAAAAATTGTACGGAAATACGCTATTAGAGCTGCGGTGAGATTGAACACTTTTTAGCATAAGGAATAACTGTGTCGTAGCCATGAGCAGCTGTGATCCTTGTCCATTCACTAAGAATGACATGGTGAAACGTGTCACTTGGTATCATTGGTGGATGGATTTTTACCTGTACCCTCAATTTCACTGAAAAGACAGGTGCAAGTCCTCTGCAACACAGCAATATTCCGGGACTTCAAGCAGCTACGGGCACAATAACCGCGGGCGCCGGGAAGTAGGTGGGACACGAGTGACTGAAGTAACTACCAATTTGGAGAGGTTGATCGCCAGAGATCAAAAAATGCAGCATGAAAAGAACAGGCAGTGGCTTCAGGGGACACTTTCCAGTGTTTTTCGCTCTCAGTTTCACTTCAGCTCCTTGTATGCTATAACACCGCTCTTCTCCACGGATGGCTGGTTGGACCACAAGCAAGAGTAGCCCACAGACTGGTTGTACCGTATATTTTTGACACTTCCCCCATCTGACAACAGATGCTTTCTGCAAGTAGACAGGCAGTCCGAAAGTGCCCACGGACCAGCTGATATAGACCAGCTGCTGATTTAGAGGAATGTCGATTAATCTGAATCTCAAAAGTTTACGAGAAGTCTTTCAGGGTCAGTCTTTGCATTATATTTTGCATTTGTTTTTTTGCTCACCCAAGAATGCAGTACCTGTTACATCAGTGTAATGCAATACCAGCTGTGGATGTAGAGGACGCAGCAGATTGACTGGCAGATTTTGTTGCACTCACCGGGAAAGCTGTAATCTTTGGCGGTTTTAGCTTAAACTCTCTGCTTTTTTACACCAAGGCAAACCTTTTTTTAAGAGGGGAAGAAGGAGACAGAGATCACCACTCAGACGGGTCTTGGGTGGCATTTCTAATCTGCGCCATGCTCCACATTATCAGATTATGTTATTGGGTGGAATTCCATTATTGGAACAATAACAAATTCAATTTTCTTGCTTCCATCTTGTCTAATACATATTAACTAGCAGAGAGGAAAATCATTCTAGACCCATATCTCTACTAAAATAGCAAATGATTTTCTGAAATGGGGTTTGTTTTGGTGAGGTTCCAGTATTGCTGTGGGCACCTAGATGTAATCACTAGAAATAAAAACATGCGGTGATGGTTAATTAAAAGCTGCTATCACTATAGCAGACAATATTTAATAAGAATTAAGAAGCTGAGCACTTTCGTTAAGGTCTTTCTCAGCTGCTGTTACAAATGGATCATTTTTCTGTGCAGTTGTCATGTCACAAGATTATTTAATTAGTTAAGTGTACTGTTTTAATTCAACTGGTGCAACCAACAATTTTATGTAGTGGAAAAGGGCAGCCTGTACTCGTCAGTTAATTTTATGCTATGAATTAAATGATTGAAGTAATATTATTCAGAGGAACATCACACAGATGCTCTTGCATATGCACACACAGACCCCAGGGACACTATTAAAATTCTTCGGTCTTGTTAAAAGAATCAACATGTTAACTGTGCAGAGATCTTATTTCTCTGTACGGCTGGCTTCCTGTAGCACTTCATCCATTCGTTTCTCTTTCAGTTTCCATGTGCATTTACCCTAATGTCTTCATCTCTTGCCTGTGATCCCAGATAGTCATCGATCAGCTTCACTTAGCAGTCAGCGCATCCTTAGAGGGTTACTGGAAGAGAGAGGTCGATTTGTTCAGCCATTTTAGACTCTTCTTGGCTGCTAGTCTCAGGTGAAAGGGGCTAGCTTTTAGTCCCCATCTGGTGCTTGGAGACCTCCTAACAACCTAATTACTGAGGGCTTTTTTTTCCTTTCCTGGTTGGATTATAGGCCCCATATTGAGCACTGTAGCACAAAATGTCTGCCGGCTACAACCAGCTGAGGGATGTTCTTTAGATGGCAGGATGTGGTTAGTTAACCGCTATCCGTCCTGCGTTGAAATGGAGCGCTCCTGTGGAGGGCTTGCATCCTATCAGTCCTAAATTCCTAGGAGCTGAAAATGTAAAGCTATAGCATTTTGGCGAAGCAAGCAGTTGAGTTGCCCTCATGTGCCATCCAGTAGCTTTTTGACTAAATTTCTCAGTCTTGAGTAAATTTCGACTCCTTTCTAGTCCCTCACATATGTAGATTTGCACGTCATCTGTTTATATAATGGATGTTCAGTGCTTACCAATGGCCTAATGATTACTGAGTATATCGCTGCTGTGATGATGATGATAAATCCTCTCACCTTGTGCCCTGGTATTTCCTGGTACACAGTCAGTCAGTCAGTCTAGTCTTTCTGTGTCAGTGCATCTAAATGATAAACTGTCTTTTTGATTCATTACTTCGCTCGTGTTCTTATATTTTTCAGTTGATGACATGTTAAAGGTCTTTGTGCCGTTTAAGTTGCTTCTCACGTTGCTTATCGAGCCTGACGTGATAAGTGGATTAACGTCTCCTGTGCCCGTCTGCATGTTTCAGGATGTGTAAAGGATTTAAACTTAGAAATCAGCGTTTGATAAATGACTGTAATTATCTACGAGTAAGAAATTTTAAGAATCTCCAGTTTGCGAGGGCAATAACAGTGAACGCTTGAAATGAGAGAAAAAGAGGACACGATGTGCTGCATCCTCCCCGTCTGTGCCAAGTTGAAGTTGTTATGGCAACCAGAATCTGGTCCTATACCTGTTGCCATGGATGAGAACGACGGAGTGATGACGTTGCTTATGAGGCAGCAGGATGTGTTTGCCATTTCAAGTTCAGGATGTGACTCTGGGTGAATGTTGACTCTTAAGTGGGAAATACTACAAGTATTATTTATTCCAGTCAGGACTCTGTGCGAGTCACTGTTCATATGCTTTATGAAATGTGTAGGTGCAAGTGTAGGCATGCCATCCTAGAGTGTAGGGACACTGTCGTCTGATTGACTGCATATCCACATTCTGCCTCAAGTTAAATTCAATGATTTGACATATATGTGAACAACATTGTTTTTTGATACTGGAAGCTTTCTGGTTTCCATTATAGTTCTTTCTGAGTTCTACTGACAAATCGTGTAACAATAATTCGTAATAATTTTTTAGTGCAGTGGCAATTTGGGGTCACTGGTATGCTTTGTCATGCATATCTGTCAATAAGTGTTCATCAAACAGTGATGCTAATAGTGCCTCTAATCGATTACTTCTTCTTAGAGAATAAATGTGTAACTAAATAAATTGTTAGTGTTAATGTTTCCGAAGCAGAGTAGAGAAGTGGAGCTTTTTTTTTTTAAAAAGAAAAGAAAAAGAATCCATTTGGATTTATTCTTGAGTAGCACTGAATCTTTGTCTCTCCTGGTTCTCTGTTCTGTGTTGAGGAGCTGCCTGAACAGGGAGCAGGAACAGGAGTAACACGAGCAAAAATGGAGCAAAACCAGTCTCATTTTTTTAAACAGGAAAACTTCCAAACAGCAGACGCAGCTTATTTCAGTGCATCTCTGGACTCTCTCTCTTCCTCCAGCTGTCTGAACTGTTCTCCCGGCCTCTCCCAGCTGTTAACAGACTGCAGTGCTACCTGGCTAGCTTGCATTTTCCACAGTGCTGGTCAGCAGTGTAATTTTGGAAGGATTTAATAGTGTTACATATTGTTTATCGTTCACAAATTATTGTGTGCAGTTATGATCGCCCTAGCATCATATCATCAGAAGAGTGAGTAAGGAGGATTCACAGCTGTTTTGTAGCCAGTAATAAATATTTGATAATTTAACAACCATAACTGGCAATTGGATAAAATTCATTTTAAAACTGACAATTTAGCTTTTTATCTTTGTAAACAATGTCTAGCAGAGAGAAACCAAAATCCTGGCCTGGATATCTGCTGTCTGCACCTGGAACTTTTGAAAAATTGTCCTCACAGGCTAAGCTGGTGGGTTCCGAGGTTAAGCCTAACATCGCAAAATGAAAGGGAAAGTGAGAGAAACCGGCATGGGAAATGCCACAATCTCTTCCTCCTGCTTGACCACAGATTGCCTTTATGCTAAATTACATCCACAAACTGCTGCAAAGAAGCAAATAAATGGAACCTGTTGGTGTGAAATTCCTTCAAAACTACAAACGCTTGCTGTTAGTTTTTCCCGTGCTATGTTAGCTCCCCTTCTGGGAACCGGTGCACCCCTGCTTGTGCATCCCATAGCAAAGCAAACATAGGATAACAAAAAGCTACTTTTTGGCTGCTCACTTAGGGGTCACCACAATAGGTAGCTCTGCATATTTGATTTGTCCGATTTTTACGCTGGATGGCCTTCCTATATTTGAATAAAATAGACTGCTCTCATATCGATCCGACTGTTGTCACAGTACCACAGATACTGACTTAAATAGCTGGATTGGGTATTGGACCAATATCGGGAACAAATATTAGACGTCTTCTTTCAACACAAAGTGCAAATAAAAATCTAGACTGCGAATATGTAACTGTTGCCATTGGTATCCTTTACCATGCGCCTAGCAGCAGTAGTTAGGGCCCTGTTTTTTTTGGTAGGTTTTCTTATCTTGACCTCAGTACACTTTTACAGGCTCTTACATGAGAGACCCACTCTTATGACACACGGATGACACCACACGGGTGAACCAGCTCTCTGTTCTGGGAGCAGTGGTGTGGGCTATTGAATGAGATAATTATACTACACAAGCATGATTCACATTAAGGAGCTGAGAACTCTCCTAGTAGCTGCTACTGTGTAGCTTTGCTCTACGTGGGTACCTTTTTAACACCATGAAATCCACGGTAGTCACTAATGAGAGTCCGAGATCGAACTAGTGAAGCTGACAGACTCAAAGATTAAACGGCTCCTATAATGTTTTGTCATGCTAAAACACAGCTCCGATTCCCTGTAAGGCAGAGTTTGTCACCATCAGTCTTCTGTCCTATAATGGGAATATCGCTGTCTAAATTCCCCACATGTGGAAGTCTCTCATCATGTTTCTGTTTTTAATGCTTAGCTGCATCGTTGACGCTGAATCAGAGCTTAGGCTGCATCCTCATTAATAACCACTGTAGATTGTTCCAGGAAAGGTGAATGGGGGCACTGGTAACTTAAATCCGCCTTCATTTCTTCATTCCCAGTCTCCAATTTCCCTTTGGAGGCAGGTCAAAGGTGGAATTGGGATTTATTTAGCCTCCTGTCTTGCTGTATCCCCTTCCAGTGCCCAATATGGAAGCTGCTACTTCGGCTGTGCACCTCAACCTGTTCAAAGATTGTGGTCTGCACAAAAAATGCATGATTTTTGCACGAATCCCTCTGTGTTTCAGTGCAGTAGCTGCTGCTTTAATCATCTCAATATTTAGCATGAAACGGTAAGTGTTCAGGTTTCTGAGGACATGCTGTGCTTTTCTGTCAGCATGTGACCCGTGGAGGGCGATATGCAATCCCTGTCTCTCCACATCTCCTGCATTATTGATAAGCGAGCTGAAATCCTCTGAGCGCATAAGCCACTCTGCTGGCGACATCTTGATGCAAAGGCCTCTCAAGCATCCTCATGTCGAGGAGCCAAACCTGCCTTTAATTTGCCCACTAGCACAGAACAGGACATCGAACAAAGCTAATTATTCCTTTGTGACTGGTACTGCAGACTTCCCTGGACACACTGAGAATGCTCTAAATACTTACGTCCACAGATTGTCTTGTTCTTACTAAGATGCAGATGGTTTTTCCTTTCGTCCTGCTGTCTGTTTCTATTGTTGATCTGTTTGGACTGTTGCTAGGGCCTTTAGTACTCACACTACTTATAGTCTCTCCAAACCCTTCGTTCACTGGCCTTTTTCTCGCTCCTTCCTCTTCCACTTCCCCCTCACTTCTAAAGGCGGTGGTATGCATTTGTCTGCCCCAACAAGGCAACTTTATACCCCAAAGTGCAGTTTGTCTAAGAGGGGGATTTCTGCATTTATCTTTATATAGTCAATTAACATCCTGCTTTCTTTCTGTCACATATCCAGTGTGAACACTAGTACACTTGTCACCGGGGGTACCAACCAACATGGTTGAAGAGCGTGACATGCCAGACATGGCAGCAGATTTCTGTTCATTAAAAATTGTCTGTGTGGCCGCAGGGAATGGCTGAGTAGTGTGCAGAGAGAGAGAGCAGGTGAAGTGGTGTCATTGAGACAGGCTGTGTGGTTTTCATTCAGACTCTGCTTTGATTGTTATTTTGCAATATTGTCAATATCGAAGTGATAAATTAAGACACTGGTTAAAGACGGTGTGTTTGGCAGAACTTGAAGCAACAGCTGTGGTTCTTAAACAAAAAAAAAAGAAAAAAAGAAAAAAGGAAGCCAGTATCTTATAATCTGTCACTGTTTCATGTGACTTGCATCGCCAAATATACCCCTCTGATTGAGGAACAGGAACCTGAGGGAAACGCTATCTGCCAACCAAGATAAGAATAAATACTGTATCATTTGGGTCCATTTAGTACCAAAATGGTAATAGTATACAGATTTATTTATTTACTTAGAAAAGAAACATAAAGAAATAGAAAGAACTTGTTTCACTAAACACTCGGCTAAGGTTAGAGCACAGAAGCTGCTTTTGGTGGAAGAAAAAAATCAGAAGACCCATCATAAACTAATTAAAGGCAGCTTTTAAAATAAAACTATAAGGACATGGGAGTAGTTGTTGTGTCACTTTGACTTTCAGACCAGAAAATATCAACCACATTTCTAATTTTGTTCCTCCTCCACAGCTATCCTCAACCCCAAAGCCCCAAAGGAACCAGCAAAGACCTTCAGTTTTGATTACTCCTACTGGTCTCATACCTCTGTGAGTTTTAACTCCTAATTACTAAAAGCAAAGAAAACAAACAGATCTTATTGTGATCGTACATAGATTTAACTGTATTTTTTTTCCCCTTTTTTTTCTCCCCAGCCCGACGACCCCTCCTTTGCCTCACAGAACCGTGTGTACAATGACATCGGCAAGGAAATGCTGGAGCATGCTTTTGAGGGTTATAACGTCTGCATCTTTGCTTATGGCCAGACAGGAGCTGGCAAATCCTACACCATGATGGGGAAGCAGGAGGAGGGGCAGGAAGGAATCATTCCCATGGTTTGTTCAACAAAACATCATTCACCATTCTCTGCACTGCAGAGACTGAGACAAATAATGCAGTCCCTTGTCTTGGGGTCTGTTTACTGTTCCTGTTCATTCAGAGCTTTGAATGTATAGGAAAACTCACAAACTTCTAAGTCCTGATCATTTTCTGTGTATGTGGATTTTCTGTGTATGTCTCTACTAATTATTCTTGTCATAAGTCTATGCATGATACAGATCTTAGCCCACCGGTCCCCTGGAAGAATTGCATTTATTGTCTTTTACAGTGTTGAAAAACCTGAAAAATTCTTGCATATAGGGTCTTATAATGCATTTAGTGGCAAAGGTGTTCTCCCCCAAAGGTCTGATCGTTGGCGCTTTCCCCTCCTTTGATCAGACTGCCAGGTGGTCTTTACCTTGACGACAAGTTTCTAAATCCACCTTTCAGAACACTAAAACTGTTTAAAATGGAAGAACTGAAACATCCTGTCCTTTAAGCTGCGAACACATCAGAAGGGATTTCCAGTGATGTGGCACCCAGAGACCATAGAAAGTGAATGACATTTGGCAACTTCCACTTTGCTGGCGAGATGAAGTTGCAGGACCCTAGAAAAACATTTCTCAATTTCTAGGCAAGCGATTAAAGCAACTGCTGATGAAAGAGGAGGCTACAGCTGATTGACATATGACCTAGTAGTAAATACATTAGATGTTTGTGCGGGCAATGCGAGCCTGGGATGTTTGTAAGTAAGCGTCCCTCAGCTTCAAAGCTACAGGAGCCTGTTGCTTCCTGCGTGGATGCAGGTTTAGATTTAATATCTAATTAAGGAAAAAGTCATTGAATGGAGTTAGCAGGGTGTCCTTCATTACAAAGCAGTCCTGTACCACCTTTAAAAATGCTGTTTACAATTTTAGATTAGGTTAAATTTATACTGCAAAAGTATCTTTTTGTCCACAGATCTCATTTCTATTTGTTACTCCCTTTACTTCTCTGCATC
Source organism: Cichlasoma orientale (assembly GCA_034780415.1). Lineage (NCBI taxonomy): Eukaryota > Metazoa > Chordata > Actinopteri > Cichliformes > Cichlidae > Cichlasoma > Cichlasoma orientale. Next base: position 53,652 of record JAVDPK010001888.1, read on the forward strand.
TCATTAATATGAACTAAGATGTGTTCTTTCTCTGCCTCTCAGCTGTGTGAAGATCTGTTTGAGAAAATCAATGAGGACAACAACAAAGAGGATCTCTCCTACTCCGTAGAGGTGAGTCTCAGACTGCTTTGGCATCTGTAATCCCCGCGTTTAACTTCTGCTTCTAACTTTCGTGTTGGCTTCCCTTTATTGGCCATTTCCCAGGTATCAGTCTCATATTTCAGGGTTTTTCCTTTGCAAATCTCTGCCAGTCAAACTGGAAAACAAAAGTTTGATTGTGAAGTTGAGGTGTGACTCTGTTCTGGAGCTGGTGTACAGAATTCCCCAATTCTGGGATTAATAAAGTATATCTTATTGTATGCTATCTTAATATATGCATGAAAATACCTCGGCTCCTGTGTAGTAATATATCTTCATTGTGCAGAGCTGCATAATATTAGCCTGATATATTCAACCTGGGGCACATGAAATGACTCTCTGTGCTTGTGAAATTGTGTCCAGGTCAGTTACATGGAGATCTACTGTGAGCGCGTCCGAGATTTGCTCAATCCCAAGAACAAAGGGAACCTACGGGTCCGAGAACACCCGCTGCTCGGGCCCTATGTAGAGGATCTGTCCAAGCTAGCTGTCACCTCCTACACAGACATCGCTGATCTAATGGATGCAGGCAACAAGGCCAGGTGAGCTAAGCCCTGGGATCACGCTGAGATCCCCAGAAGGAGAGGGAGTTAAAGTGATGGCAACAGCTGTGATGATGTGATAGGCAACAGTCAGTCAGGATGGTAAAAGATAAGAATCTGTTTTGGATCAGAAAATGTTCTTATATGTCTAAATGCCAAAGATTGGACAGTTAAACAGCAGGACCTTCTCTGTGTTGCCTCCTTAACCTTTTTTAAAAAATATATATAATAGCATGTCGAGTGTGACCTGGTAGGTAATGAGTATTTTTCAATGAAATGTGCATGTGCACGAGGGCTCATATGAGGAGGAGTGAACCCTGCCTTAATCTGACTGTGCTGACTCAGAAGGCTTATTTCTAGAACATGCCGTGTAAAGCCCATATCTCCCCTGTGACTATCCCTCTGAGCACTCCTCATGTATTTGTGTTTAGTGTCCTCGCGTTATTATCCACCTCCGCTGCACAAAGTAATCCTTTACACTAAGTTCACTCTAATAGGTGTAAAACCTATTGATGATAGCGGTAGTAATAGACAAGACTAAGAATTAGGAATTAATTTTCCTTTAAAGGTATTCTGCATGATTATTAAGGTGCTCTGAAATGCTATGGTTTGTTTTTCCTAACTGGGCTCATATTTGCTAACTCGCAGAACTGTAGCTGCCACCAACATGAATGAGACCAGCAGCAGGTCCCACGCTGTTTTCACCATTGTGTTCACGCAGAGGAAACACGACAGCGAGACGGACCTCTCCACAGAAAAGGTCTGAGCAGGAAGAAACCCACATCCTTTGTTTAACATTAGTCTGTAAAATATTCACACTTAAATAAAGTTCCTACCTCATGTTTGTTAGTAGTGAATTTCTTCATACGGATTTTTTTTTTTTTTTAAACTTGTAGCCCATTTTTCAGTTCCTTTCTTGATTTCAGCTGAGATGTATCCTTTAGTCTTCTCAAGCTGGTTGTGATCAGAGACGGGAGAAAGAAAGAGAGCCATTTTAGATTCAACTTTTACCATTTCCTCAGACTCTGGAGGCACAAAGCCCACTGTGTTACTGTAAACAATGCCTATTGTATGCGGCCACTCTGTTCGATTTTACACCCTTGCTGCATTAACAGGAATGCCCCCAAATGCTTTGAATGTTTCAGAATTCATTCTACAGATTTTTATGGCATGACTGCAGCTATTTAACTTTGTCTCAATAATAGATGCACTGTTGATTAGATTTGATCCATTCTGAGCCAGTCCCGATCTTGGTTTTGCATTTTGAATTGATTCCATTTCCATTCTTTTCTAATGTGATTTGCTTAAATGAACTGCTTGGCTTGAAAGCATCTCACAATTGTTTTCCTGGATGTAAAAATTATGAAGTGAAACTTTGATTTTTACGTCACGTCTCCTTCCGCTGCAGTGTCGGCTCCAGCTATCGTTATTTTAGATGCTGTGATGGGACAGATCTTTTGAAATAGACAACAGTGAACAAGTTATTTCTTCAGCTTACGAGAGTTGGTCAAGTTTTACAGTGCGTGCTTGTTGTTGACGCTCAGCTGTGCTAACAGGAGTCTCTTCAGACTGTTCACAAGATGCTTAACCCATGTCATGCAAAAGTAATTAAGTAAATCCAAAATGTTCTCAAAAACGTGCTTTTTTTTTTTGCTAATCAGCGTTGCATTATTGCAGAAATCTATATTTGGCATTGGTGCACTGATTCAGAAATACTGAAGATAAGAACTGTATTTTTTATGTTTCTACTCACCCTGATTAAATTCATATTATTATAGGCTTAATGCATCTAATGCATTTACTCGCTCTCTTTAGGTCAGTAAAATTAGTCTGGTAGACTTGGCAGGCAGCGAACGAGCAGATTCAACTGGAGCGAAAGGTACCAGGCTAAAGGTAAGACCCCGATCTTCACAATAACTTTGGAATGCCATCAACGAACAATTGGCTTGTATAACCTAGAAATCTGTGTAATCTTTTTGTGTGTCTGTGCTTGCAGGAGGGAGCAAACATCAACAAATCTCTCACCACATTAGGAAAGGTTATCTCTGCCTTGGCTGAAGTGGTGAGTCTTTTATGTTTGATTTTTTTTTTCTCTTTTTATTTCTCTCCTTCTCCTCCTTTACCCTCTGCAACTTGACCCTGCCTTCTCAAGGAATTCATGTTTGTAGCCTGGCATGCTGTAATGTCTGCCCTTCTCTTCTCTCTTCTCTTGTCCTTGTAATGCTCGCTTACACAGGATAATTGTACCAGCAAGGTAAACCCTTTGACAGCTAAACCACTAACCTGTCATTCATCCCATGAGGCAGATTTGGCAGCCTTTTGCCGTGTGCAGTGATGAAGATGGAGATATTTAGCTGCCATCATTTTTTTTATTACTTTGTTCTTGGGAACCAAATGCACAATTTAACCCATAATCCCTGCACAACAGCAAAAGCACATCAAATCAACTCTCCGCTCATTTTACCTGACCTCTTTACCATTACACAGAAGTTGTTTTTATATATATCCTTTTACAACATATTATTGCACAGCCTCTAGTGCCTTCCATAATTTGTACATCATTATATCAGTTATTACTATTTTTTTTCCCTTTTATATATTGATGTTTGCTTACCACAGAGCAAGAAGAAGAAGAAGAGCGACTTCATCCCGTACAGGGACTCCGTTCTGACGTGGCTGCTGAGGGAGAACCTCGGTATGAACATTAGTATCTATTTTACTGTGTAAAAATGGTGAAATGTTTGCTAGTAAACTGTGTAGGAAAAGCCTTATTTCTAGACAGCAAGAGAAGCTGAGCCATTTGTATAATGGAATATGCAGTCAGGATAAAGTAGTCTATATTACACTCTCCCAGTTTAAGAAGTGCACAGTCAGCAGCAGACTGGATTTCAGACTAACTAGACACTCACCTCCTTGGTTCAGACGCGTATCAGGGAGAAGTGTGCAGTCTGTCTTGCACTTAGATTAGCTCTTGATTACATTTGCAGTGCATTGAAACAACTCAAATATGTGTTGATGATGTTTTACCCTCATTTCACACTGACTGACAATCTCTACTAAACCCTTTGTCAGGTGGAAACTCCAGAACAGCCATGGTAGCTGCTCTCAGTCCTGCAGACATAAACTACGATGAAACCCTCAGCACTCTGCGGTAAGCTTTTAGTCCTGAACACAAAATAAATAGCAATTAATTAATTGTTTGAATTATCTTTAAAAAATGATTTGTTTGATTATGATTTTTAGCTATGCAGACCGGGCCAAGAACATCAAATGCAATGCTGTCATCAATGAGGATCCCAACAATAAGCTGGTGCGCGAACTGAAGGACGAAGTGGCCCGACTGAAGGAACTGCTCCGTGCCCAGGGCCTGGGAGACATTCTAGACAGTGAGTTTTATGCTGTCTCAGCTGGTCATACCTGCAGCCAGCCACCTTCTCCGTCAGGGCCTACCACAAGCTGGCAACGTCTTCTATCTTCATTACTGTCTTGTTGCTCTCAGCCTTCTAACTTTCTTGTCATCACAGTGCTTGTACTTGTGGCTGGTACATCCCCCAAAAAAAGTGTCTGACAACACAAGTAGTAGCTCAAAACTCCACTAAAATATCATACATGCGTTTGCTGTACGCAGGAGTAATGGCTCATGGCCTTGTCAATTACAGACATAATATACCCATTGATGACTTATAATAGCTGAAGTGATGAATAACCTGACTGCTTGCTAATGCGTGCATAGATCACGCCTAATGCCATAGCACTTAACAAAATATGTCGTCATGCTTCTTCTCAGACTCGTTATTGTTTATCCAGCTCTCTAAACAAAATTAAAAAAAAAAAAATTCTGTAACCTTTTCCTCTCATTCTACTGGTGCTGACCTCTGACCCTTCTCATCTTTTCCTGCTTCCCTTCAGTTGATCCTATGGGGGATGATTACCCAGGAAGTGGAGTCAAATGTGTGTATACGCGTGGTAGACTTGCACCTTATGTCACTATTTGCCCTGATTACAGTAGCTGACATTACCTTTGAACCCCATTACCTGCACACTGAATCTGCTACAGCTTTGCATGTAATTGCCAAAAAAAAAAAGGCTTAAAAGAAAGAGACTCAGGCTTCTGTAGGTGCGCTTATACCTGGCAAGGGTAAGCATGGCAGTAGGTTAGCATGCTTTGCGCTTGATTTTCTGTGATTTGTTTTTTCTCTTCTTCTCAGAATGATGGGTGTGAGGCAGCTACTTGCAGGCTCAGATTCAGTTCTATCACAGAATATTCATTTTAGAATAACCCTTTAGTCTTCCCCACCCTCAAATGCAAATGCATCATTTTATAACCATGTCTCACTCTCTTTGACTCGCACTCTTTAAGCTTATTTTAACCCCGATGGTTCTTTCTGCTTTTTTTTTTTTTTTGTCCTTTCACTAATCATCCCCAGCAGGTGACAGTGCTCAAAGCTTTAAAATGCCCCTGCTGAGTTCTCAAACTGAGGCTCAGAGCTACAGACGGAAAGGTGCATAATTTTATATTTCTAAATAGAGGCACCAGAGGTGTGATTGTGTAAAGAGTTGACTAACTTTGTGTGCTTTAGTAGTTAGGAGAGTAACTAGTTTGCTAGTGTGCTTTCTTCTGTATTTGCAAGCATCCCTAACATTTTAACTTGGAAAATGTTTCTAAGAATAATTGTTCAGCTGCAGCATCTGATGTGCAGGGTAACTGGTTAAATGGCTCAAAGCTATAGCAGAGTCTCTCTCTCTTATTTATTTATTTATTTATTTATTTATTTATTTATTTATTTATTTTTTGGAGTAAGAAAGCCCATGTCTTCAGGAAGTTATCATCTCCCAAGTTATTCAACCTTTTTCTTTTATCACTTTGATTTAGTTTGGTTCTTAGAGAACTCAGTTGCGTGTTGCCTCAGAGGCCCATTTGAGGTCATTATATTGACATGAGCTGCCTGACCTTTGAGTGAGGCTGCTGCGGCTTTTGTTATGGTGGTTGCTGTGTGCGTATGGCGTGTGTGCAGTGAATTAATCTAATCAACTGCGGGCTGAACCTTTTCGCCAGCATGTGTCCACGTCTCTCCTCTGTCCTCCTGCTGAACTTTCTCGTAGTCTCCATCTCCCTCCCATCCTGTAGCCAATACTCTGATAGCAGTTTTCACACAGTGTGCTCTCGTTCGCACATACACAGACGCAATAAAGTGGCATCTCCCTATTCCTCCAGTACATACTACAAATTAAGAGCTCAGAGTTAATTGCTCTCCACTGTAATTGTGACTCGCATAAAAGCAGCCCTTTAAACTCATTATCAAAGTGCGGGCTGAAATCTAATGCCTTTTCTCTGGAAGATGAGGAGTGGAAGCATAACTGCCTGAAGTGAAAACTGCTGCTCTCTGTAGTTGACTATCATGCTGGGTGTTTGTCTTAACCCTACAACGTAAAATGTGTGTCTTACATTGGTCTTTCCTCCCCTTTGTCCTTTCTCTTTCCCCATCTGCCCCTCTCTCTCTTTCCTTCTTTATATTTGATATTTGGTTCTTCCATTTTATGTGTTTTACTCCCTCCATCCTTTCCTGGCCTACCCCTCCTCTTTCTGTTGTTCTCCTTCTCCCCCTGTCTCTCTCTCTCTCTCGTTGTTGGCTCAGACCTCAAAGACATTCAGAACAATAAGAATAGATACTTGATAGCCTCAGACAACCAACGCCCTGGCCATTTCTCCACAGCCCCTATTGGTTCCCTGACAGCCTCTCCATCCTCTGGCTTGCTGTGCAGTCAGGGGGGCCTTCAGTCAGTCACCAGCATCCAGGAGCGCATCATGTCCACGCCCGGAGGAGAAGAGGCCATTGAAAGACTCAAGGTAAATTAGAAAATGTCTTCAAATCACACTCAGTGTCTCCAGTTAAGAGTGAAGAGTCCCACAGCCACCTTCCCACTCTGGCCACCTAAAGCTCTAACTTGTAGAGGCCTGATAAAACTGATGGAACCAGTAGAGCTGATTGCTGACCTGTTCAGTTGGTCAGCAATTGGCTGACCAATTGCCTTAAGAATTAAAACAGGCTTTTATTTCTTAAAAGTGCGTGTTATCCACCATATTTATACAGATGCAGCTTTTCTTTTAATGCTTCAATTTCCAAAATTTATTAGAAGTCAAGAAATTCACAGCAAGATGAAATAAGACGTACAAGTTCAGGCACTGTAACATTTGTTCAATGCATTTATTTAATGTCAAGATGGCTGTTTAATTTTAGCCCACACGCAGCCTTTCATAAAAACCTGTTTTGCATCTCAGTCCTCATGTGGCCCCTGAGCTTCATGTGCCTCCCACTCACAGTAGTCTCTCGCACTCTGTAGATAGGGCAGCACACAGGATTGCAGCGACCAGCCACGAGGAGCTGCAGTTTCCATGGCAACCGTGGTGCCCGGTCTGTCTGTCATCCGATGACGTCAAGCACCAACGCAAATACGGAGGAAATCAGACCAAAATAGATTCAGTCCTATGAGCGTTATGCTTTAATAGTGAGGAACAATATTCACTATCAATGTCGCGGCTATTCGGGGATCTGAAAGCAAACATAAGTCACAGTCGTGTTAAAACTAAATGGCTTTATATACAAGTTTGTTTTGTGAAGGGAAAGTGCATTAACATTTCATATCGATGTGGCTAAGCTCATCTCACAAATCCAGGCTGGGTGCGCCTGTTCCTGCCTCCACCACACTGCTGATAGTTACTTTTATATTACACAGGTTGTGTTTTTCTCACAGTTTTCCTTTTTGTTCAGGAATCAGAAAAGATCATTGCTGAGCTCAATGAAACCTGGGAAGAGAAACTGCGAAAGACCGAGGCAATCCGCATGGAGAGGTCAGTACGGGCAGACGGTGTCTGTTCATTTCCATCTTCCATCCCGAGGGGATGGGGGGTGTCGGCCCCGCATGTGCATTAAACTCTTCCTTATTGTGTCCTGTCAGTCTTATAAGGGATGTGCGGTCTGTCTTAACTGTGTGACAGATGCTCCGGCAACTTTGGAAACCTCTAGACCTCAGATAGGGGATGTTTGTGTCAACAATTGTCTGCAACACCCACCTCATGCTTTGATTGGACATTGTCTTTGTCATTCTAGCTCTTTAGTTCTGTTTGTTACTCAGGTTTGTGTGGCTAAATACATCAAAGCTAAATACATCAGTTTTTATAGGATTTTGTGTCGTCTCCTTGTCTATGTTGGTCATGTTTTTTCTGTCCTGAGCGAGTGTAACTCAACCTTTAGTTTTTCCCTTTTACCTCAGTCTCTGTCTCTTCATCCCTCTGTGCTGTCTTCCTTTCTTTTAATACCTCTTTTTTTTCCTCTCCACTGCATCAGTTCTGTCCATTTCACTGTCCTCCTTTGTCGTCCCACTCTGCTGCACAAACACCCCTCTCAGACATCACACATGCTACCGTCTGTCCACTGAGTCTAACTGGTGCCATTCTTGTCCTGCCGCAAACCACTTACTCAAACGTTGCACACCATCAGTTCTCATCCTTTTCTAGTTATCAGTACAAAAGGTCTTTGCTGGGGGGAAAAATGTACACAGTGTATATTGCTGCAAGTCCTGTCAGAAAATCCATGTAACATGCTGTGTAAAAGACCAATAAACATTGCTATTGCTCAGAGTACAAATGTTTTGCCTTTTATTACAGGGAGGCTTTGCTTGCAGAGATGGGTGTGGCAATCCGTGAAGATGGAGGCACTCTGGGTGTATTCTCTCCTAAAAAGGTATGACAGACTGGATGGGAGAGCACTGTGTCAAAGTTCCCACTGGTGGTGGAGCACACCCTTCCGCCATCACTTCACTTTTCCTCAATGTCTTTTTCCATGAGACCCCTCCCTGCATTATCACAGTTTTTTCTTTATCGTTCTCTTTCCACTTTTTCTTCTTTGCTTCCTTCACATACTCAGCTTAGTGATGAAGGGCCATTTGATGAGCCGTTTGATTGTTTTGTCACCAAGAAGGTTTGTTTTTAATAATAAGCAATAAGCAGACAAACTACCTTTTCCTGCATTAGAAATAACCCCACTGCAGATAATTTAGTCTTTCATAGACATTTAACTCCAGCAATGTTTTCTACTTTTATTAAGCTGCAGGGAACATTTGCAGGTCTTTTCCCCCCGTAATGTTTGATAGTCAAATATATAAGATCAGTATTAATATGATGTTAAGATTTCACAATTTTTATTTCAACTACATCGAAGCTCCATCCCTTAAGAGTATTTTCTTTTGTTTGAACATAATAATTTGGTCTTCTTTCTGTAGTTGCTTAGATCTCTTAGTTCTATCAAAGGCTTATTAAATTATAGGCGGTGGCACATTCCCTTCACTCTTTACTTCTCCACCAAGTAGAGCTGTAGGGCAGTGATATAAAAACCAGTAGACATGCTTGTATGTGTTTGTCAGTAGACTCATAGGGGCCTGAATCATCCCACCTCATTATTCTCACGAGTCTGTGAGTTTTTGTTCTGTTTTTTCTTTTGTGTCTTTTGTTCACATCCGATTGTCTTCCATAATTTCTTTTCTTTCCTTTCATTCACTGCTCCACGGGTTAGCCTTGCGATCTCTATGCAGACTTTAATGGGGTATTCTCACCTAAAAAGGTTGGTGTTTTTTAAGGAATAGCTTGCAGGATCCTTTGAAGTAATTCTGTGATGTATTAGACTCCAGAGGTGTCAGGACTCTGTTGATGTGACCGTTTCTGTCTACATTTGCAATGTTTGATATGAAAATATCCCAGTATTGGGGTAATTTATGGACTTATGAATATTGATGAAAGCAGTGAAGTTCTAGAAATGTTTTTGTGGTAAACTGTCTGCCTCATATGTCCATCTGTAGACCCCACACCTGGTTAACCTGAATGAGGATCCTCTCATGTCTGAGTGTCTGCTCTACTACATCAAAGACGGCATTACAAGGTAACTTAAACCTGAATAATGACCTTGCTGCAGTGGATTTGGAAAGTTCTGGCAACTCTCCCAGGCAGGGCGTCTGGAAAACTACTGGGCCTTTTTATGATGAGCAAGAGGAACTGTCAGAATTGGGCTTAAAAATCTGCTAATGAACACAAAATTACTGTCCACATCTCTTTGTCCTTTTGGGGCCCTCTATAGAACCTTCCCGTTGAGTCATTTGTTACATTTGCAACTTAGAGGAACAATAAATCAAAAGATGAAAGAACCTGCAGTGTTATTAGAGCTGCCTTCACAGAAGTCGTGGTTTAAAGGGTCAATGCAACATTTTTGCCCAGGTGGCTGACAATACATCTAACAGAATGCAGTCTCTCAAACTGGCTTCTGTGATTGTTTCAGAGTGGGTCAGGCCGACGCTGAAAGAAGGCAGGACATTGTTTTGAGTGGCGCTCACATCAAAGAGGAACACTGCTACTTCCGCAGCGAAAGGAATGCCAACGGAGATGGTGAGAAACAATATCAGTTGCTGGTGTTTGTATTGTGTGTATTGAACGTCTGTTAAATTAACAGAGCAAGAAAGACATTATAGTTCTAGTCTGATTTTTAAAAACGCCTCTATACGTATAGTCCCTAAACGCATGCAAAAGCAACCTCAGGCATTTTGTGAATTGGTGAAATTAGTGTATAAATATAAACTGATGTAGACGTTTGACTCTGCTTGTGAGTAACCACTGCATACAGTGATGACATGTTTTTTTATTTGAACGATGATGAGTCATTCAGAATGATTGAGTCATGATTGGTTTGTTTTTGCTGAAGTTATTGTCATGCTGGTGCCATGCGAGGGATCAGAGACCTACGTCAACGGCAAGCGTGTCGAGGACGCAATCCAGCTTCGTTCAGGTATGTGTAGGAGAAAGTTTTTCTACGGAAACTGTAAACATTTGTACGACCACTGCGAGCAGAGATGACATAACTGATTTCCTGATGCCGAAGTAATGAATTGTAGCGTTTAAGAAATTTCTTTCATGCTGCCTTCTTTAAGGGAATCGCATCATTATGGGCAAGAACCACGTGTTCCGGTTCAACCACCCAGAGCAGGCCAGAGCTGAACGGGAGAAGACGCCATCGGCCGAAACCCCCGTGGAGCCGGTCGATTGGACGTTTGCTCAGAGAGAGCTGCTAGAGAAACAGGGCATTGACATGAAGCAGGAAATGGAGAAAAGGTATGCAAGCTGTGATATTCATTTCAATCATTCTCTAACTGTGTGAGTAGTTGTGTAGTGTTAAATGTGGATTGTTTGATCATGAGTTGTTTGTGTTTCAAAGCTCTTACTTTACTCTGTCGTGTAGACTCACTGAGATGGAAATCTTGTACAAAAAGGAGAAGGAAGAAGCAGACCAGCTTCTGGAGCAACAGCGACTGGTGAGTTCAAACAAGCCCCTTTTGTGAATTTTTCTGTTTTCTGTTATCATAATAGAAGTTTGAAACAAATTATTAGTAAGTGCAGCGTGTGCGTAAAAGAAGCCGAGCTACAGCATCAGTTATTCCTTTTGTAAGTTAATGAAATCGCTACTAGAAGCAGCCTCTTGAGTGAACCTGCTGTTTTGTGATATTTTGAGTCAAATGTACTTCAGGGTATCTGTCTTGTGGCTTTCAAAGTAAAAGCATCTTAAAAGCTACAATCAGTTACCATTTGACAGCTTGTTTTCTGGATGACGGTTTCATTTGGTCCATTTAAATCTGACTAGTACTAATTCCACTCAGAGCTCTGACACTTTGAGACGTTTATGTGTGAATCACACTTTTACTCCTAGCGCATGTCTCTTCTTGCATGGAAGTTTTCCCGGTTTGAGACCGATAAGCTTTTACTGGCCTTCCTCTTGCGTTCAACCAATTTTTCTGTAGCAGCTCGATCGAGCAAGAATTAGACTGTAAAGCTTTCCCCTTTCCAAATCCCTGTTTTCCCCTTTCTTGCGTCTTCTATAGTGGATCTGAATCTTGCAAAACAGCAACTTGCGGCTAAAATTGATTTGACACGAAGCTCAAATTTCCTTTAAAACCGATTCAGTTTACCAGCATTGGAAAAACATGTTAAAAAGTGACGCTGCTTTTGCATGGTTCATGTTAATAGCATGTTTTCTTAACTCATTCAGCACTGGTTGTGGACTAAGTTGCAGTGTTTGCTGTTGAGCTGGTCGACTCTGAAGTGGCTGTTGATTTTGCTTGGATTAGATTTCTACTCTATAGTTTTCTTGCTCTGTTTTGTCCTGAGTTTCATCTTTTCAATGCAGTTGCTGACGTGTACAATGCATTGTGATAACAACAATTTCTGCTGTAGTTTTTGACAGATAGTGACAATGTGGTTTCTCATTGACTTCTTTGGCATCTGCGAGGGCGCGGGGTCAACAACACTTACCACAGCTCACAGTCAATTCAGAGAATCACAGGCCTCTTTTATATTCTGGTGTTTTTTTTTATATGTGCAGAATTGCATACAGAGGGTTCAGACTCCCAGTGTCCAATTCTTTCCATAGATACACACAGTCTCATACACAGGATCTGAATTATCCCCACTGGTTGTGATCTGTAATGTATGCTGTCTCCGAAAAATGAGAAACTGCATTTTTTTTTTTTCCTCAACTAACAACTTTCTTGTAGTGGATTAACATTTATCCTCACTTCTGCCTCTCCTCTCTCTACTGGCTTTCTGATCAACTGCAAGAACACTCTGTCTGCTAACTTACCACTAATACTAAAGCCACTCAAACCTTCTGGACTAAAAGGGAAAAGCTCCAAAAATCCGTCTACATGCATGCTGCTGTAGCAGGTTTGGGATCCAGCTCACAAAATGTTCAGTTAAGAAGAGGAATATCACAAAACCAGTACAGATGTGCTCCAGTCAGCAACTATCATCTATTGATATTTTCTTTCTAATCACAATAGACATGCTTTACCTTTAATATCAATATGCAACATTGGGAACGGTGCATCTAAAAAGCACATGTCCTTTTCTGACATGTAAAAAGTTTTTTAGTGAATGTTATATTGAACATGAATTCACATCCATGGCACTGTTTCATTGGAGAAGTAAGAAAGAAAACTGACAAGAAAGTCAATGGAAGCCACAGTTTCTTGTACTTTCATTTGTTTGTTTCTATGACTTTATTTTCAGCATAATTTTCAAAGTAATACTGCATGTTGCCATACATCTTGTATAATAATGATGTATGCAAAAATGTTTCTAATATTGGTGTAAATGTCACCTTTGGTAAAAAATCCTGAATTTGGAAATTCTGTCTGAGCTCAAGACAGACCATAATATTCTGATTTAACTTTGACTCGTGGTTGAAGTTCCCTTGTTGCATATTTATACGTTCATTCATTCCTTTTTTTAAAGCCATCTTTTCATCCTCTCCTTGATTTCCCATTGTAATTTCTCCTTTTTTGGGGGGGACCATCTGGTTTGTGTCCTGTGTTGTTTTCTCAAGGATGGAGACTCTGATAGTGGGGATGACTCAGATAAGAGGTCTTGTGAAGAGAGCTGGAGACTGATCACTTCCCTGAGGGAAAAGCTACCTCCCAGCAAGCTGCAAACCATAGTGAAAAAGTGTGGATTACCCAGCAGTGGGAAAAGAAGAGAGCCAGTGAAAATGTACCAGATCCCTCAGCGGCGCCGCATCACCAAGGACTCCAAGTGGGTCACTATCTCTGACCTGAAGATCCAGGCGGTCAAAGAGATCTGCTACGAAGTAGCGCTCAATGATTTCCGCCACACACGGCAGGAAATTGAGGCTTTGGCTATTGTAAAGATGAAGGAGCTTTGTGCTAGCTATGGCAAGAAGGACCCCAACGAGCGGGACTCGTGGAGGGCAGTGGCTCGGGACGTTTGGGACACTGTAGGGGTTGGTGACGAGCGCATTGAGGATGTCATGACCAATGGGTCTCGACCTGGAGGGGTCGTTATGGATGAACTAAAAGTGCACATCGATAAACTTGAGGACATCCTGCAGGAGGTGAAGAAACAGAATAACATGAAGGACGAGGAGATCCGCGCTCTCAGGAACAAGATGGTCAAAATGGAAAAGGTCCTTCCACTCATCACCCCAGAGGGTCAAGAACAGCCTCCCAGTGTAAGTGCCTCTACTTGTGCAGCTGTGACTCCAAGCCCTCAGGAAGGAAATCTTCCTCTGCCTGAAAAGCCAAATGGCGAAGATGTAGATTCACTAAGAGGCCAAAGTACGGGAGACGATTCGACCCTGAAGCGAGGCCACATGCGCTGGATGCGTCAAGAGCAGTTACGCCTCAAGAATCTTCAGCAACAAGAGATCTCCAAGCAGCTCCGCCGGCATCCTGGGCCCCATCGCTTTATACCACCAGAAGACCGTAAATTACGCTTCCCCTTCAAAAGTAATCCTAAGCATCGCAATTCATGGAGCCCGGGTACTCATATCATAATTACAGATGAGCAGGTTATAGAGTTAAAGGTGCCCAAAGAAGCTGTACAAGAGGAGGAGGTGGAAAGCCAGGCTGAAGAAGGTGTACAGTGTAGCGACAAGGTGGCTGCTTCAGTTGTCCAAGTCTCGCCCCCATTGCCAAGCCCATCAGCTCAGCACAGAAGCAAGGACTTTGACCAGGATTTCAGCCAGGGTCACAGACATAACTATAGGAACAACCAACACCAGCAGCCGCACGAACGAGGCCGCAGCAACTCTTTTAATCACCGTCAGCGGCCCTCGGGCTCCATGGAGTCACTGCAGCAGTCTGAAAACAACCGGAGGCACATGCAGGCTTTCTACCAACCCCGCCACTATCCCAACCAGCCGGCACATCCCCAGCCTCACCATCAACAGCAGCCTTGCCACTATAATGGCATGATGTATGCCAATGGCGGCTTCAATGGTTACCAGCATTACCATCACACCGACCCCCCTAACCATCCGGTCAACTTTCAGCCACCTCCACGAATGCGCAGGCAGCTGTCTGCTCCTAACCTAAAAGCCAGCAGAGAGACGACGGTCTGAGTGGCACTCGTGGAATGACAGACTAGTTTGACAGACTTTTAGTAGGCAAACACATTACAGATCACAACAGCTCTGACAAAACTGACTGTGACTATTGCACTAGATCAGTGTGTTACTGGTTGATCCAAGTATTGTATGTATTATAAAAAAAAAAGACATTTTATCACCATCAGTATCATCGTATGCCATTTTTATCATCTGTTTTCTGCATCGTGTGCATTGTCATCACTGTCACTGGGAGAGCTGTCATAAGGATTTAAAGCCAACAGATGATAAGAGGACTGCTTTTTCAGACATGCCACACCTACTGTTCATTCATCAGCATGTGTGACAGTTCATGAATCACACTTTGATTTGCCAAAATTTTTTTTCATGGTCGAATCTTTGAGTTTACATTGTTGCCATTTTAGTATGGCAGTGTTTTTTTTTTTTTTTTTTAGCCACTGGGACATGAACACAGTGATGTGGCATATGTTCATGGAGATTTTTGTTGTTGCCCTCTTTAGGAACAGGAAACACCCAGTGTTTGTGTACGTACTGTGGAGCCGCATGGTGGGATGGGAGAATCAGTTGTCTTTACAATATCACGTTTACCTCAAAGCATTTCGTTATAATGCATCATTGGCCTAGATCTGGAATCAAAAGACGATTTTAAGGTTTATTGGAGAATAACTTGAAGCACTTGTCAATTGTTTGCCTTTTTAAACAGACTGACATATAAAGGAAGTGTTTTTTTAACTCTATTAATCCTGCTAAGCATTTGCAATTCAGTATTTTCTTTCTCTTTCTCTTAATTCAGTGCTTATGGACATGAGTGCAGATGAATTTTGTAGAGGAAGCGTCATAACTTACCTAACCAAAGCTAACTTTTTATTTTTAACATACTGACTTATTAGGATTTTTAGTAAGCCTCTTACTTGCATGATTGGAAACTTTTTCCTGTCTTTCTTTTTACTTTATAATTTCTTTTTAAATTTCAAGTATGTAACTACCAACCACTTGTGTTACAGTATTTTGCACTCGCTCACTTCATTAATAAGCTGCACAATTTGTTATTGAATGCACTAATTTTAAAGATGCTCGATTCTTTAAAGAAAAAAAAAAGTTTTAAAAGCAGACCAAGTTAAAAAAAACGTTTTAAAAGATCTCCGTGAGTCTTGGAGCTCATTGAAGACTCATTGAAATGTAAGAACCACCACGCTGAAAAGCACAGAGAAGCCCCTCGATTGTTCGTTAAAGAAAATTGTATCCGTTTAAAAGTTGTTTTGTTTCCTTTCCTGTATAAACCACTCAGTCTGGTCTTAAAATTACATTTCAGGTTTGTGGTTCATTGAGTAAGCAGAGTTCTCTGTGTTTCAAATGGATGCCCTACAGAGTGTTGTCATGGCTCCCAAAAACTCGCCTTAAAAAATGTTGGAAGCAGGACAAAGACTCTAAATGTTTGCATAATGGTATTCAGGAGAAATGTCCATATCCAATGAGATTTTTAGGACTGCCTTGTTTTAGCTGCATATTCACACACCAGAGACAGGCCTGGGTGTGATGGTGTTAATAACTTGCTTAGTCCATGCCAGTATTTTTGCCTCTGTGCTTTAGCTTGTGCTTATTTGCCTGCCTTTCAATCTGCCTTTTCTCTGCTGCATTTTTAGCTTTAAAACAAAACCCCATTCATTATTAACATTCGATATCAGCCTTCAAATCATTTCAGACAAACGGTGACACGCACAGCAGCATGGGAGAGGCCTTTGAGGACTATCATATTGTTGAGCCCGGGTTTGGAATAATGAATTACTTTTTTATGCTATTGAGTCTTGACAGTATATATTCTGCCTTACTATGCTGTAACAAAACAAAAAACACAACCAAATGATACAACATATTCAGCCACCTTGCGCCTCATGTCTTTGACTGTCTTTGCATGGAATAGCTTCCATTTCTTCAGCCCTGATGAATCCATTAAAGATTATTGTTTGACATATAAGCTCTGGTGCAAATGGTGACCAGGTGTGCTGGACAGTGTACAGCATCAAGTGAACTACCGTATGTACAGCTCTGAAATATGCATTTATAAGTATCTTAGGTCTCTGTGTCTGAGTGTTGTACATCTTTTTTTTTTCTTTTCTTGAATCTACAACCTCATCAAGTGCCTCATTGTGGCTGCGTACCGAGCTGTGTTGCTCCTCGATCGAGCACATTGTGCAAACATGTTATTATAACAGTATTGTTCACAAGTTTTCAAAGTATATACCACAGCTATGTGTTTTATTGTCAAGGTATGAATGAAATGAAATAAAATGACATGATCCATGTGCAGTTATTTGTTACATATGGTTGGTATTTGTTTCCCATTACCACTAAACCTGAATGGGGACAGAATCGGATGTGTGCATGCAGGCACCGTGCTGATTTGAGAAACTGTGCAATGTAGTCAGGTTGAGGGTACTGAAAGTACCCTTATGCAGATATTGTTTATATAATAAAACTCAGTCGCTTTGAGCTGATCAGCGAAACGTTCATGCTGGATTTCCATGAGTTCCTTAAACGAGGAGACTTCGGCTTGTTGGTAGGATTTCGGCAGAGAGGAGGAGGAGGAGGGCAAAGACAAATCAAAAGGCTGCATTGTCTTCTCAGAAGACTGTGAACAAACAGGATGAGGTCATTGGGAACACAGGCTGTCCTGATGATGATGATGGCGCCCCTCATTGGATTACAGTTGACTCAGCATTTACCAGCACCTCTCTTTTTCCACCCAAGCTGCTTCTCTCAGATGTTTTTTCATTGATTTTAATATAGGTTTATTTCCATAAGAATTTATGCTTCAAACACAAGGAGATGGTTTCTCCTTTATTGCATTTAGGTTTTTCTCCACTTTTGTTCTGGATTTGATATCTTTTTTTTATATAATGGACAGAAGTGAATTGAACACTCGTAGTGATACAAATCTGGAAATTCATAGTGTAAGGAACGGCCTTGGAAAAGTCCTATGTACACCGTTTTCTGTTTTTTACACATCCAGCAGCATGCGTCATTTGGCCTCGTGATCAGTCTTCAGTGGTAGTTTTTCAGAAATAAACCCCTCGTTGGGTTCAGGCGAGGCTGAAAGAGAAGTTGCAGTTCTGAAGGCTCGCTGAGCTGACCTGTTGTTGCGGCTGATGGACCGTCTTTTCCACCTTCTCTCTCCTCTTCCCTGTGTGTTGGTGTCCAGGTTTACGAGAGCAAATTGCAGGAACTTCAGAAACAGGTGGAGACCCGTTCGTTGGTAGCTGAGACACCTGATGAAGAAGACTTGGAGGAAGAGGAAGAAGAGGAAGGTGTGTGTGTACTGTGCATTATTAGTCCTGGAAATATTTCTTTTCACTGTGCACCCTACGTGTAACCATAAAATATACATGCATGTATATTATGTATAAATAAACTGTATCTGTTTTCTTCCATACTTTATGTCCAGAGCCTAAACTCCTTGGATGTGCGTATAGTATTTACGTATCCGTAATATCATCTTCATTCAGATTCAAGTATTTTAATAGTGCCATACTAATTACCCATCATATTAAGAGAAAACTAGCCCAAGACTACTATACCCTCTAATCCATACAAAGTTGTTTTACTTGATTTTAGTTTATTTTCATGTAACCTTCATGTAACCAGGAAGTCCCTTGAGATTAAAATCTCTTTTTCAAGGGAGACCTGACTAAGAAGGCACACCATTATTTAGTCTAAAGGACCATACTTTTTAAATGCAATGAGGACTGTCATTAAATCAAGACAGAAGATTGGTAATCCGCAGTGAAGGATCATTATTTAGGATTAATTTACTCTTAATCATCTCATCGGGCTGGGTAGAACATTAGTCAAAATAAAACTTGGATTGGAATACACAGTAGTTGCCACTCAAGTTCTATTTTATTGTGAGGTGACCAAACATTTATACTCAACGACTGCACAACATACAAGAAATATTTTGGTTTAGACTCTCCAGAAGTAGCGCTTGTGAGTTTCATGCTTTTCTGCAACTCGTTCCATAAATTTTTGTATTTCTGGGCTCTGAGCACCTAAAAATAATTGGTTTTTACTGCAGTGCCAAAATGTTATATCTGACTGACTTACATTTCAGGTATGAGTGCTGAGTAGAATGGATCTGTGGCTTGGCTAAAACAAAACTAGTATGGTCCTTTTGGGTTTTATTTACATTGTTATATTTTAATAAGTGCTTGCATTCACCTTGTTAACGCCACCTCTGCCCCTTGTATCCACACAGTGCCGTGGACCCAGCATGAGTTGGAGCTGGCTCAGTGGGCCTTCAGGAAGTGGAGGTACCATCAGTTCACCTCCCTCCGTGATCAGCTGTGGGGAAATGCCGTCTACCTAAAAGAGGCTAATGCTATTAGTGTGGAGCTAAAGAAGAAAGTGAGCAAACTGGACCTTCCATTTTGTTTTGTTTACAGTTTACTGGCAGTCGCATATAAGTGAATCATCCCCACAGAAATAATCCCTGAGTTTCTACACATTTCACTTGGGAGAGCGTCACAGGGGTGGCGCCTGATGATGAGCCCGTTTTATGATGATTTATAGGTTCATAACATTATTCTAGGGGTCTGCTAGAATACATTTGGATATTTTAACATTCAAAAATCTCATTAGTCTTTGTCCACTGCTTTACCGCCTCTTTTTGAGCTCGGTCTAAAACGCTCCATTTTAGCTCCTTGTTTATTTAAAACCCTCCTCCCGAGAGGCCCAGTTTATATAATATAGCTTCATCAAGATTAGAACAGTCTTCTAAGAGCTGTCAGCTGGCAACAAAACCCACAAATATGAGCGACTCTTGCAGAGCACAATGTTTTCGTTCAGTGATGTTGTCGCTTCTTTGAGACTGTCGATTTTTCTTACGCTTACAGTTTAGGTTACAGTATACCCAGTTTATTGGTTTCAAAGCTGTCCCTCAGCATTACATTTTCCACATAGGTCAGCTGTGTGATCATGTGGTCAGTGCTAACGGTAACCACATTTGTATGCCGCATGCTAACACCAAATTAAAAGGCGTGCCGGTCTCCGGTTCCCCAGACGCCGGGGGTCCTCGAAGACTCTTCGTGTTCACTCTTGCAGCCAGCAGCAGCCCATTTGGTGCACTTTGTTTGTGGCTGAGACATTTTAGAGCAGAATAAAATAAACTGGCAGACACCAAAACGATCACCCATTCTTTTTTAAAGGGAGCGTCTGGCGGCACGGTGGGGCAGTTGTGTGGCCACACGGCAAGAAAGTTCCTGTTTCGAACCTCACGTGGGGCCTTTCTGTTCCCTCTGCCAGCGTAGGTTCTCCCAGGTTACTCCAACTTCCTCCCACAGTGCAGAGACATGCACGTTAGGTTAGTTTGTGATTGGCCGTGCATGTGAAGTAGACGTTTGAAATGTATAGAATAAAGCACTGCGTAAGGTTAAATGCAGCTTGTAGTTTGCAGCACTTTGAGCGGTAAAGACGATAAAGCAATATATAGATGCCATGGGCCCATATCCTATAGGGACTATTTATTAAAGGGCACACAGTTAATTTTTCTGTTCCTGTGAAACTCCTTAAAATAACTCTGAGACACTTTAAAAAAATTTTTTTTTTTATTAACGTCAGATTGAATGTGCTGAAGCACGTCGCCTGAAGCTGTGTGTGCAAATACGTACGGTCTGCACTGTGTTTTTGTTTCTAAATGTTTCAGGGCACACCATTGATTCACTGTCACAGAAGCAATGATGATGCTACAAATCAAAAGCCGGTCTGCCTGGTTTAACTTCCTCATCAGGGAGAAAAGCGTGTTTTATATGCTTATCCACTTCTAGCCCCTGTGTGATTTGGTACTGCAGATGGGTCATGGGCTATTTTCATCTCAGGTTTTTGTTTGTGTGTGATTTGCATCCAGTGTTGTTAATTGATTTAGGATTTTGCCTCCAAAAGATGCTGCTATCATAAAGACCATGAAGCTGCAGGGGGGGCGGAGGGTGTTCATTTGATCTTTCAGCCTTACAATATCAACCTTGGCATCATTTGTGTTTTTTGTTTGATTTGTTTTTATGACTTGTCCTGAAGATTTAAACTCTCCCTTTTTATTCTTCCTTTCCCGTTCATCAGGTCCAGTTCCAGTTTGTCTTGCTGACAGACACGCCATACTCCCCGCTGCCCCCTGAGCTCCTCCCCCCAGAGCCAGAGAAAGAGCGTGACCCCAGGCCTTTCCCTCGCACCGTGGTCGCCGTAGAGGTCCAGGACCTGAAGAACGGAGCCACACACTACTGGTCCCTTGAAAAACTCAAGTAATGCCCCCCACCATTCCTTCTTGAACTAGTCATGAGTTTAGTTACAGCATATAAATGTGAAGTCTAAAGCTTCGCTCCAGACATGTTTGAAACGTACTCGGCTTAGTTTGAATCGGATAAGTTAGAAAGGGGTCATTCTTAAAATGGCATCCCAAATATATGCTTATCCTCACTGGTCACGTTATTAGGCACACATTGCTTGTGCTGAACCCCCCGTTTGCCTTCAGAACGGCCTTAATTCTTCATGGCACAGATTCAGCAAGGTGCTAGAAACCTTCCTCAGAGATTTTTGGTCCATATTGAGATGATAGCATCACACAGT
Organism: Cichlasoma orientale; assembly: GCA_034780415.1. Classification (NCBI taxonomy): domain Eukaryota; kingdom Metazoa; phylum Chordata; class Actinopteri; order Cichliformes; family Cichlidae; genus Cichlasoma; species Cichlasoma orientale. The sequence continues at coordinate 74,902 of JAVDPK010001888.1, forward strand.
TGCTGCAGATTTGTCAGCTGCGCATCAGTGATGTGCATCTTCCAATTCCACCACATCCTAAAAGTGCTCTAATTGAGCTCTGGTGACTGTGGAGGCTGTTTTAAGTACAGTGAACTCATTGTTATGTTCAAGAAACCAGTTTGAGATGATCTGAGCTTTGTGACATGGTGTGTTATCAGTGTATGGGTGCTCTGTGGTCATAAAGGGATGGACACGGTCAGCAGCAATACTGAGGTAGGCTGTGGTGTTTAAACCATGCTCAGCTGGTACTAAAGGGTCTGAAGTGTGCCAAGAAGATATCCCACACACCATTACACCACCAGCACCTCAGACCAGCCCGTCCAGTACCATCAGCCATGCAATATTCAAAGTAATTTCTTCCCCATTCTGATGATCAGATTGAACTTCACAGGTTGTCTTGACCATGACTGCATGCCTAAGTCACGTGATTGGCTGATTAGATATTTACATGACAAGCAGTTGAACGTGTGTACCTAATAAAGTGGCTGGTGAATGTATTTTTCATCGAACTTCCCCAGTGTTTGTGTTGTCTCGCACATTTCATCCTTTTCTGCATCGAGAAAAAAAAAGGAGCTATGATATCACGTCTGTGCATCTAGCAGCGTCTCTGCCTTCGGCTGTTCAGCGAGCTCTATATATTCTCATCCTGCTTCCATTACAATGAGTGCACTCGCTCGTCATTTGCAGGCAGAGGCTCGACCAGATGAGAGCGATGTATGACCGCGCTGGGGAAATGGCCTCCACGCACCAGGAGGATTGCGAGGGCACTCTGACAGGAAACGACCCCTTCTATGACCGTTTCCACTGGTTTAAACTCGTGGGGAGGTATGTAACACAGAAATGGACAACAGACGCGTACGATGCATCACGTTTACTCATGTTCCACTTCTCACTTTCACCCCCTGCCCCTGTTACACGCACCAGCATTATAGCATGTCCGGGCATCGTGTTTTATTATTCATGTATGTTGGTATTTTTTTTTTCCCCTCATTTTTGTTATTGTTGTAATAATGTGTTACATTTTGATTTTTTTTTTCATATGATTTCATGTCACATAACATTCCTTTTTGTATTTTAGTTGACATCACGTTTTTATTTATTTATTTTTTTTTATCATAAACTTTGTGAGTTTTTTTTTTTTTAAATCCTTTGTATCATTTTGCTGTGTCTGTGCTCACATGTCACTCCCATGTTGATATCTTCTGTAATTCATACAAACGCTTGTTAGCAGCACAGTGGATTTGGGTAATGTGGAAATTTGAGGCATTTTGTATTCTATCCTCTTTCAGCCGGCCTATATGAGACGATTTGTATGTTAATCCTTTAAAGTGACATTTCATTTTGGTTTAAAATGGTCATGTTTCTGTCACGCTCTTAGCTTAATACCTGCTGACTATGAATTGAATCCTAAAACTGCATTTGCAATAACTCTTTCAGTAGATTATAAATTATTGGGTGTAGCTGATAATTGTTTATATTTCCTGCTAGAGAAAAAAGTAAGTGCATGCCTTTCTTGCCTGTTAGTGTCCAGCTACGTGTTTTATGCTATTTGAGGTGGGAAATCTTTCCAGAGTGAAGTGTCACGTCTATGCCGTGCTCATCGAGCCGTTTTAACCCTGTTTACTCCACTGTTACCTTTCCTTGGTTCTCGCCACTGTTCCCAAACTACCAACCCTCTCAGCTCCCCCATCTTCCACGGTTGCGTCAACGAGCACCTGGCTGACCGCACGCCCTCGCCTACTTTCTCCACCACCGACTCGGAGATCACGGAGATGGCGGACGAGCGCCAGAGCGAGATGTCGGACTTGATTGACGACGAGGCGTTCGTGGATGACACCAGCTCAGATGCCGGCACCGAAGAAGGCTCGGACATCTTCAGTGATGGCCAGGACCCCTTCTACGACCGCTCCCCCTGGTTCATCCTGGTGGGAAGGTTGGTGACCGTGGCATTCCCCGTCCTCCACACACAGGCTGGGGCAGGAGTTTGGAACTGATGTTGGCTTGGTTTATTTTTATTTGTATGTATGCACGTGTAGAGCAAAGGGAAGAAGAGTCACAGTAGAAATGAGGATGCGCGCCCTGTGAAGATGCAGAAATAGATTTTGGATAGTTTGATGTTGCAGTCAACAGCGGTACAGTGAACACATGTAAAGGGACAAAATGCATTAATATTATTTAACAGCTGGATGGTCAGAAGCTTAGAAATGTGAGTAAACACTGAGCGCGTGACTTCATGGAGTCCGATCGTGTTTTCAGAGCAGTTCAAGATCATTTGGATACTTTTTGAACGTAATATGATTAGCCACAGGCTCACAGGCCTGAGCTACTTTTAATTTAGACTCAGTCCCATAAAATTGAAAAGCCACCATTTTTATCCGTCCTCCCAGCGTGATGTCTCATCCCCCCCCATCACAGTGCTGACTGTATTAACTGCCATCTGTGTGTGAAATTCATGTATTTGCTGTGTCAGAGCTCATTTGGATATTTCATTTTAGGGTTTTTGTTTGTTTGGGGTTTTTTGTATCCTCTAAACTCTACATTTCTTTATTTTCTTTATTTATTACTTTGTGATTACATCATTGTGTTTTGATAACCTTGTCTGCTTTAACATTGTTCATGTGATGTATTGTAGTTCATATTAACTCACTAGTCACACTTAATCAGGCTCCCCTGGATTTGTTTCAATTCACTGTCGTGATGAAATGCTGCAGCAGCTCACGTTGCACCCATGCTGCCGCCTCAGTGCCGGAAACATAATGGCTACTTAACAAACGGCGCGCCCGTCTCAGAAGAAGAAGAAGACAGATCGGTGCAGCCAGGCGCTGCACTCTGCTCAGCTCCCTGCGTCACTGTGACTTCAGAGAAATTTCAGATTCATATCTGTCCTCCATCTTGGCCTTGAGTCTTCCTGCTCTAGGATGGAGGGACAGTTAAAAAAAAAAAAAATAACACGCACGCAGTAGGCCAAACAAATCAAGCCCACAAAACAAATGGTCAGTGAGTGTGTGGGTAAGAGACTAACATGGACATAAAGCAGCACAAGAAACCGCTCTGTTGCCGGGCCTTACTGCTGCATCCCGGGCGATCCGTCACCACCCTGTCACGCAGTTTAAAAATAAAACGGATGGTTTGAGCTGCTGCAGATTTCAGCTCCCCGGAGCATGTTTGATTTTATGTTCTTTTTTTTTTCTTCTTCTTCATTTGTTTTTGCTTGTCCTTTCACATAGTTGTCACTAATATTTAACCGTATGTTACCGTAGTCATTAATAGATGCTAAACTGTAAATGTTTGTGCACAGGTTGTTTGAATTGCTGTCAATCTGTGTATATATATATATTTTTTTGTATACTTTGACTGCTCAGATTTTTCACCTGGTCGATATCCAGTCTGCTTCCAGAAGCAGCAGATATCGGCCGTTCAGTGAAAGGCATCATGAATCAGATATCGATGTTTTCCGTGTCTGAAGACTGCGGCAGCCGTTTCCGCTCCGCGCCACGTTCGTGTTTTCACGCCTCTCTCCTCCTTTTCACTCTCAGAGCTTTTGTGTACCTGAGCAACCTGCTGTACCCTGTACCTCTGGTTCACCGTGTTGCCATAGTAACAGAGAAGGGCGAGGTGCGTGGTTTCCTGCGCGTGGGGGTCCAGGCTATAGCTGGTGAGTAATTAATGAGATTCCTTAATGAGCAAGTCTGTTGGGGGAGATAAAAGCATGCTTATTGCCATTTATTATATATGAGTGTCCTTGTATTTGGGCCGTATGATGTATTAGAGTCTTCATTTTCTTTCAATAGTATTTTTAACTGCATAAATGTTTAGTAGCAGTACGGCAGCGTATTGAAGAGCCTTTTAAAGCCACCGATCTGGTGGCAAAGAAGAGATTCCCTCAGATTCTGTGCATTCCTTTTGATGCACTTTGACAGTTTAAGTCAGCCGTGTCTGCGATAGATCCTGATTAAAGGAGGATTTTTCTCTTTGTAGCTGACGAGGAAGCTCCAGACTACGGGTCAGGAGTGAGACAGTCAGGAACTGCCAAGATTTCCTTTGATGATGAGTACTTTAAAAAGGTAAGCCCACACCTTTTCTGCGGTGGTGTTTCTCTATTTGAATTCAAACATCGAGCCAGTGTCTTTATTTTTTTCTACTTATTCAAGTCTCACTCACACAGCGCTTCACACTGTAGGTAGCTTTGCAGATGCAGTTTCACTCCTCCAGCTATATGCTAATGTCTTCCTCTGTTTCGTCTTGCGTCTCTTTTCAATCCAATCAGAATGACTTCCCCTCCAAGGTCATAACCCGCTCCGGGCTGTCCCTGGAAGAGCTGCGCATTGTGGAGGGTCAGGGTCAGAGTTCAGAGGTCATCACACCCTCAGAGGAGCTCAACAGAATCAATGACATGGGTACGGCTGCCAGACCTTCACCTCTTCGCTCGTAAATTCCCACCTATGAATCCAGTGGGAAGCGCGCGTGGCAGATGGTCCTGTTTAATGCAAAGGAGGACTTAAAATGTTTTGTTATGGAAAGTTTGCAGCTTTTCTTGCTCTGTGAAGGAATGTGTATGAAAGCTATTTCACGAGTGAACAGCAGAGTCCTCTCTATAAATTACAAGCATGAATGTGTGCATAGTTTAGAATTCAGTTGCAAAGTGCAGTCGAGTCTGCTAACCTTTCCCTGTGGCTTTCTTTAGACCTCAAGCTGGGCAACGTCGCAGAAACCAAGCTAGGTCACGGTGATGATCTGGGAAGCCACCTGGAGGTGGGAAGCGTTTATACCTTCCGTGTTACTGTGCTCCAGGCCAGCGGCATCCCGCCCGAGTATGCCGACATCTTCTGCCAATTCAAGTGAGTACACGATCCTCCAACGTGGCAGCCGAGTCAGGCGCCTGTTACACTTTGATGTGGAAGCTGTTAAGATAGAGAAGTTCTGTATACATACTTATACATCTCATTCTTCATATTTTGCTTCGGATACAAAGAAAAAAACTGAAGTCAACATTAAGCGAAACAACAAGAAAAGGAAGAAACGGAGATTCTGGGTTCATCCAACTCTCACGAGAAAGCAGGGAGAATTTCATGGTTTGATCCAGGAGGTGAAGCTGTATCACAACCGCTGTTGTACATAGTCCAGCATGTCAGTGAGGCAGTTTGAGCTGTTGTCGGGACCGATCTGAGGAGGCAGAGAAATAATTTCAGAGAATCGAATCGCAGCGTCTAGCTGTGTGTCTGAATTAAAATAGTATTATTTTACTGTTGTATACCAGAGCACGTTTTGAGCTATGAGTGCACTTGTTGCCAAATGCATCGATCTGATTGGTCAGGTCTGTTGGTTCGCATGCAGAAGTCGGAAAAATCGAAGCTGATCCAAAAAAATAAATGCCGCAGATTCATCCTGTGAAATCACGCGGTCGGTGTGAACGGCCGCATTAAGAACGAGTGAGGCCAAAAAATATTTTTAAGGCACGCAACATTTGCACAAATTATGTGTGTGTGGCGCGTAAAGGCCTTTAGAGGAAAATGCGTTGGTTTAAAAGTGATTTGATTCAAGTTCATCGTTCTAGCTTCATCGTTAAATATAACGCACAGAGAAGGAAGGAAGGAGGGCGACGTTCAGCTGTCGCTTGTTATCTTCTATAAAAGGAGTGTGACCTGCTGACACTCATTTATGTTGCTCCCCTTAGTTTCCTGCACCGTCATGATGAGGCTTTCTCCACTGAGCCTCTGAAGAACACGGGCAAAGGAGCTCCGCTGGGCTTTTACCACGTCCAGAATGTGAGTCCCCACACACACACACACACACACACACCCACACACACACACACACACACACACACACACACACACACACACCCCAAGACGCACAGACTAACTTTGCTTCAGCGATTTTATTTTAACTGAGTTTGAAAATTCCTTTTGTCATTGTTGGAGCAGATTTCTGTCGAAGTTACAGAGTCTTTTGTTGAGTACATCAAGAGCAAACCCATCGTGTTTGAAGTGTTCGGCCACTACCAGCAGCACCCGCTGCATCTCCACGGCCAGGACGTGATCAGGTTGGTGGGGTTAGACATATGTAAATAATTGTATTCTGATCACGTTGGCTAGTTTTCTATTATATATAATGTATTTTTGATTATTTCAACAGTCCTCCAACACCATCAAGGAAATACTACCCTATTCCCATGCCTCTGTCTAAACCAGGTGAGGACTTCTGTCATTGCACCACAAACTGTAACAATATGCTCTTCACCATCATTTCACAATATTATATGTGCTGTGTCGTTACATAAGCATGCCTCATGTGTCCTTCCACTTTTTTTCTTGTCATTTCTCGCCTCCTTTGGATTTTTTGTCTCTTATTCAATCGCTCCCCTACAATTTATATAATCCTCTTACCCAACTCTATCCTCCTTCCTCTTCTTTTTTTTCCCCCCCAATCTCCCTCACCATTCATACAATATTGCACACACAGACCACACCCGTAAGATAGAGTTGATCCGCTACCTCGTGAGCGGCTATGTGAACGGTAAAGTGCTGGACACGCTGTCCGAGCACGCCAACTCCCTGGCTTCCTCTGCCCTGGCCAGTCTGGAGGACGAGGCTGACCAGCTCTCTCACTTCCCCTTCCTCCCAGCGGCCAGTGACCCTGTGCTAACTGTCCCCAAGCACCATGGTTGGTACAGTGGACTCTGTTGTAGCTAATGAGACAGGCATTTGATGCATCTGTGCTGTAGTGATTAGAGTAGTGCTTTGCTCTCGTAGTGCTCTGTGATTGCAGGCAGTAAAGCCCTGCTGTTGCTATGAGTGCTGCACCTTGCTGCTGGTGCAGTTAGTTCATTCCATTCGTCCCCTGTCGCTTAGAAACTGGCCTGAGCAGACACCTTGAGGTAAATCTGCCGCATTTGCAGCCAGATAATAAAAATGAGCATTCATCAGAGAGGATCACTGACATAGCATTCACTGCATATATGAAGTAAGTGCAGCAGTTTTCAATAGTCCTTTCGATCATATTGAGCACAGATGAATGTAACTGTGAGCTTCAGAGATTAGCCTGTTTCAACAGGACCGTAATCCTGATGTGTGGGACAGCAGGGTGCTGCCACTGGTTGTGTAATCTGTGATTTAGCTCCTCCTAACGTTTCAGTATGTTTGTAGTGTCTGTCTTCTGTTTTAACTGGCCCTTTAAAAATATTTCATATAGCTCTGTGGCTCAGTATGCAGGGTCAGCAGTGTTTTCTTCTCACATATCCATCCTCCATTTAGTCACCCAAAGTGTGCAGTGAATATCCCGTACTTCCTCGCTCCTATTCATCGGCTCTTAAATTCATACAAATTCCAGCTTGATAACATTGATCTTGTGTATCCGTGTGCCAGTTCCAGCCACCAAGTTGAACACCATCACCAAGTCCAACCTGGGTCAGTGTGTCAGCAAGTATGACCTGCTGGTCTGGTTTGAGATCAGTGAGCTGGAGCCCACTGGAGAGTGAGTGTCTGTCTAGATTCTTATATTCACACAAGCTTTAAAGAAACCATAAAAATGAAAAATGTTAGTATGTTTTAGGCGGTATTATTCTATAATGCACACATTTAAACAGGGTGTATTCAGAAGGTCTGTTGAGTACAAGCAAGACTAATTTTGCTGGAAATCTTGATAAAGAATATAAGTTGGGATGTTGTATGACCTCCATCCACGCACAGGTACATCCCAGCCATCGTGGATCACAGTGGAGGACTGCCCTGCCATGGTACCTACCTGCTGCACCAGGTACAGCATGATCCACATGTTTTCTTATTACTCGCACAATGGTTACTGCTTCTGTTCACTCCCTTTCCAGATTCACATAAGATATTTTCCAGAGTTGAATATATTCTTTTGCTCTGGCTGTGTTCACTGCGATCCTGAGCCTCCTGTCACGTTTGCTGCAGGGAATCCAGCGGAGGATCACAGTGACCCTCATCCACGAGAAGGGCAGCGAGCTCCACTGGAAGGACGTTCGTGAGCTGGTTGTAGGTGAGCGGTCTACCTTCAGGGATTAGTAGCACTGCCTCGCTGTAGAAAACAAAACACAAAATCACTGTTTCATAGTGTGTTTGTGCTTCTGGTAGAGGGAGATGGGATTAATCCGCTCCTATTCACAGCACCATTGAAGGGATTTGAGTGTGAGAGCACACTGAAAACACACCACTCAGTTTTCTCTGATATTTCCAGTCCGGAGAGATGGATCTGTTTGGTTTTAGGCTGCTTCTGACTTTAAGCAGTTTATGCTGTAGCTGTAGCTGATGGACCAAATAATTACATTTCACATTTTAGACATTCAGCTGCTGCCTCTGAACCCAACGAGGCTCTCGAGTGAAGATGATTGTGTTGGTACTGGACACTGTGATAAGACGGATGTTGGTGGACAAACTGCCTGCCGGCTGAGTTTCTCTATTGAGCTCTTGTAATTGTGCTGATGCGTTGTGCGGCTCTGTCTCACCAGGTCGTATCAGGAACAAGGCTGAAGTGGACGATAGCGCAGCCGATGCTGTCCTGTCCCTTAACATCATTTCTGCCAAGAACATCAAGTCATCCCACAACAGCAACAGGTAGGCGAAATTCCCACGCTGAGGTAGTTTGATTGTGATCAAAAACATGCAATAGTCGCAGCGTTTGAAGGTGTAAAATGTGTCCGTTCGTGGATCTTTGGGGGTTTTGTTGCCATTTTGCTTGAATTATTTTCTTTTATTATCATGAAACTTTTATTTTTCAAATACAGCCACCGTGCGCACGCAGTTTAATTTTGTCATGATTGAGTTCCTGCCGTGTAAAATAAAATAAAATAAAAATTTTAAATCAGTTTTTGAAGCTTTGTAGAAACATTATCAGCTAACATCTGTGCATGCATCCTTGTCTTTATGTTCTCTGAAGCCACATCGGAGTCATTTCATGACCTTTTCCATTTTCACTGCTGTTACTTTGCTTCATAGTCTCTGTTGCTTGACTCTCAGTGCTTCTCTCTCTTTTTTTTTTTTTCCTGTGCGTTCTCTCTTCCTCCTGCTGCGGCTGGACTCATGATTGTGCTCAGGCTTTCTATTGATAAGGATATTGATAGGTACCAGCGACCAGAGAACATAAGGCTCCTTCACTGAAAGACCTTTATGCTTCTCTTTAGTCCCATAGATTCATAGAAATAAGCTCGCCACAGTTTGTGTGCTTGTGTGTTGGATAAGATTTGTTTTTATTTCTGTCTTTATTAAATCCTCCTAAACTCCAATCTAGTAAAGGCAATCTTGGAGCCAACTCCCTTTTTAGTTTTTGTTTCTTTTTTTCTGTATTTGTTTGTGATTGTGTGACACCGATTTGAACCACAGTGCTGTTTATCCTCTGTAACACTCAGACGTTTCCAGATCAATGTTTTCCCTCTGTTGTTTTTCACTATATGAGTCTTACCTCAGTAACACTCTAGGCCAATGAAGCACCAGCAGAGCTCCGTCTGTGGCCGACAGTGCCCCCTGCTGTTCACAACAGGAACAGTGTAACAATGTATAGAGCTCATAGTGGTAGTCTTGACATTGCTGCTGTAAGGCATTAATTTGTATCCATATGCACCATATGTTCTGAACATATGCAGTTATGTGAAAAACAAAGTGCAACCTCTTTCAGTTCTGAAGTTTTCTGTATCAGGACATAATAAAAAAATGTATCTGGTCCTTAGCAGCTCTTAAAATTGGGTAAATACAACTTCAGATAAACAACAGCACACAACATGTTATACTGTGTCATTATTTATTGAACAAACACGAAGCCAGACTTCAGAAGCAGCACGTGAAAACCTCAGTACACCCTTACTTTTTACATAAGGAGTTAGCAGCCAGGTGCTGGTAATCAAATGTACTTGATCACTATTATCGGTTTGCTGGTCTGGAGCAGTCATGTGGGTGTTAACACAGTGCCACAGAGGAAATAAGCAATTGTTGCCGCCCATCAGTGTGGGAAGGGCTATAAGGCCATTTCCAAAGAAGTCCATCATTCTGCAGTGAGAGAGATTATTCACAAGTGGAAAATATTCGAGGTAGTTGGCACAGGAGTGGCACAGGAGTAGACATCCCAGCAAATTCACCCCAAGGTCAGACCATGTAATGCTGAAGAGAAAATGTGGAGAAAATAAAACTACAGACCTCAATTAGCGTGTTAAATGTTCAAGTTCACACAATTCGAAGAAGACTGAACAAGTATGGCTTGTTTCGAAGGGTTGCCAGGAGAAAGCACCACATTTGGAGAAAACCAAACACAGCATATCAGCACAAACACTTCGTGCCAGCAATCAGCACAGTGGTGAAGGGGTGATGAGATGGGCTTTTTTTTTTGCAGCCTCAGGATCTGGGCACGTTGCTGTCATTGAGTTGACCGTGAACTCCTCCGTATACTTTGGTGTACCGAGGAATCAAATGTGAGGCCGTCTGTCCTACTTGTCCCAAGTTGGACAAATTAGGTCATACAAGAGGTCAGTGATTCCAAGCACAGCAGCAAATCTACAACAGAATGGCTGAAAAAGAAAATAAATTATGGTGCTGCAGTGGCCCAGTCAGAGTTCAGACCTCAAAACAGAGCTGTGCATAAACCTCAATGAACTGAAGTAATGTTATGAAGACAAGTGGGCCAGAATTCCTCCACAATGATGTCAAAGACTGATGAAGTCATACAGAAAACAGTTCCCTCAAGTCATTGCTTCTAAAGTTGGTTCTACAAGCTGCTGAATCACGGGATGTACTTAATTATTAAATTATTGTTTCTGCGCTGTGGCTTGGCTTTTGTTAAATAAATAATGACAGTGTAATACGTCATGTGTTTTTGTTCATCTGAGGTTGTATTTAATAATTTTAGAACCTGATAAGAACCAGATGACGTTTATTACGCCCTTATACACAAAACCTTATCATTGAAAGAGGGTTTATTTTCTTTCTCACATGATTGTTAATTAATTTCTTCTCACCGTCCTGGATCGTGTCAGCTGACACTTACACTCCGCGGCTCCTGATTATCTGTTAAGGTCTCACCTCAGAGTGATTCCTCACAGCTTGGCATGACTAAGGATAAATGTGAGCACCACCTCAGTCGCTGTGTTCACTTCCTGTTATATCAGGGTTGTGCTCACCTCACTCTATTTATTTTTTTTTTTTTTTATATAACAATATGGCACACTGCTGTATCCACAAAGACCCTCTACTGTTAGCACCAAGTAGGACTTCATAAACGATAATGCTGTCAAACTAACTTTCTCTGTATCCGTCTTGGATTTTTTCAGGACTTTCTATCGCTTTGAGGCCGTGTGGGACAGCTCCCTGCACAACTCCCTCCTGCTCAACCGAGTCACTCCCTATGGAGAGAAGATCTACATGACCCTGTCTGCATATCTGGAGGTCAGCCACTGCTCCGCTGTGTTGTATCTACATTCAGTTGGTTTTCAAGTCTCTTGATGTCGTCGTGGCTAACACACATCCCGTATCTCCTCTCTACAGCTGGACCATTGCATCCAGCCGGCCATTATCACCAAAGACATCTGCATGGTCTTTTACTCGCGAGACGCCAAGATCTCCCCACCCCGTTCTCTCAGGAACCTCTTCGGGAGTGGATACTCCAAAACTCCTGACTGGTAAATCTTCAGCCTGCTTTAACGCGGCCTGTTCTGTTTCACAGTATTGCTGCCGTGTCACCGAGTTTCCTTGTACACAATTTCTTCTGCTTCACTTCAGCAACCGAGTCACGGGGATCTACGAGCTGAGTTTGTGTAAGATGTCCGACACCGGAAGCCCAGGTGAGCAGCCTCGAGAACATTTTAAAGCAGCTGTTTTATCATAATTCTTCTGAGAGTCTCATCCTAATGAGGTGCTCGTGCCCTGAGCAGGGATGCAGAGGAGGAGGAGAAAGGTCCTGGACACATCAGTGGCTTATGTGCGTGGAGAGGAGAACCTGGCTGGTTGGAGGCCCAGAGGAGACAGCCTCATCCTGGAGCACCAATGGGAGCTAGAGAAAATGGAGCAGCTGCAGGAGGTGGGACCTTTGTTTAATTTTTTTAAAAACCTTTATTACACAACAAGTGGAATTTTGTTCCTTTTTTGACCTTCCAAACCTTTTTTATAATTTGTTTCTCTTGTTCTTTCTCCTTGTTTAATATCTAAGAGGAAAAACATGTCAAACTTTATGAAGTGTTACTTTATAAAGTTTCTTTACAAACTTTACACGACTAACCCCTCCCCCTGTCGTCCATCCAGGTGGAAAAGACCCGTCACCTTCTCGCGCTGAGGGAGAAGCTGGGAGAGGCGGCTCCGGTGGGAACAGCTCCCACCACCAAGTCCCTGAGCGAGTCGCTGTCCCCCAGCATGAGCTCCGGCACTCTGTCCACCTCCACCTCTATCTCCTCGCAGATCTCCAACACCACCTTTGAAAGCGCCATCACGCCGAGCGAGAGCAGCGGCTACGATTCCACCGACATCGAGAGCCTGGTGGATCGTGAGAAGGAGCTGGCCACCAAGGTGAGAGAAACTTGGGGTTAGTGGGCGTTCTTGCTGCTGCACCTCCTCCTCTGCTGTGAGCTGATCAGTCTTGTTCTTGTTGTGTTGTAGTGCCTGCGCCTTCTGACGCACACCTTCAATAGTGAATACAACCAGCTTGTCAACAGTATCAGTGACTGCAAGGTGAGAAATAATGCAAAAAAATTAAGAAAAAAAAATGACCTTTGTGTGACATCAGGAAGTCATTAGAACTAACTTCTACCTCACTTTATTGTTTCACTCCAGCTCTCTGACATCTCACCAATCGGACGCGATCCGTCAGTGACGAGCTTCAGCAGTGCCACCCTCACCCCCTCCTCTACCTGCCCCTCTCTGTCGGACTCCCGCTGTGGCTCCATGGACCAGAAGTAAAACTTATTTTCTGAACATCGACCTCTATCTGCAAAAGGTTATCGACAGGTTATCCCTTTGATTCTAACTTGATGTAATTTGTGTCAAAGGACCCCAGAGAACAGCTCTCGTGCCTCCAGTCCCTCCTGCTCAGACTATGAAAACTTCCCGATGGTTCCCTCTCTGGAGACCTCGTACCTAGCACGGGCTGGAAAGAACGAGTTCCTCAACTTGGTGCCTGATATTGAAGAAATGCGGCCAGGGTGAGTAATGCCATGGCAGTCCAAACATTGTCGCGATAACGCGCGACAAGTTTACGTAAATAGTCTTGCTCTCTAATTCAGACAGGAAAAAAAAATCCGTTTTTGTTGTTGTGTCTGTTTGTCGCAGATCTGTTGTGTCCAAGAAGGGTTTTCTAAGCTTCATGGAGCCTCGCTCTAACTCGTGGGTGAAGCACTTTGTGGTTGTTCGCCGACCCTACGTCTTCATCTACAACAGTGACAAAGACCCCGTGGAGCGAGGCGTCCTCAACCTCTCCACGGCGCAGGTGGAGTACAGCGAAGACCAGCAGGCCATGCTCAAGGTAGGGCTTCAGGTTGGCTGGAGAAAACGCTGCATCAGGTTAATCGGCGCAGACACGAGAGGTGCAGCTCATGTAACACACGTGCAAGTTTTAATGAGAAATCTGTAAATCTATTAGGGGTGTTTTGGTGTGAGTTGTTTTGAAATGTTACGATGACCGGGGAGGCTGATAGCTGCTTGCTAATTGTGGTGATAGTGAACAGTTCTGATATCCTTGCTGCCGCAGGCTAGAACCCTGTATGTAGACTGGAATTTATATAGTGCTTTTCTACTCTTACAGTGCTTTTATTCTCTACCCTTTTTTCCTAACAATGACACTCTGATAGATGCATCAGACCCTAAATGTCAAATCCCACTAACCAAAAGAAGCTGCAGCCAGTTCTTGTTACAGATCAGCTGATGGGGACACCATCAGTGTTTATATCCTTTCTTGCACAAGCGCAGGTAGATGCAGTTCATTGGAAAATGGATTGTTTATGGTATTTTAAGCACCACGAGGATTCAGTTGTATAATACTGAAGGGAAGGCAGGCATATGTTTAACTAGGATCTCCAAAAATAAGAAAAAATAATTCTTGATGGATAAGAGGCACGCTAGGAAAAATATAGAAATTAGATTTTGGAGTGAACTGTCCTTTTTTAAAAGTTTTAGATATCACGAAACCCGAAGATGAGCGGCATGAATGTGATCTGATGTTTTCTTTTCAGACTCCCAACACATTTGCAGTGTGCACAAAACATCGAGGCATCCTCCTGCAGGCCAACAACGAGAAAGACATGAACGACTGGCTATACGCTTTTAATCCCCTGCTAGCAGGAACGATAAGGTACACACACACACACACACACACACTTCTGTCACGCTGCGCTTCACGTGACGCTTCTGCACCCTTCAAAAACGTTCCCCTCTCATCGCGACGTAAAACTGTCCCCGCAGATCTAAGCTGGCGAGGCGGCGCAGCGGCCTGATGAAGAACTGAGCGGGCGGAGCGGCACGCAGGAAAACCACCGCTTCCATCCTTTCTGAAAAGCCTTTGAAAATACCAAGTGTTAACACTTATTAATCATTGTGATTCTTGACGGTTTTCTCTTGTAAGTAGACTTGTGGCTTAAGTCTCTTTTCATGCGACTAAAACTTTTAAGTTCCGGAGAACTTTTGCCTCCCCCCCCTCTTCCCTCCAGCAACCCCGCTGCCAACTTAGCTGTCCTCCTCTCTATTCCTCCTCCCTCCCTCCACCCCCTCAGCTTTTTGTGTTTTCGTTTCTATGACAATGTTTGGGTCTAATTTTGTTCCGCTTTGTTGTCATTCCCAAACTCCCTAACTAAGTAGCATGTTGTAGTAGTCTACTTGTGTGTGCACGACTCTTCAGAAACTTTCCGTTTGCCAATCATCTGTACAAAAAAAAAAAGTCTGAGTGTTATCTGTCTTCAGAAATGAGTTTCATTCTATTTTTTTTAATTATTATTATTAACATGCTTGCATGATACCTGCAGCAGTCCTCAGGAGAAGACCAGGCTTTCTCAGTTTAAGAAAAAAACAAATTGAACCAAATCAGCCAACTTGCAGTTGAAACCATGAAGGAAGAATCTACGGATCTCTCCAAGTGACGTGTTAGTTTATGCTCTGCTACCTAAACTATTGCTGCTAATAGAATTATAGGGTTTTTTTCTTCTTGCAATGAGATTTGCATCAGGCTGAACGGTCTCTAAAACAAAAACATGGGAATGAAATTTGACACGAGGGCAGCGCCGGTTTTCCACCGTCATCCACGTGATGCTTAGATCCTCCTCAATCTGTGTGCATCCACCGACTCCAGCCCCCGATAGTGTCAGTTAGTGAGTAAAACACTCGTGTGTGTGTGTGTGTGTGTTTTAACATCCAAGCTGCGCACAAACAAGAGAGAAACAAACAAAAACAGGAGGATCCTTTCATATCTCAGCAGTAAAAAACGCAACAAGCGATTCCTCCTGCAGGAGTCGGTTCGTGCCCCTGTCCTTTTGCTGTTTCATCCCAAGAAAAAACAAAACAGGGTTACAAGGAGATGAGGAGGAGGACTGGGAGGATGAAAACCGACTAGAGGGAGAACTTCATTTGTACATACAGTCTGTTCTGGGATCAGTGCGGTAGTTAACCCTCATTTAAGACATTCCTCTTCGCGCCTCTGGCTTACGCTAACTCGCTGAGCCTCGGGGGGCCTCGACATTCACTGTTACTTTATGTTAACTTTACGCTCTTGTGATGACAAAGACGAAAACAGAGCGCAGTGAAATGGGTAGGAGGACGTGAGGAAAAAGAATGACGGTGCAATGTTTTTGCTTTGACGCCAGTAGTTAGTCAGCACAGCTGCTTTCACATCGCCCGCAGGACAGATTACGATACGGTCCCGTGACACCCCCTCCCCCCCCCTCGCTGTCACACCAGTGTCGGCCGAAATCTCTGAAGTGAAGTACCACAGGGAACCATGTGTTCATTTTTCTGTTTGCATTCTTGAATCAAAACCTCATCTAACTCATTGTGTTACTATATATTTTTTAACATTGTTGATTTTTTTTTTTTTTTCCCCCTCTCTTATGCTTTTAATCATTCCACGATGAAGGTTTCTATGAAATGTAACAGAGGGCATTTATTTCTTACTTTTTAACCAACATGTTTTGGTGTTTAACCTTATTTTGCACATTAACACATATCTATAGCAAGACAAAGGCAGATCTGCATACGCTGAGTCCAGGATTATATTTGAGCATCAGGAACAAGTGATGAGAGCACACATCAGGACTACACTGGATAGCTGTGGTTTACTAGAAAGAAAGAAGTGATATTAAAGGGACATATTAAAATGTTTTATTTCTGATACTACCCCATGAAAATATTTGCTCTGTGTGCTGCACTAAAGCTGCTAAATTTGGCTCTGGATTCATGTTTTTGGTGCCTCTGCTTCTCGAGATGTGTTCGTACAGACGGGCATAAAAAAAAAAAAACTCTGGCCAGCCAACCAGCAGTGTGCCTGCTGTATCGTATGAAGTGTAGGAGCAGAGGTACCAATTGTTTGTTACAAGTTTTAGCGTAAATTATTGGTGACACATTGTCACCGTTTCCTAGTGCGAAGGCTAAAAAGCTCAGAAGTGACCTCAGGTTAGCCAACCCGATGGTCAGAGAAACAAAACCGTGCCGGACTGTTGACCTCGGAGCGAATATTTTCTGTCGAGCAGCACGTCAAAGATGCACCTATGCACGCAACGGATCTCAAAGTGCAATGTACCTCATATACATATTGACATGAAGCGCTGCCAGAGCAAACATTTTCACTTCATTTGCAGAGGTGTTTTATTTTGGATTGTGTATTTATTGTTTGCAATGTATATATTAGTTTGCAGCTCTTTGCACATATTAATAAAAGGTTCAACTAACTGATCAAATAAAGTCTGTGCGGTTTAGTTGTTCCACTCATATTAAACCAAATGATGGTGTGGCTGCCTGTTCAAGCCTGAACTGGGGGAGGGTTGAATGTAAGAGAGGAAAAAAAAAAAAAAATGGGAAAAGAGACCTAAAATGTAACCCCCCGCACCTCGTCTGAGGAGGTGAGTTACATTAGTGCTTCCTCTTTATTAGAAAGTGGTTTGAGTGAATTAGAAGTCTGCTTTCGTTTTGGAGAATATTTACTCACTGCTCATGCTAGTCATCCATCTGAGTTCTATCAAAAATAAAGGTGTATTTTAACTCGTTTTTATTTTTTCTAATATCAGGGATGTAATACAAAGTAGCTCTTGACATCTAAAACGACAGTACGCTTATTGTTTGTGTCTTTCTTCACTTCGACATCTTTTTTTTTTTTCCGTTGATGCCTTTCAAACAAAACTTAGCCATGAAATTTTCCACCTTCCCCTCTGACAGTTAATATCAGTTGACCACGCTCCCTTTCGGATTTGTTCACCAAAAGAAAAGGAAAAAAAAAAAAAAAACGACAAAAAGACATTAACGCTGTACATTATTTGTCAGACCGGTTTCATTTTCATACTTATTTTGTAAATATCTGTGTTGTATGGAGCTTGAACTAAAATGTAAATATGTTTACTGTATTTGTAATAATTATAATCCATTCGCTGTATAGCATAGATGTGTCATGCAGATATCCTAATTCTGTGTATGGTAATCTTGCACCATTGAACTGTTTAGTGAATGAGGCAACAATAAAAGTGCAAAATGTGCATTAGCAGAACAAGTCGTGCCTGTTTGTCCTCTCCTTTATGTGAGCTCCTCAAAACATTCTTGCTGTTTTTTTTCTGTGCCGCGTCGTGCGTGCAGAGATCTTCTGATGTTTGCTTCAGAGTCATCGTCCTGTGATCTGCAACAGATTTTTAAAAGAGATGCATAATTCAACTCTAGTTTATTTAGATAGTCCCAAATCACAACAGTCGCCTCAGGATGCTTTATACTGTAAGAGAAGGACCATAGAGAGAGATCACACAAAACACACACTCTAGAAGAGAGACCGGCAGCAGTGGTGTATAAACACGTGGCGGGACAAAAGAGGTGAGCGGAGAAGAAAATACTGACAGGAAGTCCCGCAGCAGTCTGAGCATATAGCAGCATAAATAAAGGATGGTTCGGGGTCATCTGATCTAGCCCTAAATATAAACTTAAGGAAGGTTTTGAGTGTAGTCTAAAAAATAGAGAGGGTGTCTGTCTCCTGAATCCAGATTGGGAGCTGGTTCCACAGAAGAGGGGCCTGAAAGCTGAAGGCTCTGTCTTCCATTCGACTTTTAAATAGCCCAAAAACCACAAGTAAGCCAGCAGTCTGGGAGCAAAGTGCTCTGTTGGGGTGATGTCTGCTGTTGAGGTTCTGTTTTATATCAAATGACAAATGTTTAAATGTAAACTTCTAGAAATTAATTAATAAATAGTGGATCAACCAAATAATAAACAATTAAGTACATTAGACATTATACATTAGAAGGTTCCAGATTAACTTCTCAGTCACAGAAGACGATATGTATATCTTATCCCTGGAAGTCCCACTACTCTATGTACCCTTAAATGTCATCACGTCCTGATCTGAGCCATGAAGATGAGCCACCAACACGAACTGATCTGGGACAGCCAGGTTTAAACCACTGCTCTCCGTCTGTTCTGATTCTGATAACGTGCCACTATAAAATGTTTTGGTTACTGAGGAGCAGCAGGCTCTCTCTAGGCAGAGGGCCTCCACATGATCGTGTGTGTGTGACATTTCCTGATGCTTCAATATTAAATGTTCTATTTTTCTAATTAAAGTGTTTCAGGTGTTTTTCCTTCACAATAAAAAGAGCACATTAACAGAAGCTATAAGCCGCTGCCAAAGCTGACGTCTGACCAGAAAATAAGCCTTCTGGCGGAGCCCAACGAATTTTGATGCCCCAAAGGCACTTTTTGGTGATATTGACCCAACGAAAACAACGCTGCACCAGGCTAATCATGCGGAACGATGTTACAGACAGCATAATGTTCTCCAGACCTTTTCACGTCTGTCACATGTGCTCAGGTTGAAACTGCTCTTATCTGTGAAAAGCACAGGGCTCCAGTGGTGGACCTGCCAATTCTGGTATTCTATGGCAAATGCCAATCAGGCTCCATGCTGCTGGGCTTTGAGCACAGGGTCTGTTAGAGGACGTTGTGCCCTCAGGCCCCCCTCATGAAGTCTGTTTCTGATTGTTTGGTCAGAGACATTCACACCAGTGAATACTGGGGGTCATTTTGTAGCTCTGGCAGTGCTCATGCTGTTCCTCCTTGCACAAAGGAGCAGATATCGGTCCTACTGATGGGTTTAGGACCTTCTACGACCCTGTCCAGCTGTCCCAGAGTACCTGTCTCCTGGAATCTCCTAAGTGCTCTTCAGACTGTGCTGGGAGACACAGCAAACCTTCTGGCTATGGCTCGCATTGATGTGCCATCCTGGAGGAGTTGAACTACCTGTGTAACCTCTGTAGGATCCAGTTATCGCTTCATGACACTGAGTGATGCTGTCCAAATGAAAATGAGGAAGGAAAATGGGTTGTCTCATTGTTGCCCCTGTGGTTAATTTCATTAACACCAAAGCAGCTGAAACTTTTTAACAACCCCCTCTGATAGTTAACTTACCAGATCAATATCCCAGATGCTAAACTCTGATTAAAAAAGATACCTTTCATTTTTTGAGCAGCATAGAAAAGCATTGAGTACAGCCCATCCACTTATAAGTATGTATATATTTCTGTGTAAATAAGC
>JAVDPK010001888.1:96208-117358 GCA_034780415.1 Cichlasoma orientale
AAATGCAGTTTTAGATATCTTAAATGTAATTACGGATAGTCAGACAAACGGATTAAATGTTAAAACGGCCTGCCATAACAGGAGAAGCGATACCTCTGCTCAGAATTCTGGACCAATCAAAGACCGCGGTCGACGTGGCTTGTTTGCTGGAAGCTCTCCGATTGGTGGTTTCTCTACGTGGGCGTACGTAAGCGTCTCCGTCAAGTTTAGAGGAGAACAAGGAAGCGAGAAAACGAGCGAGGAGGAACTCTAAAGGAGAGGACTGGCGTGTGAGCTGGACTGTCATTTTAACACAGTTACTTTGAAGTTACTTTAACCGCAGAGCACAATGGCCGAGTAAGTCCTTCAGCTAAGTTTATACCTGTGTAGAAAGCCGGGGCAGTGGAAAGGTTGTAGCTGCTAGTTGAGGTTCAGTCATTGCGCTTTGTTTTTCCTTCTTTACTCAGAGTAATCTTCTTTAGTAGTAATTGCTTACGATGCTGTTATCTTGTTATGTGGCCTGCCAGCTTTAGTGTTTATAGAAATATGTACTATGTATGTGGTCGCTGTGGACTCTGGGAAATGAAAGGGAGCTCTGGAGTGAGGAGTCTGAAGCCCATGTTTTAATTTACTTAAAAACAGAAATACACTAGATGAGCAGATGGATACTAGATAGGCTATTATGATGATAATTACCCTGAGGCCAGATGCCTATCAGATCCTCACAGCTGTGGTTGTTTCCTCAGAGCAGACATCGCACTGATTGGTTTGGCCGTCATGGGCCAAAACCTCATCATGAACATGAATGACCACGGTTTTGTGGTAAGGTGACACCTAATTTGTTTATACTCACTATTCATGGCATAACCTGTTCAACTTCTATTTTACTCACTCCTGAAAATCTCTCTCCAACAGGTCTGCGCTTACAATCGGACCGTGTCCAAGGTCCATGACTTCCTGCAGAACGAGGCCAAGGGGTCCAAGGTGATTGGAGCAGAGTCCCTGGAAGACATGGTGTCCAAGCTCAAGAAGCCCAGGAGGATCATCCTGCTGGTCAAGGCTGGGCAGGCTGTGGATGACTTCATTGACAAACTGGTGTGTAGTTGGTACTGAACTGCGCTTAGGTTAGGAAACTGCACCCAACCTGTTTATATTTATTGGCTTTGTTGCTGCATTTATTCATTTTCAGGTTCCTCTTCTTGAGGCTGGGGATATCATCATCGACGGCGGCAACTCTGAATATAAAGACACAACAGTAAGTCACAGACGATCACTGTGTTGCAGAAACTCCTTATACCTGAGGATATCCTCATAGTTCTTCTGTGCTTCTGTCATCAGCGGCGGTGTAAGAGTCTGAAAGAGAAGGGCCTGCTGTTTGTCGGCAGTGGAGTAAGTGGCGGAGAGGAGGGTGCACGCTATGGACCCTCACTCATGCCAGGTGGACATAAAGAGGCCTGGTAAGTCAAAAGCTTAATTTCATGTGTATTAAAAAGACAGTCAATAAAAATTCATGTGTAAATCAAACCCCTGTTTGTTTTATAGGCCATACATAAAAGACATCTTCCAGAGCATTGCTGCCAAAGTTGGAACAGGAGAGCCTTGTTGTGACTGGGTGAGTGGCGTATCTTCTTCTGTAAGAGCGTATATGTAACTATGTATTTACATCGAGTCATCTTGTGTGCTGCTCCTTGACCAGGTTGGTGATGAGGGTGCAGGTCATTTTGTAAAAATGGTCCATAATGGCATTGAGTATGGAGATATGCAGCTGATCTGTGAGGCCTATCACCTGATGAAGGATGTTTTGGGTATGGACCACGATGAGATGGGACAGGTGTGCTTGTTGTACCTCTGTGACACAATTTTTCATATTTGCCTGTTAGCATTAGTTACGTAAAATCAAAAAGACAATATGTGGTTTTGAAGGCTTTCGACAGCTGGAACAAGACAGAGCTGGACTCCTTCCTGATTGAGATCACAGCCAACATCCTTAAATACAGGGACTCCGATGGTACTCATCTGCTGCCCAAGATTCGCGACAGTGCTGGACAGAAAGGCACAGGAAAGTGGACGGCCATTTCGGCCCTCGAGTATGGGACGCCCGTTACACTGATTGGTAAGAGGAAGAAAGGAGGCTGTAGAGAAGGAACTGCTTGGTAAAAGCTGGTGTCATGATAATGCCAGAGAAGCCACTTATCCAATCACCTTTTAATGATCAGATTTCTTGGGCTACTGTTTTTGATCTTTCAGCTGGCAAACACAAAGCATGGGCTGTGAGCTTCTTTTAGGGAACGTGATCAATATGTTGCTGCCTGTAAGAAGATTGAAGGCTATTCTGATGGCCTGTGCGTCTCAGGCAGCATAAGGGGCGTTTGGCTTTGGTCTTTGCTGTGACTGTATCATAGTCTGTTTCATAAGCAGACCTAAACAAGAAGCAAGATTAATACGATTAAGTTAAAAAGCATACAGGCTACATACTATAAGGAAAATTTAATGTAGTCAATTTGTGGAACAAACTGCTGATCGTTATGAGTGAGATGTTTTTAAAAAAAAAAACTGTTCTGTTTGCTCCTTCCTGGTGCGTGTTGTAGACCTTGTTGTTACAGAGAGGGATGGGTTCAGAATAAAAGGCTTCATTGTGTGAGAATTAAGCTAGTCAGTTGAAGCAGTACAGCATGCACAGGAGGATCTCTCACCCAGCAGGGATAACATTATTCACTAGGCCAGTTTGATTTAGTCCGTTGCATCACTGAGGTGTGCAGGTTTTAGCAAGTCATGCTGACCCAACAGGTTTTTTTTTTCCCTCCATCTATTTGCAAGGAAATGAGCATTTCTAATCTGGGGGTTTGTCTACTTTAGATTTGGCATGCCTGCTTAAAAAAACAGTATCACAAATACTGCTGAGTCATGCTGATCCCCGGGCATTAACTAAAAGCACAGTGGCATTGTGACTTGCTATCAGCTTGGAAATTCTATGTAATAATTTGTTGGGAGAGGTTTCAGGAACTCTAAAGTGCTGTTAAACTCTCTGTGTTTTCATGCGTGAGTTAATGTGGCGTGTGCAGTAACACTGCCCTTCACTTTTCTTCTGTTTTGTCTCCCCCTCCCGTTCTGTCTCTCAGGGGAGGCTGTCTTTGCCAGATGTCTGTCCTCTCTAAAGGATGAGAGAGTGGAGGCCAGCCGCAGCCTGTCAGGGCCACAGCGGGTCAAATTCAGCGGTGACAAGGCTGTCTTCCTAGAAGACATCAGAAAGGTAGAACAGACAGTATTTACTCAAGCATTTGCTCTCTAAACGAGCCGGTTTAGACCAGCATGTCATGGAGAGTTCAAAGTAAAAAATGTTTGAGTGCTTTGGAATGACCAGGATTCGACTCTTCACAAAAATCAGTTCTAACCAGTATCAGAAATGATGAAACCACATTTCACTTTGTAGACCTTCAAGTTTTAGCTGCTGCTGATGACTTAATCACTTAAAAAACAAACCTGTGACTAATGCGTCTAAAACTATGAAATTTATATGAATAAACTGGTATCTTTTCTTTATCCAGGCCCTCTATGCATCCAAGATTATTTCCTACGCGCAGGGATTCATGCTGCTGCGACAGGCCGCTAAAGAGTTCGGCTGGTCGCTGAACTACGGTGCGATTGCCTTGATGTGGAGAGGCGGCTGTATCATCCGAAGGTACTTTTGACCTCATGTGTCCACAAGTTTGCCTCACTTCCATGTTGTGCAAAAATCTTTTAACACTGATGGTGAAAGATGTGGTGAGGGTGCCTTGTTGAGAAAGCACGAGTAAAACAGAAGTTTTTTGTTGCTTAAGATTTGAGAATTGAGTTAAGCCTGTAAGAAAAACCTTAATGCAGTGCCATGAAGGAAGTTATAAAGTTTCTTTTTTGTTACTGCCCTGTGTTGTAATGTTGGAGTGAGAAAAGCTAGAGGAACAGTATCACTCTACTCATAAAATCAAATTGAGAGAAGAATGAGGAAATTGTGATTGTGACATTGGTTTACTTTGTGTAATCTGGCAAAGATGTTGTGTAATCCCAAATTAAACACACTTTATGGCTTACAGTGTGCAGCCACCAGCCAACTAATGGGAAAGAAGTTTTCAAAGGGCGCTGAACTTTGATTACAGTATGTTACACTGCTTTTTTCTTCTCCTCACCAGTGTTTTCCTGGGTAAAATCAAAGAGGCCTTCGACAGGGACACTGAGCTGCAGAACTTGCTCCTGGACACTTTCTTCAGTAATGCTGTGCAAGACTGTCAGGTATGAGGAAGGAGGAAGTGGCCAAACGATAAGCTGCAATCACCACATTGACAAAGGCCCCAAAATAAGTCATTTCCTTTTTTTTAAATTTTTTTTATATATATATATGTTAGCAAAAGAGTGAATCAACAGTACAACTTGTCTAATAATCATCGGCAGGCTGATTTGTAACAGGTAGTTTTCAAAGTGGTCTGGCCATTTCCCTTTACATTAAGGAAAGAACAGTTTTTTCATTCAATTCCAACTGTGTGAAGATGATCAGGACTCAATCAGCCCCAAAGGACCCAAGTACACAGTACATATTTTTCCTCTGCCATTCCTGCTTTACAGTTTTTGGGTTTTTTTTTTCTTTCTGTAAGTGATGCAGTCATAGTGAGTTCCTTGTCTGTTATCAATCCTGCAGAATTTAAACAATTAGACCAACTGCAATGATTGCCGTGTTACTAGAAACTGATGATCCTTGACATGACCCCTAATTTATGACCAGATACACAGTGACTTCATTTATTCTATAAAAAAACGTAATGATGTCTTTACCCTGACCTTAACCCTGCTCTAGGAGTCATGGCGCAGAGCAGTCAGCACTGGAGTCCAACATGGCATCCCCATGCCCTGTTTCACTACTGCTCTGTCCTTCTATGATGGTTACAGACATGACAAGCTGCCCGCCAACCTTCTCCAGGTAAGACCACACTGGAAACCGTCACTACTGAGCTGAGCTCCGGCTGTTGTGTTGGAATCTAGAGGCTTTAAGATCTCGTTAGACTGAACCTGTTGGTTAAACAGCTGTTTTAAGTATTTAGAGACGTAACCGTACCGATTCCTGCGTCTGTTTTAAAGTTAACTGTATTTGGCTTTATGCTGTGTTTTTAGGCCCAGAGAGACTACTTTGGAGCCCATACATACGAGCTGCTCTCAAACCCCGGTCATTTCATCCACACCAACTGGACAGGTCATGGTGGAAATGTCTCCTCTTCATCCTACAATGCTTAAGGATGATCTTCACATCACCCAAAAACAAACAAGATTGAAGACCAAGGACGAAGGGGACGTTATCAACGAGTGAAGATTTTAAACATTCCACCTTTCACCCATCTAAGACCCAGAATAAACTTCAGATGACTTTGTACTCCTCACAGAGACTTGTTGCAGTTTTATTTATCACAAAGTGGAAGCGTAGCTTATGTGCACTGTAAACACTCCCCCGTTTGTTTTGATGTAGTCACAGGGGATGTGTCGACTCCATCTGGATATTACACAGGCTGTCAGGATAATGTTCACCAGTCATGTTGGGCACAGGGTCCACAGCGTTAACACTGGATTAGGGTGAACCTTTGCACTGTCCTGTGTTAGACTAAATAAAGATTTTCAATCCCTCTATAATTAGCTTGAATGGTCCTTAACTGTCTGGATGCTGTAAACAGGATTGAAATGGGTTTGTAATACTAAATAAGGCAACAAGTTACAGAAGACCCTGATAAATAACTGTGAGATACAGTTTAAAGGCAAAGACAGACACTCTGAGCCACGTAACCATGCAACACTTGTTTGAATTACGTGAGTCATTAGACACTGAAGACGTGATTAATGAAGCTACTATCTTTTGCTTAGCAAGTGAATGTGCTAACCTCTACACCAGGATAGAAAGTGCCTAATGCCTCTGGAGCTGCGCTTATTCCAGTTGGTAAAAACATTTTTAATCTGTAGTGACAGATCTGCATTAGAATAAAACGTATGCTTCTAAAGAGGATTTGTGATAACTCTTAATGATAATGGATGTGATGTATACAGGTTACCACAGTGAAATGACTAATGAACCGTTTCATGTGTTGTCTTTTCAGTGGTTGTCCAGCAGGTGGCCCTAAGACCCTGCTGACACATTTCTTTATGCATGCACACACACACACACACACAATCCTGTTAACACTGTTTACCCTTCACTGTTTTGGTGAACACCAACATGAAGATGTATCCAATGATATTGCAGGCTACCACACAATGAATTTTGAGACATTTTGAGTTAATGTTTTTTTTTTAAATTGTTTTATCAGACATGTTAGATGTTATTTAAGCGACATGCAGAAAAACCTGCTTCAAATACAGCACGTCAAAATTACAACAGAAATTCAAAGATTCAATCTAAACTCAGAATCATAAATAAGCATCATGTATAAAGTATATTATATAAAATCCTTGATTAAAAACTAATCCTTGATTTAAAACAAAAAACTAGAGCTTTCCTCTAAAAGTCTTGTCAGGAAATTCCCAGCTGCTGGGAAAAAAAATCCTAACAAGGCTGCTTTAACTCCTACAGCAGTGACGGTTGTTGTACCTGACAGGAGTGTGTCACAGCTGTTATTACACCTGCTGTTAAGCAGTAAACAAAGCCTCGCCTCAGTGCACCTGTGCTGCGATAGCTTTGGTGATTACCATATTGATGTTAACATCAGGCTTCCATTTGGCCATCTTGGGACGCTTCAAAGAGCTCGTTTGACTCCTCGTGTCAGAGCTTTGATCCTGAAAGGGAACACAGCAGAACAAAAACAATATAATCTCTGTCATTTAAATGCTTAACTACATATATACACTTCAAGTACCATAAACAGGCTGCTCCATTATACGAAGGAAGCACAACTTAATGGGGCCTTGTATTCTTAATGTGGCCTGATGCTATGCAGGGGTTGCATTATAGCAATAGAGGCTACTAGAGCACAGCTAAAGGAGTGCAGGTGCAAGATGACACCTCTGAGTCATGTGCAGACACAGCAGGCACCAAGGAGACACCAGACAGTGTGACGATGATGCAGGAGGAGGGAGACCGGATGACGGACACAAATTGATTTTAATCAAGATCAAACCCGGTCCATGTCTTCCATTTCAGATCAATCTCAAGGATTTCTATAAATCATTTAAGATCCATTAACACCACGTGGGTCTATTGCTGAAAAATTATGTCATTTATCAGGGCTGTGTGTGTGGGGTTTCATCAGCCCTTAATGACAGCAGCCTGGCAACCAAAGCCAACAGCTCAATGACTGTGCTGTACACTAAAATGCTCACTGGCAGAGGCTTTCAGCACAAGCTTTGTTGCAGTAGGTTTTGGTTCATCTTTAGCAATGGGAACAAACTGGGTGGTCCTCATTTACTGTAGCAAAAAATAAAGTACAGTACACAGTAGTAATGTAGTAGTAGTGGAGAATCTACACAGAGAGAAACAAATTTATCAGGCTTAAACTAGACAAGCTATATGGTTATAAAAATTATACAAATACAGAACGTCACAACTCTTATCCTTTAAGTACTCAATGTTCACATTAGAGGCACGCTTCTGCTTCCTGGTCTGCTAAAGCAGATTAAATATAAATATGACATCATGTGATTAAAGATGAATCTTTCTAAATGTTGTGTAAAATATCTAAGTTACTTATAATAAAACAGAAAAACAGCTTTAAACCGATGCTCATCGCTATCTGTGCTTACAACAGGACAACAAATGACATTAAAAAAACTGTGTGGGTTCATGGAGAGAGGTTTCATTTGGACTGGAACTGACGTCAAGTGAGTCACTCACGAATTAAGGGTTTATGAATCAGATCGCAGTGGTCAAAGTGTGATCTATTTTGTCTGGTACTTAAATCTCACGCCCTACCAGCCAGTGACAAGATGAGACTCTCATACAACTAGGTAAATTGACTGAGGCTCAGTTTAAGTAAACTCCAACATCATTTACAATTTTAGCTGTATCCACACCCTCCCTTATAAATTTTAAAACCATAAATCTCATGTTAAATTTGAGTTTTTATTTTTGCAAATTGTATGAAAATGCAGACTTTTTTAATGGCTGCCTGAGCCACCGTTCAGATAAACAGGTGCATACCTCAGTGAGATGATGGCAGAGAGGACCCTCAGAAACCAGACCGGCTCCTGTAAAAGACCACACTGAGAAATTCTTCTGGAAAACCTTCCCAACCTGCTTGCAGTGGGAAAAACCACATTAATTCACACCGTGTTGAAATGTTTATTTATTTATTACAAAGTTTTGAGTTACAAAAGGGGAATTTTGATACTTTTTATGCACAAATTAATGAACCTCGCTGTAAAATTAAAACTGAGTGGTGTTAATGCCTTTTTTCTTTTATACCACACTCAAATGTTGCACTTAATTTATGCATTTATGTACAGTTCTAATGAGCTCATCTTTCAAATTTCATATAATTTTCTAACAACTGCACAACAAAAATGTCTTTTCAGAAACCTTGTCAGACAGCCCATAAAAATAAGGGATTTCTACACATTACGTAAGAGCATTTTCCCTGCTGCCTGCAGACAAAGATCAGGAATGCATTTTAGATGTAAACTGAGGACCTATAGATTTAGTTTCATAATAGTCTTCAGCGTGCAAACTAATTTTCACAGACACAAAACTCCTACATCTCTTTAAACATGGAAAAATAGGAACCAGTCTAAATAGATGAAAGTGGACGTGGGAGTGCTGTTCAACAAGCTAAAAAAAAAAGAAAAAAAAAAAAAAAAAGGATAACAGCACCATCATCAGGAATAAAATTTAAATTACATTCACTGAGTCCACAGTGTGCATATATTACACACAAGCTAGTTTTTAAAAAAAGATGCTTTGGGAGTTTCAACAAAGGACTAAATCTGAGTTTTTAAATAAATCCTAAAAAGGGATATGGATAAAAAGCAAGGAAAACTGTAACGACTATAGCCTGAAGTTGAGCCCAGTTTATAAAAAAAAAGAAAAGAAAAAAGGTGACATTTTATCTACATTGAGAGACCACAATGATTAAAAACTCCAAACTTTTATTTTACAATGCAATGCTATATGTCAGAATACAAGGTGTGAATTGCTGTTGGCATGTTCAGTCAGTTAAGTCCCTTTGTTAAAAAAGAAAAAGGATCAGTCAGGAGATACATTTCAGCCATGTTACAATCAAAGCAAACAACACTTCCTGCTACACTGACATAATTTCTGACCATGTCGAACACCCGTCTAATTAATACTTTGAGATCAGTGACTGTTGGGAGACAAGAGGATAAAGCATTTACTGACAAACAGCCATATTTTAGAAAGGCAGGATCAGTCTCACAGATTGGGGATCAGACAAAGGTATGATCGCTGCCAAACAGCAGGTGTTACTTTGGTCCTAACTGTGACATCTCTATGTATGAAAAATACCTCGATTGTCACCGAGTATGGTCCGCTCTAAATTTGGTGCTCCAAGGTTTCTTGCAAGTGAGGTGAAGATCCTTTTCAGGATTAAGGTTCATTGTGGTTTGCACCGGCACACCCAACAATGGCTTCAGCTTCCACGCAACTGACTCCAACCTTCATTCAGACGAAAACCTGGGCTTTCCTTGTCCGAGGTCCCTATACATGTGAATTAAAGTGTTGGCAGTTCAATTAATGTAAAGTAAGTCAAAAATAAGTGACTGTCAAGAGGGTATTATACCTAGTCAAAATCAATTTTATTTCAGACTTCCTTTTATTCACAAAACATAGAAAATGCATTCGTAACCACTTCAAACACAAACTTTCAATGGGAACTTATCAAACATTCACCACATCAACTTCTGAGCTCGCTTTCAAACTTCACTCTTTCAGTGTCCGCCCCCCCCACACAGACTTCACCAGCACAAGGTCACATTTTCACACAGAGAGGGTGGTCACAAGGAGAAAGTAAAGCACACAACCAGACACAGCATTCACGTCAAATCGGATAGCAAGAGAAAGCTACAAAAGGATACAAATACTCATAGCACTTGACATTTCACTGTGATTTTAAAGGATTAAGGTTGATAGAAAAACAATGAGAGAAAGAGACCATAGTGATCTCGA
Organism: Cichlasoma orientale; assembly: GCA_034780415.1. Lineage (NCBI taxonomy): Eukaryota > Metazoa > Chordata > Actinopteri > Cichliformes > Cichlidae > Cichlasoma > Cichlasoma orientale. The sequence goes on from JAVDPK010001888.1 coordinate 106,311, forward strand.
GATGCAATAAATGTCCTTGTGATGGCCATTGTGAACACACTCGTACTTGCTTCTTCCTCTCACACTCGCACAAAGCCACAGGTTCTTCAACTCTCGCAGGCATTTGTCTCTTTTGATAAAAACAAAACAAAAACAAACAAACAAAAAACAAAAAACTCCGCACCAACAGTCCTTCTCACACCGCTTTCTTTCATTTTGCTCTCCCGTTCGCTCACTCTCACTCGGTCCAACACCAATCCCACTCATTGATCTCGAAAAGCGACAAGAGCAGACAAGATTTCTATATCCCAAAAAAAAAAAAAAAAAAAACCAAAAAAAAAAAAAAAAGGGGAGAGGAAAGAAGACAACACCCACCGTCTAATACAGTATATGCAGAGTGAAGCTGTGTTCTTGGATGACAAAGCATTTACACATGGGAGGAGGGGAAATGATACTGAGATCTGTCGAACATTGCTGCCAATGAGGCGCTTCCTCCCGGGAAATTGGGAAAGAGTTGGTGAACTGCAGAAGAGATTTTCATGAAGGCGTTTCCAAAAGATGTCAAACAAAAACAAAAAGATACAATCAAATGCATACATACATATATATATATAGTGTGTATATATATATATAATTATATAAAGCCCATCATTTCTCAAGGGGCAATCAGGGGCTCTTGAAATACTCGTGCATGTTTATAAATAATTTTATCCTGCATGCACAGTGTAACATATTCTCAAAAACAAAACCAGGTAGTGTGGCAGCTTCCACTAAAACTAAACTTCTCAGCCATTCAATGCATGACTACATAATTAGTCACACACAAGTATAAATTTCCTCTTTAACAAAATAAAAGGCAGTGTATTTTTTTTTTTTAAATAATATCTAAGCCATTCCCCCTCATAGGCATACTTACCACGTCAGCCTTATAGCAACAGAAAAAGTCAGCTTATAGCTATCTACATTCCCCAACTAGAAGACTTAGATTCCATAGACGTGCCAAAGCCAGAGCTGAAGCCACTGCTGGAGGCCGTGTTAGTGCCTGCAGCCCAACCAAGACTAGCTGAGTTGGGGCTGCTGTAACTGGTACTTGCAGAGCTATAGGTCTGGTCTCGAGTTGTAGTGGCTGTGCCTGCCGTTGTGGTCAGACCCTGCTGGTTAGCCAGCATGCCCATCATTCCCCAACTGCTCTGCAGTGCTGCCTGAGCAGCAGCCACCATGGCTGGGTTTAGACTGAGAGCCCCGAAGTTAACCCCTCCACTACCGCTGCCTAGTCCACCACGATTACTGCCATAGCCCTGATTGAACCCACCAGCCCCAAACCGCCCTCGCTCCATCATTTGCCTACTATTATTGTGTTTGGGCTCAGCATTGGAGATGTGCACGCTGACACCCTTGATGATCAGGTCCTCTCCACACAGAGCCTGGGCAACCTGAGAAAGAAATGAATAATTGAGTCTATGACATTTTTTCTAATGTTTAGAGGTACATCACACCTGGTATTTACAGTATAAATAATCTGTAATATAGCTCTCATGTTTTCCACTCCTACACCAAACGTCTATGCTTACACTTACTGATATTATAGTTTTTTAAGCACACATATTGGGTCTGTCTCACTCCTCCTGTATTATCATATACTCAAAGCCTGTCATTTAAGGTGACTCTTACCTGGTCATCAGCAAATGTGACAAATGCAAACGCCCGAAATGGTTTGGGAATGAAGACATCTGTGACTTCACCATACTGCATGAAGTACTGCCTCAGATCGTCAGTTGTCATGTCCTCTGTGCAGCGACCGACAAAGATTTTACGGCTCCGCATGGGCTCATCAGGACACGCCTGAGAGGACAAAAAGCCACATCCACCATTTCATTTCAAGTCATGCTGCTGAACAATCTAGGTTTGGTTTTCCATAATCTAATCAACATTTGTAACCTGTATTAAACTTAGATTATTGTGGCAGATGTGTTTTCTTAATCCACTAGAATCAGTTGTTACATATCATTTTAAAACTCTTCTCTTGTAATTTTGCAAAGAAGGTAAGGACAGCAAAAAACTGTCCAAATGGATAAGCTTTTATTGGAAAAACTGCCAGGAAGTATGAGAAATTATTTGAAAGGTAACATTTTATTTATGAGAATTTCCTATTTAGGTTGTGGCTAAAAGAAAATCAAATCCTAAGGAGAGTTGTTAATGGGTAATGATTTTGAATGTAAAAATGTTCATTATAATAGCAGATGCACAGAATATTAACATGTGCTAAAGTGAATCTACATTAATTTCTATTAGAAATACGGTCAAGACACGTACCCACCCTACCTTTGAATTGGGAAGTTTACAGTCACACCACCTTCCATCAATCATGTGTCTCTGTGCGATGACTTTGGTTTGCGTCTCATAGTCAGTGAACCGGACGAACCCAAAACCTTTTGAATTGCCAGTTTTCGCATCTCTTTTCACCTGAAACGAGGCCAAATGAGCAAACTTCCTTACTAATTAAAACAAAAGATACATCCTTGTTCCACGACATCTATCAACGAAAACAGTGAGAGACAGATGAGACATCAATACCTGCACCATGATGACCTCTCCAAAGGTACTGAAATAATCCTTAAGGTCTTGTTCTGTTGTTTTCCATGGCAACCCGAGGACAATAAGATCTGATGTCTTCTGGAAGCCCCTTTTGACTTTCACAACCGAGGCAGCGTCTATTTCTTCCATCTTCCTTTTGTTATCTATAATGAATAAATAAACAGTTCCAGTGAGAATAAAACACAAAACGTCATATGTAATTACAAGGCTCCTCTAAATAAAGCAAAAGTATGAAAACCCAAACACAAGTTTATCATTTCAATAACATGTTGACATGTTGCCTCCACTAATCTGTTATAATTTTCCACAGTTTTACAACCTTGTTGCAGGATTAGGTCACATTCAGTAGCATACAAATAAGCAAGGTATTACTACAGGCCTTTAAGCTTTAGTCAATCCAGTATAACTAAACTTCATCAAAAAGTACTCTTATTTGGAGTCATTTTGTTTTGTTTTTTTAGACCAGTCTAATACAGTAATCTCTCCTATCTCTTTGGAGGCTCCAGTCTGTGGTGCTGTTGAATGTTGCACTATAATAATAATAATAATAATAATAATAATAATAATGATGTGTAGTAACAAACCTTTTTTACTTTTCAGTATCATAAAGCAACTTAACTACAATGTGAACACTCTCCATTCAAATCTGGACCAAAACTGGGCATTACAACTTTAATGGTAATAGGACGTATTGCAAGACACCTATGACGCTTTGAATTAGTCACCTTTGGGGTAATTGACGATATACACCAGGTTTCCCCAGTCGTTCTCCGGTGGGTGCAGAACACCCTCCACAAGCCGGACTCCCCTCATGCACTGGGTCTCTGGGTTTCTGTATCGCAGCCCGCAAGCCCCTGGAAACTGAGCTGCTACCGATGACAGCAAAACAGTACCATCGTCCTCTGAGGGGATCTCCATAGGCTCCTCATTTTCATCCTCAGCCACCCGAATGTAAAGCTCCGACATGGTATCCAGGATGGCTGAGCTCTGGTCCAAGATAAGTCAGCTGGGAGAGCTCAAGTTATCAGTAAACACCTGAGTGGTGCGAACGGGTCCGAGGAGTTTACTCTGTTAAATATGTGTGAAGCAAAATGTAACACAAGCGCAGACACGCAAAGTATGTGAAACAGTCACTTTACAACTCTCTGGCGTTTAAAAGCCGGCAGCAAGAAAGCTGGATGTTTTCTTTGACAGAAACGACACGCGTAAACAAGTTAGCCAGCTAGCTACTGAGTTAGCACACTTAAGTCAGCTGGAAAAATGAATGGCCGTCCAGTTTTGCGACGCGCTGTCAACAAATGCACAGCTCCTCCTCTTGCTTACGAGCGCGTGGCCGAAAATTGTACTTAAACAAGAACAGCGACAAGTTAGCGTATTCGATGAAATGTAACCACCAAAGTGAGCATTTCAACACGCAGCTAACCCCTTTAACCTCAAGCTAGCTAACAAAATGGCTGCTGATGCTCACCTTGTAAAGATGACATCATCGACTTGGGAGGGCGCACTGTTATTCTATTTGTGGGGTTACCAAAAAAATCATTTTGAAAACGTTTTCTGACTAGATTGATTTCTGACTATCAATTGTCGGTTAACTTTAGTAAATTTAAGTTCAACCTATTGTGCGTTTTTATGTTTATCTACTGGGGTCTCCTAACTTTTTTTGTGCGAAGTTTAAAACTCTCGATTACCCTTTGAAGTCTCAAATAAAGCTTTGAGCCCAAACAAAACGTGCGTAATGTTTTGAAGAAACGAAATGAAAAAAGTAGAGCCCGAGTGATGCAAAGGTTGGCCAATATTATCGCCCGATATTGTCTAATTGCAGATATTCAAACCTGCTGTCTTTATGGTATTTTGTGAAAAACATTGCTGAGACTCTAATAAACAAAAAAGAAAATAGGAAATAGGTGCAGCGATTTATTGAAACGTGCAAACATACATGGAAATACAGGATATAAGGCAAAAAGAGAGTTTTTACAGTTCTAATAAGCTTGAAAGTCCTTTATTTTTCAACATAGCCTGAACTCTTTTAAGCAGCTTTCTTGTAATTTCTTTAAGCAGTCTTCAGGAAGGGTTCTCCAGGCTTCTTGACGGACATTCAAAGCTCTTCTTTGGATATTTCTGCCTTTTGTTCTGTTCTCTGTTCTCTGTATAGGCAGTGTGTTTGGGATCATTGTCACGCTGAAAAAGGAAGCAGCTGCTAATCAGACTCTATCCAGATGGCATTGTGTGATGGATCAAAATGTGATTTTGCTGTGTTCATAATTTAATAAATTTTGCAAAGATCTCCAACACCACCGACTGAAATGCAGCCCCAAACATGATGGTGCTTCCACGGTATTTTACTGTGGCTGTAGTGTAGAAACTCACTGTTATACCTTTCTCCTGAACTCCTCCATACATGTTGATGATTGAACCAAAAACTTCAAATTTGCATACAACCTGTTGCTACTGATTATCAGCCCAGTTCTTGTGTAATTTGGCACACTTCAGCTTTTTCTTCCTGTTTCCCTTCCTTCCTGTATCAGGCAGGCCTTTGCTAGATTTTTCCATCCTTTTTCTGAAGGACATGACTTTCAGATACTGTTCATCTGCTGTAGATAGTTTTTCAGGGTTGCCACTTCTTTTGTCCTCCACTTGTCCAGTTTCCTCAAAAATTTAAGGGCACACTGCACACACCATGCTGAGATGTCTCAAGTTTTTGGCTAACAGCTCTGTTACCTTGTATGTGCAAAAATATTATTTTATGCTTGGCAAACTTTGCTGTCTTTGACATATTTCATAGATTCATCTAATGAAATAATTGTGCTTTTGCAACAGACTAATAGTAAAAAAGTGGCTAAAAGGAGGTGAAGCAACTGGAGATTTAGTACAGAGATAACAATCTCTGTATCAATGTTAAAAAACAAAGGAGATGATTGTAGATTTCAGGAGGGGCTGAAACTCCCCTCCGCCACTGCACACCAGGGGAGCAGCTGTGGAAGTGGTCTCCAGCTTTAGGTATTTCTGCGTATATGAAGAGCCACAGCACTTCCTTCCTACCAGTGAGTACCTACTACTTTCTCAGGAGGCTGAGGCATGCTGGACTTTGGAGATCAGCTCTCAACTTAGTCTGCAGATGTGTGGTGGAGAGTGCCCTGTGCACCTGCATCAATTTGTGGCGTGGCAGCTGCTCTGTAGAAGAAAAGAATGGACTGCTGAGGGTGGTGAAAGCTGCACAGAGGATTGTTGGCAGCAACCGCCTCACCACCACAGATATCTACATCAGCAGATGCAGAAAAGGGCCTCGTGTTTGAAAGACACACCCGGACTCACCCAGGGCTAGCACACATAGTTTGCCCCCTTCCCCTCTGGCAGGAGGCTGCCATCATCAAGAGCAGAACCACCAAAACAGCTTCTTCCTGAAGGTTGTAAGACTGCTGAATTCTGGTGGTGCACTGTAGTCTCTTCTATTCTCTTATTTATACTTTATTTACACTATAAATAGTTTAGAGAACTATTGCTCAAGATCGTTTTACAAGTCACAAGTTACAAGATGCAAAATATAAAGAAAGGAAGGCTCAAAACTTTTGCACAGTACTGTATATTTATTGGCTCTGGGCATCTGTTAAAAACATTGATGGCTTGTTTGAATACTTGGGTCAATGTGAATATCATATAGCTTCAATGACAAGTCGGCGCAGGCTGATATGTGTGTGATACTGTGGCGTAACATTGTTTAAAGCTATCTAATAAAGGTTAATAAAAGGAGGGCACTGAGTGTGAAATGGGTAATTCATGATGGCTCACAAACACAAAAGGACACGTTCCTGTAAAGTCTATTTTCACACATGCTCGAGACAGTGATTGTTCTTTTTTTTTAAAAAACTATTTTCACTTACTTCATAACAAGGAAAAGTAAACACAGCTGTGTTTTAACCTCTCTAGGCTACTGACACCACCCCTCACCTACAAATAGGACTATCCACTGACGTTTCCATCAGTTCATCATGGATCACATCCGACTCGGCATCCTTACTGTGTGAGTAGCGTAATTATGTGCAAATAATTATCTCATCACCATCTTCCAAATGTTCGCTGAATTTGATTTTCCTTTCTGCAGGTTCTTCCAGTGTTTTGTCACAAAGAGTGCGTTTTCCATTCAGATAAGAGAATGGGCTCGTTCTTCGACAGCAAGGTTAACAGGTAAACATTTATTCTGTCATGAGCTGAAGCTGTTACGAGTCCATTCCCTCGGTTAGTGAGAAACTATACCCGCTGCACTTTCAGAAGGAGATGTGGTGTGTTTTTCTGAATACATGGAGATGTGGATCCACAGTGCCAGAATTGAAGAGCTCAGCGTCTGGCTGTCTGGGGCTTTAAATATCCAAGGTAGTTCTTCCTGACAAGATAAATTACTTTAAAAAGCATTTCCATACATTTGATCCTAAATGACTGGAATCACTTTTCTTTTCATAAGTCAGCCTTGCATCTCTGGATCACCTGAATCTCCAGCTGTCTGCCTGTGGATTCTCCCTGCACAAAGACCCCGACAACAGCTATGTTTTTAGAGTCGGCTACACTGGATGTTTTGTTCAGCGGCAGGTGTGCCACCCATTTCTGAAATATGCAATCCATATATACAACCTCTGATATTTCACTTGTGCACGTGTGTGTGTGCTGACTATTCAGGATGGCTTTAATGTCCTGACACTGAATTTGGGGAAGAGGATAAATCGATACGGAAGCAGACCTCACAGCTTCACTATGAAGTGTCCCGCAATTTCTGTACTTCAAAGCAGGGAGCAAATCCGCTGTGACCCTGAATATATTCAGGTAATAACTCGCTGGAGACTTCTCACATTTTGCCACATTTCAACCAAGCAGGCTGGTTTTATATTAGCACCGTTTTGCTTTATTATTGGATGCGTGTGTCCTCAGGTGATCAGAGAAGTTCCCTATGGAAACTGGGATAGTGAGGTAGTAATTAAATTCAGTGCCTGGAATACTGATTGCCTTCTAAATGATCACAATTATGTCTGCAGAAGTCTGACTTTGTTTTATGTATTTACGATGTTTGGTTTTCCTCTGCAGCTGCAGTGGTCTCTGTGTCTGGATGATCACCTCCTTGTAGCTCTGGAGGACGCCAGCTTGATTCAGATCAACGTTGATGTGACTGTATCAAACATAAGTGTTCAAGGCAGGAGGAGGGCGATCTTAAGCCCCCTCAAAGTGAGCGACTTCACACAGCATTATGCCACCTAGTGACTATTGTTAATATTACAACTGAAATGTACTAAATTACTGGACTGTCTGGTTAATACAGATAATGGAAACTGAAGGGGATTTTTTGGCCTTGAAGCTGGTCAGAGGCAGGTATGCCTACAGTATGGAAGCGGCGTGTCCAAAAGGTGAGTAACAAGCAAAGAATTGGGTTTGGAAGTTATTTTTCCTTTGCCACGTCTATAAGTGATGGTTTTTATACCCAACAGTAGAGCAGTGGTTGCCAAACTGTGGTTTGAGTTTGATCAGAGCTTGCTGAGGCCGCTGTGTTCACCTTCACGTCAGTAAAATTCACTTGGATTCTTTTTTTTTAATGTCTGATTAAAAAATGTGGGATGGGGACTTTAACTCTTTTTCCAGCTTCTGAAGGGAGGGCATGTCAGAAGAAGTAAAAACATTGCAATGATGTAAAAAAACAAACAAGATTCATAAGTAAAAGTCCTAAATCCAAAGTCAAAGTACAAAAGTATTATTAACTGCAATGTAGTCACAGTTAAATAACTTGTTCTGTAGGTGATCACAGAGAACATAGTTTGAACTAAAGTCTCACCTTGGTCCAGTGGATCCCAGATCAGATCCAAAGGGTTTGCGAGTTAAATCTGTAGGTATCATCAGATGACTGATGAGAGTTAAATAATTGTTTGGACAGTGGTGCACGTTTGGTAGTGTTGCCTCTGTACACCACCACAGTGGATTTTAAATTTAAAAGATGTGATTGAAGTGCAGACTTTGAGCTTTAATTCAAGGGCTTCATTGAAAGTATCACACCAGCTGTTCAGTGATTACAGCTCTTTTTATACAAAGTCCTCGATTTTCAGAAGTTCAAAATTAATTGGACAAACTAACATAATTTTAATCACAAGGATTGTTTTTAATACTTGGATGAAAATCCATTGTAGTCAATGCCTGAAGTCCAGAACCCATGAACATCACCAAATGCTACGTTTCCTCCCTTGAGATACTCTGCTAGGCCTTTGCTGCAGCTGCCTTCAGTTGCTGCTCATTTGTGGGTCTTTCTGCATTCAGCTTTGTATTTAATAACTAAAAACTTGCTCTGTTGGGCTGAGGTCGGGTGACTGACTCTTGGGTTGTTTTTGCAGTTTGCTGTGGGTCATCATCCATTTGGACTGTGAAGACCTGTCTCATCAGTTTTAGAGCATTTGGCTGAATCTGAGCAGACAGTATAGCCCTGAACACCTCACAACTCATCCTGCTGCTTCTGTCATCAGTCACATATTCAATAAACACTATTGACCCAGTTCCACTGGCAGCCATGCGTGCCCATACCATACCACTGCCTCCACCATGCTTGACAGATAATGCCAGCCCATGAGCTGTTTCTCTCCTTCTCCATACTTTTCTAGTACAAGTTAATGTTGGTTTCATTTGTTTTCAGAGCTGTGCAGGCTCTTTAGACGTTTTCTGGCATAGTCTAATCTGGCCTTCTTCTTCTTGAGTGTAACCAGTGGTTTGCACCGTGTTGTAAACTCTGCGTCTCTTGATTGTAGACTGTGACAATGACACCTGTACCTCTTTGAGACACTTCTTGAGTTGATTAGTTGCTGTGAAGTTGTTTTCTTAACCATGGAAATAATTCTGTCATCATCCACTTTAGTTGTCTCCTGTGGTCTTTCAGGCATTTTGATCTCACTGAGCCGGTCAGTGCATCCATTCTTTTTAAGAATGAACCAGATTGATTTGCACACTCGTAAAGTTTTTGCTGTCTCCCTGACAGGTTTATTTTGGTTTTTCTGCCTAATGATGGGCTCCTTCTCTTGCACTGACATCTATTTGGACATCACATTGAGAGTTCCAGTGAACAGCAACTAAATGCAAGTTCAACACTTGGAAACAGCTCCTGATCTTTTATTTGCTTCATTTATCACCAAACAACGAGGGAATGGGCCATAGAACCGTTTATTGGGTGACTGTCCAATTACCTCTGAGCCTCCGAAAATGAGGGACTGTGTATTGTATCATCAGGAACATGTATCACTGTCCAAAAATGTATGAACTTAATTGTATATCTCTTAAATAAATGTAATGCAATCAGAAGTATTTTCCCCAGAAATTTAAGTATAAATTGGTCCCCAAAAATGAAGAAAATACTAAGAAACAAATCATAATGGGTACAATACTTGAATAAATAAGTGTTAATTACTAACCCCGTTAAAGCATTCCATCCTTCACATATGTTTCAGTGAATACATCCACAGCAGACAAGACTGTGCTGCACATCCTCAAACGCCCAATGGGTCTGACCAGAAGAGGCACCTCTCACAACGAAGCACTGACAGTCAGTAACGTGTCAGTTAACCAGACAGACGCTTTCACACTGCACGAGTCGAGTGAATTTGTAACTCTGTCCATTCCCACGACCCAAATACTCCAGACAAAGGTTAGTGCTGAAACAAAAGGTGGTGACTGTATGTCTCCAAATCAGCGTGGTGCTGCGTGGTTTGTGAAGCAGACAGGACGGCTCAAGGCGTGTGTTAACATGTGTAAACTGTGCGGTTTTACACATAAAGATTCATTAAAGAGTAAAACATCTAAACTAGGTTTGTTTTACAGCCCTGCACAGACGACAAACGGCTCCTGCAGCCGTTCTACAGGCTGGATGTTGTGCTCACCTTCAGAGAGACAAATCACAAAATGCACTGGACCATGGAGAACACGCTGCCATGCATAGGTGAGCGTGCTGCTGATGAACACAGTAAAACTGAAGAGGTGATCAATTATTGGATGTTTTTTTGACCCTGGCATTTAATGTAGTCACACCGGGCACTTTTTGTTTGTTGCTCAGTCAGCTGCTTAATATTTCAGCCTTATTAATGAAAACAGTGCAATATAGACTCACCAGACACTTTATTAGGTACACCTTGCCCATAGTGGATTGGACCCCCTTTTGCCTCCAGAACTGTCTTAAATCTTTGCTGGAAGCATTCCTCAGAGATTTTGGTCCATATTGACACAATAGCATCACACAGTTGCTGCAGAGCTGCTGTGAATCTCCCACATCTTAAAGGTCAAAGGCAACACCTCTATGATAGACCCTGGGGTAGATATTTTTTGGGCCCTTACTGCCACCTTGTGCCGAAGCAAACACAGCGTCTCACATTCTTTCTCTCTCTCTCTCTTTCTCTCTCTCTCTCTCTCTCTCTCTCTCACTCACACACACACACACACACACACACACACACACACACACACACACA
>JAVDPK010001888.1:125113-145602 GCA_034780415.1 Cichlasoma orientale
TGGTGGCACCCCCCCCCCCACTCCCCCCAAACACACACACACACACACACACACACACACACACACACACACACACACACACACAGCTTCTGTGAAGTGATCCATATATGGTCTTCTTTGTTATTGCTCATAATCACTCATCATTATTATAAACAAGTTCTGTCTTGATTGGTCGCTTTGAGTTTGCTGTCTAAAGGTTCTTAATAGTGTGAACTTTCAGAATTATATATTAAAACAACAACAACAACAACAGCAACAACAACATGTGGCTCTGAAAGCAGGTGAAACTTTTTCTCATTTAGTTCAGAGCTGCAAAACATTACAGACATCTTACAGAGTCTGATCATGCAGCTAAATTCACCATCTCTGACTGGTCTGGGTCTCCTTACACGAGCGCTTGTCCACAACGTTTCAAACGAGACGCATCCTGTGGAGCAAGTTCTTACTTCTCATGATTAGAGCTGCAAAAAGTTAATATTTCTACTTCAGGCCTTTAAAAGTGGGCTGTGCAGCTTGTGCTGCATGACCACAAACAAGCAATCAGATCAGGGAACGTGATAAGTCTCATCCCATTTCAGAATGACCACATTTAATCCTGCATAAGAGAACAAAAGTGTCGTTAACTGACTGGCAAATTTAATGACATCAAAATGAAGTCAAAATTACTATTGTGAACAACTTTGAGCCATTAAATGCCACTTCAGCATCGGCTACCAGCTCTCAGGCAGACGGAGTTTCATGCCACTGGAGAGACATGGGGGGAGAAGAGGGGGAGAGGAAGGTTATGTGTGGCTTTGAGTGGTTTGTTGGGCCTCTTCATCTCGCTCGGCGGGTAATTACAGAATCATGGGTCAACCACGCATGTAACCACGGTTACGTTGCACAGTAGCAGATGTGCTCATGACATTATCCAGCACCAGAGCAAAAGGTAAATAAAAACAGATGCAGCTGGTTGCTACGGACCTTCGCCAAACTTGCGTACACCCCTAATTGTTCCCATGTGGGCCTGCTGAGCTGGAATAGTAAAAGGGGCGGGTATACCCTGTTTAAGAAATGCCCGTATTTCTCAACAGGAGAAATTTATGAATGGGACAACGAGCCTCTGTGTGTGGTTGTGGTGGTGCGTGTTTATATTGTGTTAATGTGTGTGTCTGGATTTTTGGTTGTGGGGCAAAAATCGTCAGTAAAAGTACAATTTCCCTCCATCCTTCTCTGAGGCGAGAGCCTTTTCCCACGTTCTAGGCTGAGCATCTCCGCTTGCTCGAATGCCTCCTGCTTTCAATACTTTCTCTCTCAGACCATGCCTGGATGTGAGTGCGTGACACTGCACAATGTCAGGGAGGTCCCTGATTGGACACGAGCCAGGTGTGCTGCAGGCCAGATGAAAAACTGAGGAAGAGGCTCGATTTCGGTGATATCCTGTCTTAGCTCTGTTTTCTGTACACAACTCGCATTGGGGTCAAAACCTGTGTTTGCCTGCACGGGCGCAGGTGTATTTGTGCAGTACTGGAACACAGGTTACAGTAAGAGTGTGTAGGTTTGGGTGTGGACTTGAAATTCCTGATTCGGAGGCCTGTTCCGATAATTCGATGAATCCTGTTTGATGTTTCTTCTGTGGTACTTGCTTCTGAGCTGGAATGTGATCTATCCTCTTTTCACCACAGACATACACCCACACACACTTACACGTCTTACACTGTGAAACTGGCTGCCAACAGCGTGTGCCTCCTCTCCCTCTCTCATTAACCGCAACTGTCAGATCCTCCAGATGAGGAGCAATTAAACCAGATAATAAACACTCGCCATCAATTCCTGTTTGTTGATGTTGTTGTTGTTGTTGATGTCGAGCTGGGGGCTCCTCTTCTGCCACCTTGTGCTAACTAGTACTTGAGCAACACACGAGAGCAGCAAGGGAAGAGTCCTTCATAACACCGAAAAGGCCTCTACCTGCTGCATGTATGGCAACGCCGGGCTGATAATAAAAAAAAAAAAAAGGACACAGTGAATGTTAACAATTAGATCCTAATCAGACACAACTCACAGAGGCAGCTCTTTTATCCCCAGGCTTCACAGAAAAGGAAAACAAAGAGCTGCAAACTGTCAAGATAAAGGACTACTTGGGATTGGTCGTGTCTTAAAGCTTCTTAAAGGGCAGTAATCTTGCCTTGCATTGCTTCCTGAGACAACGTGCTGCAAAGACTCCTGTGTTTGCTCTCGTATTGGAGTGATAAGGCCGCTCTTCATCACACCTCGCTTCTGATGAGGCTCGTCTCCCCTGACTGTGAGAAGATGGGAAGTTTGGGGGGGGGGGGGGCAGAGAGGACAGCCATGGAGGCTTTTTTTTTTTTTTTTTACATTACATTTAGATGGTGATTGGCTGATGACATTAAAAGGCAGCAAAAGTTCCAAGTAAAAGACTTGCACCTGATATTTTGCTGGTAATTAAGGAACATCCTCAAATGCAGAGTTCCTTTTTTTTTTTTTTTAATGTTGTTATGACAAGAATCACTGATGGGCTGCGTTTGAACCAGGATTGTTCTAATGAGGTGAACTCTCTTTGACCTGAAGAATCAGGCATAGGTGCATGTTCACTCATCATTGTTTAGCTTGTGGAAAAAAATAGAGCCTAAGATGGTTTTCCACTTAAATTTGAAGGCTGGACAAAGCCTTCTTAGGAATTTAAAGACAATACCCTTTCTTCCAAAGGCTATAAAAACATGTATACAGCTGTACAAGGAGTTTCCTGATCCAAAGGCGAAATACAGTGTCAGATATTCCTATTACTAATCAGGATACTGTGGCCTGGAAAAAAAATGTACAAGATGAAACCGTGGCCTTTTTAAAAAAAACTGATCTGATTTCCCTTTCTCTGTGGAAAAATGGACGTGGCCTCTTGTTTTGAAACCATATTTCCCTGAAAAACACTTTGAAAACTAAACAAAATTGACAGAGTTGGATTTATTGTCTCGTGCTCTTTTGTCTTCGGTGACCACTGTTTGTGCCTTTGCCATGGCAACGGCAGGGTTATTTATCTTTACAGCCCTTTTACAATAACGTCCCTTTCCTGACCAAACAACAGAGGAAATATCAGGTCAAGCCTCTTCCTCCCTCTAATGATCAGGTCAATTCAGGCTCCGTATTTCAGAGGGCTCATGCACATTCGCATGTGCGACCACACGCCGTCATGCCATTGATGAGAAACATACAGTTTGTGACTGGATTTCCGTCTTCTCGGTGGGTTTATGTTTTTCTTAAACGCTTTTTTGTTCTTTCACGTTAGAGGAAAAGGGAGGTGATGGGTTTCTATTTATTCCCTGGGCTCACAAAGTCAGCTCAACCAGAAACACTAGATGGAGACAGAGAAAACTGACTCCCAGGTTGACAAATTTGACAAATTTTTGAGATTGCAGCTCACTGTTTTTGAAACACAGCACAAGGCACGTACACACTGCGTATCTGCGAGTCCACTTGAATTCTCCTGGGCACGCAGTGTGTGTGTGTGTGTGTGTGTGTTATGTATACTTTTAACACTTTTCTCTCGCGTGTCTCTCAGGTTGCTCAGGATCATGCTTCCCCTGTGCCGAAGTTTGGAAAAACATCATCAATTTCACATCCTCTCAGCGCCGTATTTTTCCTCTTTACGAGATAAACCTAATAATCTCTTTTCACACGTAAAATGTGCTCTGTGCAGCCATCTGCAAACATCTTGCAAATCCTTGTGACTTGTATATACTCCAGTATACTCTAGCTGTCGGGCGCTGTCCCCTCTCTTAGCAATTACTCCTTTTAAGGAGCTGCTCTCGTGAAAGTTGCCTAGAGTATATGCAGACTACTTTCCTCAATCCACATAAACAGCACCAATAATAGAAGAAACTGACAATTTGGATGAGGAGGAATGGGCATAAAAACACGAGGTGTGTAGAGAGTGCGTGTCACAATTAAATTACTTAATGGGTGAAAGTCCCACAATAGATCACATGCAATTTGCATCAAGAGTCACTGTAATAAAGACTTTTTAAAACTTACATTGAAATTCAATTAGAGTGTTGAATGCATAACCAAAGCCGTGAAAAATGAACTCATTGGGGGTCCCTTTTCATTACTGCCCTGAGGCAAAAGAGACCATTAATTTAATACATTCCATGTTTTTTCACATGAGCATTTTTAAGTTGGTGCACATTTCCATCCTAATGTATCTAATACAAAGAGAGAGCCTGCCAAAGACTGCATTATACAAGAGGCAAAGAACCCCCCCCCCCCTCGCCCCACCCTCCCTTCAGTTGTTACCTTGAGTAGTCAGACCACTTTCAATCAGTCAAGCTTGAAAAATGACCCGGCCTTAAAAAAAACAAAACAACAAAAGAAGAAATTATGATATTGTTCTATTGATTCACGGTGTGGTGACTATTCCTGTACTGCAGGTGCAAGCAACGGTACGGGGGCGCTCGCGATGGCGCCGAGCTTGACTGTAAACAGTTAAACAGCAAGTCTTAATTAAGATATTACTGTTTTATCTTAGAACAGTGGATCTGTACACTTCAGTCAACCACAAAGCCCAAACAAAACAGGGACCCCTTCTGAAGTTCCACCCTTAAGAGGAGTGCTAATTAAAAGACTATTTCATTAACTGTTCCAGCTTGGTAAATATAAGTTTACCAGGGGTCAATAGACTTTACAACACATAATGATTTGGAATATAATTACTGTGTAAGGGGAGCCATAAAAAATGCCTTCAAAATAAAGCAAAGTTGTTTTGTCAGTCCAACGCTGACCCCGCGATGTCAGTCTAAGTTACCGGGGTTCAGAGGGCAGATCATGTTAGCTGTTGTCAGCGTGATGCACCAACAGTTTATCAGCCTCCTTTGTGCCTTTATACAGTACACATGGCTGCCATTTGGTGAGTACCTGGGGAGCCACAGCAAACCCCAGCCTCTCATACTTTTACTCAGTCTTGTTGTAAATATGTGAGGTTATTAGAAGCCAGTTAATACTAATCTATTCTTCTGCACAGAACTGACAGAGAAGCTTTGCACTTCAGAGTACATGTTAAATACTTATATTTTTAAAAAGTACATATAAGTTTGAATTGCTAGTCTTTGGATGCAAACAGCAGTGCTGCAAGTGTAAAGTCATAAACACGCACATATATATATTTTTAGGATAAAGACGAGAGTGACATTGGAGCCAGTCTGGGTGAGTCCTTGTGAGGCAGGGGGAAAAAAACTACATGTATTATTCATTGAAAAACTGTGAATGTTAGTGCCTCTTTTCCTTGTTTCAGCACGCATTTTTCCATTTGTCTTGTGATGCTAAATTTTTAACGTTTTCCCCACATCGCATTGATGTTACACGTAATTAGTGACTTTGCAGCAAAATCACTCCTGACACCACTGTGTTCACAAATTAGAATACTTCAGATATGGAGGGTTCAGCTGGGAGAGCGGGTCTGGGACAAATATGAGAGTTGCCTAAATATTATATGCGCTTCTCCCCGGAAAAGTGACAAAATCATTTGAATTAACAGAAAAGATGCAAAAGCTAATTGAAAACTCCTGGTTTATTTATACACGCGTTTAGAAAAGCTCATCATGTTTTCAGGAGCAGGATGCGCCCTCCACAAACACGCCACCGTATCCTGCGCAGAAAAAGAGCAGGAAACGCTAAAGTGCATATTTGATTTATTTATTTTCACCCAGACGGATACTCAGAGCTTTATACAGATTTTGCCATTTGGAGGCTGAAATAATGGATGGGGCGCTCATCCATTTTTAATTCCTCCATGTTGTGTGAAGGGTAAACATGTTGTTTGAGATGTCTTTTCTCTGCTGAACTGTGTTTTCTCATTATGAGACTGTGTATAGGGAGCAAAAACTAGTCACGAAAGTGCTTAAAGTGCGTAGCGACAAGTCATTGAAGGTGATTTTCGAATAATGCTGATTCCCAAAAGCTGCTCGTGTCTGCAGAGCCAAAAAAAAAAAAAAAAAATAGAATAAATAAAAATATTTCATTGGCTCTTCCTGTCACATTACACATATGTATGCAAAATCCCCCCAAATTAGTGTGATTTTCCTTTAATTAATTTGAAGTATTCAGTGATCTACAGACAGGGATCTTTGCTGACAGACCTTCCACCCGCGGGAAGTTATTCTGTGAGTAATACACTGCAACGGTTTTCAGTTTGGACCCAGACACCAGCCCGCAGATCCACTGATAATTTGGAATCATTTTTAATAAGTCGTAATTACACAGAGGGTCTGATTGTGCTCTGCAGCCCTTGAAAATGAAATATGTTACATGGGGGCCTGATGGTAAAGGATATTGCTTGCCGTTCATACATAATTGAGAGATCTTGAATGTCAAACCAGTGGGAGAAAATGCAACAGAAGCAACAGAACACCTCACCACAAAACTACACAGCATCGTCTCTACTCTGAGCCAGCCAGCAGAGAGGAACATGTGTTATGTGGTGTACCAAACTGCCCGGAGGAGGTGTACATTGACAGGTTCTGTATTCAAGAGTGCTTTCCCAAATTGCTGCTCTTTATTTACAGCTTCTTTCTTCATGGATCTTACATAAAGGAGGGACATACTTTTCCAGTTCATTGTGCCCATAATAAGTGTTAACTATATATTAGCATGAAAAGAAACCCCCTCTTTACTGCATGTAAAATTAAAAGCGGATGTTTAGATGATGAGAAATGTGAATGTCTTTTGTCTGCCTTGTTTCCCTTCCTGTCTCTTTGTCTGTGTTGCTGATGGGCAGGAGGAAGAGAGTTGTCTCTAAACAGATAACCTGACTTTGTTAGTAAATGAAATACACAGGAGCTCGGGATGGAAGCTCTTTATTTCCTCCTCTTCTTCATAGATAAATGACTCGCTGTCTCCCGGGCAAAGAGCCATCTTTATATTTTTGACGTTTTTGTGTTTAATGTGTTGTAGATTTTATATGGCCCATCTTTACGCGCTGCATTTTTGCATTTTCTTTTAAAGCTCAAACGCAGTTATTGATGGCCCTGCCTCTAGTACATTATGCATTATTTGTTAGTAAGTACCGTTTTTGCATATTGACTCTAACAAGAAAATGCATGTATGGAAATTCTAATATAAATTGAGTTATATGTATAGGCTTGGACTGTGCTCACTAAGCTTTTCTGCAAATAATATATAGTCCTTTATGCTGCTAATCCTGAGGAGCAGTCCTAAAGACTGCCGACTCGAAGGAGAGAGGAAAAAAAAACAAAAACAACCTGGACCTCTAGCTTTTAAAGACTTTCATCTTATATTACAGCAATGACAGCTTGTGCCTCTTTCTAAGGCTTTTATGCTTTGTTTCAAGAGGACCAGGAAGGAGAGAAGAGAGATGTGCTAGGAGACGAAAGGTGATATTGATAAGGATGGAAGGTGCAGAGGAGTGTACTCCAGTGTAATGCAGCTTTATGATGCCCTTTTTCATTTAGCATGAATAGTTTTTATGATTCCATTTCTTGGGTGAACAGGGATGAAAGAGGACCGAGGGTTTGAAACAGACAGAGGACACATAAGGATCACCGAAGAGCACTTTATTGTTTCGCCGTCAACACAAGCAAACCCTTTTACTTAAAATGTCCCAACTATCCTCGCGCCACAGACTCTTTAAAAGTGACATTCAGACAAAGAAAAAAAAAAAACCCCACATGAATGAATCTGGCTGTGAAATAAACGTGTTTTCATCCCTGCAGCTCGTCCAGTGTAAAGCTCTGCTGCTAATAAGCTGCTGCTGTCTTCATCTCTTATTAGCAGTTTGCACATTTTGGTTAAGCTACACAGTTATTAACTCATTATCAGCTTTTTTTTTGCCAAGTATATATAAAGAAAACAAATTCAAAGTCAAATTGTCATATATTTTCCATCTGATGTGTGTTTTTTGTACTGATGCATTTTTCATGATACTTCATGACATCATTGCATGTTTTCATGGATCAAAACAGCGTTTGCAGGTACAGGATTGTGGATTTACATTTTTTCTGATATAAGTCATCACATTTCTGTCACTGCAGTGCAGAAAAGATAAAAAGGACAAGGAACATTTTTATGAGTTTACCTGCTGGAATAGAAAGCACTGCTGGTTCTGAACTCACCTTGAGTCTGGAGTACCTGCACGTACAGTAACTGCAGAATATACTACAGTATATATCTAACAACATACAGGATGATGCAAGTGTGGATGATAAGATGCACCAAAAGAAAAAAGGTATTTAAGGTATCAATCCTTTTCCTTAACCACTCATCCAATTCAGTGTCACAGGGGTGCTGGAGCCTTTCCAAGCTGCCAGTGGGTGAGAGGCAGGGTACACGCAGGAGAGGTCTCCAGTCTATGACAGGAAAAATAAAGTTTTAAAATTTAAGTTAAATAAGGCAAACTCTAGTGATCTTTCACAGTGATGGCTGAAGTGAAAAAAAAGGAAATTAAGGTTTCCTCGGCTGTTTTCTGGTAACAGGTAATATTACTGATCCTTTTTTGATTTTGTGTAGTTAAATAAGTTTCTTTCTCTTACACTGAAAGGTAAAAAGATATCTTGTTTTATCCTGTTTTATTCTGGTTCAGGAGCAAACTTGCACTACTTTGTCACACCGAGGCCCAAATGCAGATAAGGTGACACTGACTGATGCACACTGTTACAAATGTATCCACCCCACTGGCTGGCACTGAGTTTAAACAGAACAGCTGATATGTTTCCAAACTGGGAAATAAGGAAATTGCAACAATGCAGATTAACTGACCATCTGATAAACTCCTTTAAACCCTTTAACCTTGGACATGAGTGGACCTTAACATAGAAACAGAGACCTGAATAGGTTTTTAAAACGTATTACAAGAATGCTTTGGATGGATGACTTCCTTTATCCTTACTTACTCATGTCCGCTCTGCGATCCTGATACCGATACTAGTGTTTAAAGCGTCCACTTACCAGGAACAGGGTGTCATTTTTCTGTCTCTCAATAAGGTTCCGAGGTTTTATCCTCTGTGTCTAAGGCACATAAAGGCTTTATAAGGGTGCTTACAGACAGACTCGAGCAGAATCAGGGTTTTTGAATCTGTTTAAATGATTTTAAAGGCGGGGCTGAAGGCTATGATTCTCTGATTTATTGCTTCCCCCTCTTAGTTCAGATTGATGTTTTGCTTTTCCATGCCTTCCTGCTTTTATGGCATCATCTTGTGTCCGGAGATGCGGCTCCTCCAATAAATAGCCTTTTAACTTTGCTCACATTTCTATAAAAAAAAAAGAAACAAAAGAAACTGTTTTGAAAACTTGTGAAAATCTATTAAATTTGAGCAGTATTGTGCGCGCAAAGCACGTGCGATATGAATGAAAAATGTTGCAGTTCCTCTCCTCTCAGTGACACAATAGAACATAAAAATAAACTACGCAGATATTTTATTACTGGTAGTACATTTGTAATTCTCCTTGAGGCTTTCAGCAAGGGACAGCCAATCACATGCTATTTTATGCTGCTGTATTAAGACTCATGCAACAAGAAAATCCACTGAACCACAGTGTCCCCGTGTCACAAGTGTCACATTGGGCTGTTGTCTAAACAAAGACATGGCCTGGAAACAAGAAGGAGTTAGGGGGACAGGTTAGGCACAACGAGAGACATCCATTTTAATTAAATGTTACACAGTCCCACTCCCAGGCCTTAATACAAGTAGGCTTACTGCAAAGATCTCATTTAGGACAAACAAGATGACTGCATCTTTCTCTAACTATCACCCACAGCCGAGGAGCGCTCTGTGATACAGGGCTGTAAAATGACTGATGTTTGTAAAAAGCGACATTTCTGCCTAGTAAGCACTTCTACAGGGACGCTCCTGAGTTTTTATGTGCGGGTTCATAAACTCCCAGACTAATGCACCCTGACACTCTGTTTTGATATCATTACAGCATTATACTCATCCTTTTTTTGAGTGAAAAAACGCAAGTACTTAGAAAGTCGAAATTCATAAATAAATTTATGTCAAGCTGCACTTAATATTGATTTTGTTAGTGTACAGATTCAATAATAAGGTACCGAGTACATGAATATTTAAATATAATCTTCATTTCTGCATCTCCTAATGGCCTTTTCTCCTCTACACTCAATTTAAACACAATTTGGAAACTATAATGTATTGAAAATGACTGGAATTCAGCAATAAATCACTGCTGGGATACTGTGGGCCTTTTATAAGATAGTCCAATATTAGTTCCCAGAGGGATCGGCACAATTAGATTTCAGTTTTTTTTAACTTAGCAATTATTATTCCAGCTATGGTTTCACCAGGAATTATTATCTCCCCTTTTTCCAATTTCCATGCAGAAATGAAGTAAAGCCTAAATGGTCTGCAGGTTAACCAATAGATGTCAAAGGTCACATTTCAGGCAAGTGATGTGCAACCCCGGCACAGAGCATGCAAATGATACCCACTGCATTACTTTGTTTGTGCTGTTTGCTGGAAACTCAGGGACCTGCATAAAGTCAGTTATTGTTAACAGTTAATGGATAAAAGTAAAAGAAGAAGAGTGATGCGTCGGTCAAGGCAGAAGTCCAAGCTAGCGCAAATGAATGAAGAAAACCCTCTAATAGGCATGTGGAGCCACAGTGTGCGATCCATATGATGGCTATCAATAATTCATTCTTGGCTTTGGCCTTTTGGGAGGCATTAAGGTAATATGAAGAGCAGTCAGACCAAATGGTTTGCAAATCCCTTTTAAGCAGGATACACAGTATCATTTACCTGATTTCTGCCACTAGCAGCTTTATAGTGAATCTAAGTGTTTTAGATAAGCACAATCAGAGACACTTGTGGTTCACTCTGTTTGAAAGATTAGAAGCAGGACGAATATGAAAACAGTTCAATCTTGCTCATAGTGGTTACTTTGTTTTTAATGGATTAATGCATTAAAACATAATACGTGGCATTAAAAATAACAGGAGAAAGAATCTAAAACTATTAGGACAAGCAGAACTAAAACACTGGGAGTGAATGCTTAATGGAAAAGTGTACATGCTGCTTTGAAAATGATAAGAATGGGACAACATGCACGCAGATCATATTGAGTTCACACTCCATACTGACAACTGCTAATAGTTTGTTGTTGGATCTTTCTCTGTAGTTTCATCACCCGGGTCCATGTGGTTCTGGTTCCACAGTCGCACTTTGTTGTCTTTGCCCTCAGAAAAAAGCACCGCTTCAGCATTAATATTTGGCTTTTCTGAGTCATTTTGATTTGTCCCAGCGTTTGGAAAGCCACATGGATGTGATTTGTTTTGGAGAAACAGGCTTCCATTCACAGACAAACTGTCAATTGATCTCATATGATAAATATTAACCGAGGATTAACAGAATTTAATTGCTACCAAAAGCGGAGCCGGAGGGAAAGATTTCCCTGAAAAAGCTTTTCCGAGTAGCATTAACACAGAACACGTCTGAGAGACGCATAAGGAGGTTGTTATCATTTTTTAGATCCCACTTCATCCCCCCCCCCATGTGGAAGGAGTATGTATACAGTACAGTCCTAAAGAACGTTGACTCATCAGCTCAGCGATTAGTCCGCGCACACCATATTATGTAAAGGTGGACTAGCAGTGGTGGCTAATGGTCTCCCTGCCTCTATAAGTTATGGATGTAGCCTTTTGTGCTGCAGGGTCGCACATAAAGGCCGCTCTTTTTAATTCACAGTCACCCATGGTCAAGCTAAATGGCTGACACTGGAATTGGAGGCCTGTGTTTATACCAGCACAGGCGCACACATACACACCGTTTCAGAAATGGCTATTGACATTGACTGGAGAGATTCAACTGCACTGTGCAATGTTGCTTCAGCGGTAAAGATGTTACTGAACGCAGTAGTTTTTGCACATGTGTGACGAATTTCCTGAAAATATAATTCAGAACAAGCACATCTAAGGGTGCATCTGATGATGTACTACGCGCTCGTAAAAAGCTGCCAGTTAAAGTACTTTGCACAACGGTATTTAAGCTTGTATTTCTCCATTATTTATGTTTTCGTTCGCGGTCACCCCTCGAAATTAAAGACTGCGCATTAAATTTTATGATTGCTTCTGTAAATTACAGGGAAATTTAAAAGATATCTACAGTAAATACACAGGTTGTGCCGGCTCCAGATACATACAAAGGCGCGCTATTAAAGACGCCGAAGCCCGGCATTCAGTGTTGTGTAACGCGGGTAGCGTGCAGGCGTTGTTAGCAGCCTTTCGTGTTAATTTAAGTCTGTGACTTAAAGTCTGATTACAAAATGTTGCAGAAACCTGATCTGTGCATTTCTGAGCAGCACACAACCCCCCCCCCCTTGAGTAGATTATTAAAAATTGATAACCCTTTGTAATGTAATAATTTCTGTCTGTTTTCATATTTTAATCCTGTTTTAAGGAAAACACGATACATTAATCAAATATGACAGAACATACTCTTAATGTAATCATGCAGGGGAATATGAATTGCAAATGCCTCCGCACCACCCTCCTCCAGCCCAAATGTGCTTCCATTAATGTTACAAAATAAAATAATCATGACCATTTTAAATAGAAATCAACTACATGGAATGCGACAGAATATTTGAGAAACCGAGTTTGTGTGAAATGGCGAAATGCAGGGGCTTTTCATCAAAAGGCGGCGGCGTAATGCTGTGAACAAGCGCTGGTGCCTTGGGACAGCAACTCAAGACAAATGCAAGACGACGCACGCTTCGCCAGGCCCCATTTCCTCACTGATCGAGATGGAACACAAGTTTTCTGTGTCAAGAACAAAGATTCTTCTTAGCTGAGATGATTCTTGACTAATGGTACGTCATCACTTTCTATGCTGTCCTTGTTCAAGAGATTGACAGGTTGGGCCTGGGAGCCCTGAATGCACTGCAGAGATTATCCGCTCTGTCTCTGCAGGATGTTCAAGAGATTCAATATTAAGACATATGACTTCAAAAAAGAATGGAAAAAGCACTCAATAAGTGAACAAACAACTGGTGCCCGTGAGTTCCAGAGAGCTGGAAATTAGCGCACTGACGACATCCTGCAATAAATGAAAAACATTATGAACATCTAGGCGCCACTGTAGATCAGTGCAGGAGCGCATTTATGGACTTAAATATCTCATCCGCATTTAGAAGTTTTCCTTAAAGAGACTGGGAAGGAGCATTCCAGAGACATTCTCTCGAAATGGAGAGGCACCTTTCAAAACAAGTCAATATTCAGCACAGAAGAAAGAGGTCCTAATTAGATTCATTTGCCTCTTGGATCAATGTTTTCCTAGGGATGTGAGTTATAAAGTCAGAGTGGAGCATAAATAATCAAAAACAAATAAAGATGTGTGTTTGGAGAAATATGGCTGATGGTGCTCATAAAATCTCAGCCCCGGCATGCAAAAGCAGGATGAATATTTAAAGATGGGAAGGAAAGAAAATAGCTCAGGTAGAAAAAAAAAAAAAAAAAGGCGGTTTCTAAAAAGGTCTGACCTTGGCCAGCAGAGTGGAGGAATCCTTTAGAGGGTACCTTGGCCATACTTAGTGAAAAGTAGATAATTTGTTAATGTCACGCACTTGTTGGAAATGGCAGATAAATGGATTTCAGCCATTATTTTCCGGCCTAAGTGAAGTGAAGGAGGAAACGTTGCGGAGAGGACAAACCCAGTTATGACTGATAAGTGTCTAAAAGCTAATGAAGGCTGGCTAGGCCAAGGTCAATGGCTGCTAGCGAGATGCTATGTGCTGCTCCGTTGTCCTGCTGCTTAAATATAGAGGAAATATACATTGAGCTTTTAACACCTTGAAACATAGGAGAGACTGGTATATGAAATATGGGCATGTAATGGCTTTTTAATGACGGCCTCCCAGCCCACCATTCTGGCCTGAGATTGGAAATCGGAGGTGAACCTTGATATCACTGCGCTAAGTGCTTGTAATGCACCGTAACTTCTGGCCATCCTGTTGAGTGAGACAGTTCAGGCCAGGA
Organism: Cichlasoma orientale; assembly: GCA_034780415.1. Taxonomy (NCBI): domain Eukaryota; kingdom Metazoa; phylum Chordata; class Actinopteri; order Cichliformes; family Cichlidae; genus Cichlasoma; species Cichlasoma orientale. The sequence goes on from JAVDPK010001888.1 coordinate 139,104, forward strand.
GATAAATGCCCCTGCACTGGACAGGGCCTTTGCTGGCAGGAGGACACTGCACTCCCCGCGATCCCAGCCAGACTTACTCATAAGTTCCAAACAGTGACAGCCCAGTAAGTATGATTTTCAGACTGCATTTCAACAGATAATAAACAAATGAAAAAAAAAAAACGTTATTTCTTCAGGAGTCTGCGTATAATTGGACATGTAGTTTGGCCTTCTTCATGCTGTTAATTATATATTAAATGCCTCCATTGCAATGATTACATGTGAGAAGAATAATTGTTGTGCACATTTCGCTGTAGACTATCGGAAAAAATCACCCAAATGTGCACATAACTAGTAACGGAGGACAAGTGTAAAGTTACGTTCCATGTCAGTACTAATAGAATATTTATCCAGTCTGCATATGTTATGTGCTGAATACAAGCCATCTCTAACTACACTACAGTTGGCCAGCAGTTTTTAAATGACAAATATTGCATTTTTATTTAAGTTCAAGAACTAAGAAAGTAAGCATTTTTTTTAAAAAGAAAAAAACAAACATTTTAAGGTAAAACATGACTTGTTAGGAGAAAACAGCACGGATCGAGTGGGACTTGGTACAAAAGCTGCTACAATTTGGGACTAAGCTGACCCTTGGCTGGACTTTCAGTTTTGACTCCCATAATCCAATCATCTAAGTGAATAATTACAAAATAATAACACCGGTGCAACATCATCTTGGCTCCATCCAGTGGAGTGGCTTCCCTTCCGCCACTCATGTGCTTAATGTCCTCTAAAGACCCATATTACACCCCAATTAGATGGCACTCTTGTTTCCTTACATCAAGGGCTTGACTCTACTGGCTTGTCACCCTCCCTTGGCCTAATCAATTTCATTACTCCAGTTACAGCCCCAGCCCCGGGAAAGCTGTGCCCTTAAACTTCAGCTCCTGCTTCAATCGATCAATAGCTCGAGTCCCTGCCAAGGTTCCATTTAAAGTTCATTTATTTCAAGCCATCATATAAAACAAGACAGAGCATCAATGCAGCCCCACTTTGTTTTATTTGACTGAGGATTTCCACCATGACACTCAAATCCACTCCAGTTTACTCCAAAAGCTGCTCTGGGAACGGGCACCTGGTGGGATCACAATACGACCAAGCTTATTTACTTCCTGTTTTCCAACCCCGTGCTCTGAGTCACATGTGCACTTCTGCTCCACGTGCCGCAATAAAGGGAAATAAAGACCAAAGAGCCTTTATTTCCCTTAAATGATGTGAGCCCTATTACAGCCTTTTAAAGCAGCAGCCTGCGCTTTACCATTTGAATCTGCTGGAAAGAAAAACAATTTAACTGAGCTCCATGAAGTGACTTCCTGTAAATAATCTGACACATAAACAAATCTGTGCCTCTTCCACACATTTTGTTTATTACATTTCCCTATGGATCCTGCAAGTGAAACATCCCATACATTCACCAGTTAATTAATATGAGTGATCAGTGAAATATAGCTAGGTCTGTCTCCTCCATTGCATACTCTATTTGTTAAGTCTATAGAGATGCCAAGCTTTGGTGCGCAATTATACAGTATACAGAATTAAGATACTTAAATATTCATAAGGGTTATATAGAAGATGATCATGATTGTGAAACCCTGCATCTTCAGTCCTTCATTAACCAGACAACTTCATTATCATTCACAGCTTGACAAATCAGTGGCATGGTTTTGGAAATCTAATGAAGATAATTTGCTTTGGATATTGTGAATGAGGTCCCAATTTACATGAAAGTGGCCCCCAACATTGATTGAAGTGGTGTGTTTTACTTATTTTGCTGCTGGGATGCGTTGCAATGCGCTACTGTATCGCGCGGCTTACAGTGCGGCAGGTCTATTTGTTTGGCTCGGAAATTACCTCCCAACTTCAAATTAGCAAATTTCAAACAAGCAAATCAAGATCTCAAGTTGCATGACAGGTGTCAGGACAAAGCTCAAGTGACTCTTCAGATTTTGTTGATTTGGGGCCACCGGTGAGTCAAAGCTGACGGGTCAGCCCGAGCCAGACTCTCCAGACATCCAGTCACTGCCAAATGAGAGTGACTTCATGAGATGTCAGAGAGCATTTCACCTGCTGTTGTCACATCTCTCCCACAACTGTGCATTCCCGTGCTACTTATGAATTATAGATGCAAAGATGACCAGTAAAAACTAACCGATGCTGCAGATTCAAACCTTTCACAGACTATTTAAATGCAATTAGTTATCACCATTTTTGCGAGTCATTTGGAGAAAAGCTTATACTACATGCACGCGTACGCACGCACACACGCAAATGAAACAGGAATGAATCCTTTAAAATGTTACTGCGTTGTATCGATTTCTGTTTATAGCTTTATTAGTGTCACTAAGAGACGTAAAGGCAAATTTGTACTGGGAAAATGCAAACATTTCTTTAAAATAATCACACATGCATTACCTATACAGCTTTGGCTCCCCTCACACCGCTGCATTAAATGCCTACAACTTCCCGTAAGTTAATAGATCAAGAAAGGCTAAGGGAAAGTAAAATATCCTATTAAAACTCTTAATCTGGAGCGAAGGAGGTTTCAACATTTTCTGCGTCTAAAGGTACTTATTTCATGCACGTTTACCTTAATCTTAATATGAAAAGCTATTTAATGAGTATAAAATTAAAGGGTTCTGTGTGAAAAATTATAGCGATGACCTCAAACTGCATGGGGTTTTAATAACAACTCTCTGTTTCATGTTGACCAGAGTTCCACTGTGGGCTTTCAGAGCGCCACTTTGATGGAGGAGGCTTGATTCAGTAGCATGTTTGGGTTTAAACCAAGAAAAAAAAAAAGAAAAAGAGAAGAAGGAAAGCTCCTTTGGTACAATGAGCATGTCAGACTTGCCACACATGGCAAACCTTACAGTAGTAGGGGCTTGGCAGGGAGAGGCCCATCTCTGGGAATGATTTCTTCCAAAGCTGGCCCAAATGAAAGCATCTTGTTTTAATCAGGGATTCTGGCTGCGATAGCTGCAGTGGGAGCAGCGAGGACTTGGCAGTCGGTTGCAATACAGACTGTGGCACTCGTACAAAATACACAAATATTTCCACAGTAATTATGTGTCAAGTTAAACAAGCAATTGAGGGCTCGGGCTGAATGTGTTGAGGGGGGAGGGGGTGTGTGTGCTGGGAGCGGTTGAGGGTGGGGTGCTAAGCAAAAGCGCACGGTGTGTTACTTGGATGCAGAGGACTGAGTAAGACCCCCAGCAAGACAAATTAGGCCAAAAGACTTTGATACGCTTCAGGCTTTTTTTTTTTTTTTTCCTTTTCTTTTTTGTGCTCCAGGAAATGCAACAGACCTCATTGCAATTGTGAATACTCAGTGGATTGAGCAATAATCATGTGGTATTGCCACATCTCGTTCCAGTGTAGGAAGGCGCTTTCAGTTCACAAGATAGAGTTCAAAGACTGGGTGGATGGCCAAAGGGACTAAGTAATTGTGAGATCAGTGACTAGTGCTTTTTTGTGGTTCCTGGTTTATATAGGCACATTTGTAAATCTACATTGGCACCGAAAGTCTAAAATGAAATATAATCGTTGTATGACTCCATGATCTTATTAAAGCTGCTGGAAAGGCTGGAAATTGAGTCTGAGAAGCAGAATTCTTGTACATCAGCTCAAGCAAAGGCAGCAGAAAGCAGTCCCATCTTCTCTCATGCTTGTACAGTCCTCCAGATTTGCTGTTAAATAACAGCAGTTGGATGCAGCTGAATCAAAATAGATTGAAAGTACATTGCAATTTAACCTAAGATTTTTTTTTAAAATCAGGTTTAAGAGTGGCTCAGAAAAAATTTAAAATCTGCCCGACAACTGCAAAAAACAGGACACCTGACAAACAACTTCATTCACATCTGCGGAGAAGAAGTAAAAAATCCTGTTCCTATCTGATTTATAGCTTTTTGAGAAATGCTGCAGGCTAATAAACTAAAGAACTTCATGCCAGCAATCAGTTCTCTTTGCCTGCATACAACAGATCTGACTCCATGGTGGTGGTGGTTGTGGTGGTGTTGTGTGTGTGTGTGTGTGTGTGTGTGTGTGTGTGTGTGTGTGTGTGTGTGTGTGGGGACATCTACAAGTCAGCTTAAGAGTCACTCCACCTGGCTGAGGGCGTCAGTTGCAGCCATTGTGTCGCACTAACTTCCCTGTGACCTTCCACCTTGAAGACTCTCTCTGCACTGAGTATCACTGTACCTGATTTAAAGCTGGCTAATCCAAACAGGAAACCAAACACTTGCCATTCAGCAAAAACAAATTCCTCTCTTTGCAGACCGACACATCTGAGCGCCATCGGAAGCAGTCTTTTAAAGTAAAAGGAACCTGGAAATGTGGCATTTGAGATCTGGCATTTATGCTCTCAGATTCTGGGACTTGAATGTCCACAGACATCACTGATTAATATGTAATAAGTTAAACAGAAAAAAAGAGCAAAAGTGAAAATTGATTGTCAATAATTTTGTTTCAAATCTACATTCTTTGTTTCAGAAAGGCAGTAAAGTAACAATATCCTCCATCTATTTAACAAATAACAGGTAAAAAGGTAAGGAAATTAGATGCCTCTGTAGTTTTTCCATATGCTGAATTATTGGCCTGAATTAAAGTGTACCACAGGTTACTGCAGCTAAACAAAAATCTAGATGCTCCCTAACGAGATTGCATTTCTAATTTGGGAATTATTTTTTTAATGGTTTCAGATCCTGTGCCTAAATTGTGCACAGAAACAAGACTGTGTAAATGTAAACTGAAAAGTGTCTGAAATATTAACATTATTTTTTGGGGGGTTTTTGTAAGTTGATCTGATGGTGAATGTAGAGTCTGAATGTGCAAAGCAAGTACAGGCCTAAATAAAGATAAGCACAAAGGTATAAAGTCATATTTTCTGTTGAGGAAATTAGAGATTGAGGCATTCGGCTCTTCTTGCTGCAGACATTTCACCTGCAGTTTAGCAGCATTCATAAAGACTGTCTTCCAACAACATTGCCTGTATTTCAGGCCTCGCTGTGCTGCATGTTTGAGCTCCTCCGCTGAGCTCCTCACAGCAGTATGGCTATGACACTCTCATTACACTCAATCCAATATAAGCCCCCTCATTTCTCTACTTACTGTATGGAACCAGCACCCACAAGTGACACCACCTCTCTGAAAGAATACGCTCATTAGCAAAACCAGCTAACAGTAGATCTCCCCATGTCTATTAGTGTTACATTTACCTCTGGCGTGACAGTGATTCATCACAAATATTAGCTTTGACTGGAATCCTGTCTCTGTACACTTCCATTGCTGCTGTGACAACCATTAAATCACCTGCCACGGTGCAGCCACTTTACTGATGCCGCTGTTGATGCCTGGCTGACCCGTCTGGCCCCAGCAGTACATACTTCTGTTTTATGTCACACACGGTAGCAGTTCAGGACCAACAGGCAGGTATTCTTTGTGACTGATCTTCTCATTTAAAAGAAATTCTTTTTTACTGCTTTCCCTTGCTTTCATGCATGCAAAAGGGAAGTGAAAATTGCATGTGAGTGCAGAGAGGGATAAGGACACTGGAGGTTCATCACAATTATCACATATCCTATAGTGACATTCTTCGCCATGCCGCTGCTCTTTGGTTTTGGAACTTGTCATTTCCTGGTGTATGTTTTTCTTTACACTTAAAAAAGTGTCTCTCTTTTTTTTTTTTCTGCTCTTTTTTTTTGTGCTGCTTTCATGAACTGATGTGGGAATTGAGAAATCAAGTAAACAGTCGGGCTCAGATTCCATTTCTTATTTAAATGCTCACATTGTCTGCGCCAAAACTGTGATTTCCCTCCTCACTCTGCTACGCACAAAGCCCATCTTCCCAGGTGCCCGCTACAGATGGCGATAAAAGGTATTTGCTTTTTGAAGGCGTTGTCTTGGGTTTTTGTGTAAATCCATTATTTAGGCCATCCTTGGTTGGATATTTATTGTTATGAATTTGGAGAAAACTTCTTGGTTCCTGGTGGCGCAAAGCATAAAGGAAAGAAGACCCCCACCTGGATAGTTCAGCTGCGCAAGTGTGCAAATTCAAAAAGTTTTAATGAAAAGTGAAACAAGAATGAGAACAGTTTATTTGCAGCAGCAGACCTGTCGTTCTCATTTGAGACCATTCGGTTTTTCATCCTAACCCAACGTGGCATCTGCTGGTTTAGCGGACTGGCCCACTTTTAACCAAACAGAGGGAATATCTGGTAAAATCATTCAGGGTTTCGCTGGAGAAAATAGGCCTACAGATCTGTGAAACTCTGAGGCGTTATGGGAACAAATTGTCTCGGTGGTTCATGAGAAAGTTGCAGCATGAATTCAGAGGAGAACTTTTGACTCATCATGTTTCTTCTGCATTTCCTGTCTCTATTTACAAGAAAAAAAAAAGATCTTTAAATACACTGGCATTCTTTGAAACAGATATTTTGATAACCAAACAGGGGCCACACAGACA
>JAVDPK010001888.1:145702-177651 GCA_034780415.1 Cichlasoma orientale
AAAAAAAAAAGATCTTTAAATACACTGGCATTCTTTGAAACAGATATTTTGATAACCAAACAGGGGCCACACAGACAGAGTTGCCAAGTGTGTTTAATAAGGCCTCATTTAGTGGGCTAACCACCAAACCAAAATCTGAATTTAACACATATTAAGAGCTTCCCAGCTAAAAATACTTTTGTGGATAACTCGACCACTTGCAGATATATATTTTTTTCTCCACATAAAACAGAATTAAGACATAATTATAAAGGTGTGCTATTAATTATTTACAGAATGTATCCTTTAACTAACTCATGCAGGCAAATTTTAGTGCTGCAGTTATAAGAACGTCACAGTTAGTTAGGGGGGGAAAAATGCCACCTGTGGTCCTATCACTGCTTTCTGCACATAGTCATCCTCCTGCACTGCTATATATATGCTGTCCATTATGTTTCAAACTTTAAATCCCGTCAGAAAACAAAGAAACGGGAGAAGATGATGTTCAGGTGTTTGATGAGCCATGCAGAGAAGCTCTGGTACTGAGATGCGCCAGTGGGAGGCGCTTTAGCCGTGCTGTATTCAGCCCGTCTGCGTGCAGGACGGAGAAGCTCTCTCTGCTCAACGTGAGAAAAGTTTTCTCTTTTTTCTTTTTGTTTTGACAGGCGCTTCTTTTTTCTTTTCGTTCGTGCATTTTAGCAAACCTGTGAGCACAATTTCTAAAATGTAGCCTCGTTCTTTAATGTATGTGCATAACACGAGGAAATGGTGACGATATGTGTGGAGCAGAAGGAGATATTCGGCATGTTTCCATAACTGTAACAAACACCTTGGTGGCACAAATCGCCTGCAGGCATGTAAATACATACGGCAGCAGTAGACGGACGGACTGCAGCAGGCCTGCACTTTTTTTTTTTAATTAAGAATTTGTCTTTTTTTTTCTTTTATGAATTTTGAATCTGTTTCCAAAGTGACAGAGAAAAGCTGAAGGCTGCATAATAATTAAAAAGGGAGTCATATATAAAGTAAAGAGAGAGAGAGAGAGAAAAAAAGAACACAAAACCGCCTACAAATGATTTAAGAACCAAACGCCCAAATATTGTTTATCCAATTAATAAAAGTCCGCGTGGCTGGTGACGGATGGGCTGAGGGTCAAAGTGCTGTTTCTCAGATTTCAGTTCATTTGCACGAAGACAGTGAGACGCCCCGACACGCTGCGAGTCAATATCGCTGATAACAAAGGACAGAATCCTGATGTGACAACGCCTTGAAGTTGGATCCCGATGAACTCACGCAAGCAGCAACGCAAAGTGCAGCTCAGTACTGTAAAGAAAAGGGGAGCATTAGCACTGGTACTCTTGTCATTTAGCTGCTCAGCTTTATCACAGGGGACCTGCTGCAAATAGCAGCGGGTGGGGGGGTTGGAGGGGGTAGCTGGATGCAAACGATCTGCTCTCCTCTTGTTGGGTATTAAACACTTTATAGAAAATTAAACCTTTCAGAGGTAGCAGTAAAAGACCCGGGTGCATCTGTCTTTTTCTCGGCTATAATAAGGCATTGGTATCCAAACAATTCTGGGATAATGCATTTAAATACAAGTCCTATTATTTTTTATTGTTATTTTGCATTTTCTCATTCCCTGCTTCGCATCTTTGGCTACCAGATGTGTCTCCACACTGAAGAATTATTTCTCCTCCCCAGAGTCAAATAAATGCAATCAATATGAGTATTGCTCTCAGGCCTTGAAATATTACATTAATGTTCCATGTGGTGACATTTTAGCTGGAATTTTCAAATACATCATGAAGGCTCAAATTAATATTTATCAGCAAGAGGCTTTTATGCTTTGCAAAACAGTATTAGCGTGAAGTCCAATAATCTTGTCCTCTAAGCAGGAAAATGGTGTCTGTGTATAGGCTTGGTCAGGCGGGTTTGGGATTTGATAAGTCACCCCCCCCCCCCCCCCACACACACACACAAGTTTAAGCTGAAAATAAAAAAAAAAGAAAGAAAAAAAAGCTATAAGGCAACAAACATCTGTATTTCTGCTCTTTTAATTAAAGCTCCTATTCTGAGGCGTTTAGATTTCATACATTTATTGCCCTTCTTGTAATGTGTGAAGGTGCTGAAAGTCAGATTCATTTGGCTTAAGTAAGGGGGTCGGTAGATTCACCATTGATATTATTATTTATTCAGACGTGTTAAACAATTTGTCCTTCCAGTATTTGCTGATCAGAGCAGAAAAGCCTAAGAAAATTCAGAAACCATTGATTTCTCTATATGTTCTTGAACTCACAGGATAAAAGGAAGAGGCACGAGAAAGGTGACGCGTGCTGCGCACAAGCATGCCTTGTATGATGTTTTTTTAATTGTCATAACTATACGTGCACATCTCTTTCTGCAGTCCATCCTGTCAATCTAGAAAATTGTTATGCGTCTGTGACCATGGGGAATACCGCTCTATCGTTTATAGATCCGTTTTAAATTATTCTTGTCATTGAGCCCCAAATTTATGCCACCATTGATCCAGCAAGCAAAATATGAAACGAATTGGTGTTGCTATTTGATGACCTGCGGGGTCAAGGAGATTTTAACATTGGTATTATTGAGCGTGGCATCTGCCGTTTTTCACCTGGGCCGCTGCCCTCTTCACTGTCCCTGCTCTCTCCTGCCACAGTGAAAACAAACACCTTTTTTCACCCGTACAAAGGCTCCAGATCTGTCACCCGCAAGGTGACGGTTGTAGGCGCAAATCTGCAAAGTACGCTCAAGAAGAATCAGAGTTTATTTTAACTCTAGAATGCTAACGTGGGTTTCGTAACACTATCGCTCTCAGTGACGTCACTGTTCTGGGGTTAAACTGTTACACCTTAGGAGCACGTTTTCATTCAGCCCTTAAATCATTTATTTTAAAGAGTACTTATCTGAATGTTTTTAAAGCTCCGTAGTCTGTGTCAAAGTCATAAATCTGCAAGAAAAATAAATGTAGTTCTCTCATTTAGTCATTTTTTTGGCTGACGTAAGCCTGCTGGATCAAATCTGATCAAGCAATCCAAGACTGAACATTCACATGTGTACTTTTAGACCTGCACGGTATAGTCACCGCACAGCTTCTTTTCATTATATATACACGGGATTGTTGCCAATCTATCCATGGAGGAATTAACATGATAAAGTCCATGTTAACAGTGGATCATGCTCTATCCTTCAGCAGTGCAAGTCTATTTTCAGTCAGATAGCCAGACTGTGGCAGAGCGTCGCCACTCTGCCTCCGAGCTCCGAGCAGAATGAGCCAGGTGTTGTGGTAACAGACTTCCCCTGTGGCCCACTGATGAAGAACATCTGGAGTGCTTCTGTTCCGCCACTTCTTTCCTGTCCCCAATATGACCAGGCGATGTAGCTAACAGTGCGATGCATGTCGACACATGGCTCCAAGGTCCCCAGATAGGGTATGAGATGCTCCAATATTCATACCTGACAGGGCTGCCCCATTGACACGCTGTGCACTCTTTCCATATGTGTGGCTGGTGTTGGGTGCAAGGGTGCTGAGCACAGTCAGGGAGTGTACAACTTTACTGGTAACAGCTCTTTTAGGGCTGAAAGGCGAGAGACGGCAGTGTTGAGAGGAGGAATAAAGGAGGCGTCTGATAGAGCAAACTGACATTTTCTCGCTTCACTTCAAAGCGAATGAAAATGCAGAGTGGAAACTCATGTGAGCCGTCTTAAAGTGGGTGAAAATGCAGCCTGTATTGTAATAGCAGTGGATGATCAGTGGCCTCCACTGATCTGATTAAAAACAAGTCACGAGATGTTGGAGTAAAAATAAAGTTCGACGTGTAAATCTCTGTAGTAGCATTCTTTTTCTCATCCATAATTAGATTGCAGCAAATACCAGAGTAGCATCACATGCTGGACTTTTAAAATGCTTTAACCATATCCATTATGACAGCCAATATTTACAACGTGATTAACAGCTGAGAATAAAAGTCTAAATTAAACAAAGTGATCCAGTAATACAACTTTTCTTTTACAGTGCTGCAGTCCCATCCGAGCACGTGGATCTTAAATCAGCGGGAGACGTCCGCTGCCGTTTACTGCCAGGTGAGCGTGTGCTTTGAAAATGCGGAGGCAAATTCAGCTGGACACCTGCAGTATGTACGGCGGAAAATCTCAAATATGAATTTGGTCACTTTTGAACTGCTCCTCAAAGAAATATTATTGTCTTCTTACAGATAACCAATTACTGTTCCCAGGAAATGCAAATAGTTTTGCAAACATGCACTGAAAGTATTTATATTTTTGTCAGGTATTAATCAGCTTCAGATGTGTAACTGTAAAACTCTTGTCCTGCATTTATTTACACGAACAACGAATGGCAGATTGTTTTTGTCCTTCTCTTGACAGCGAGCCCATAAAAGAGTTAAATCTGCTGGAACCCTGCCCCGCCGGCCAATTGAATGGCAAGCACGGTGATCCAAAACACCCTCTGCAGAAATAAAACAATATATAGAAATGTGCAATACTGGGATTTAATTTTCCTACCACCATCCATTTATATAATACATGAAATGAACCTCAAATTAATTTGCACCGAGGCTCTAAAGTAACAATGTAATCTCAGTGTTATAGCACAGTTGCAAATGGATTTCTGTCTCTTGTAATTTTATAAGAAGCACTCTAGGGGTCACCTTAAAAGATGTCGCTATTTTTTAAAAGCCAAAACTATCCCTTGGCCTGTCAGCAAAGGGAATCTCTGCAATGCAATCTGTTTTGAGCCATCGATTTGTCTGGTATTGCGCCTTGTCACATGGTTTGCCTGTTAGGTTTGCTGGTATTGGCAGAGATGACTAATATTATACCCAGATGTCTATAATAAAGTGTGGAGTATCTGCTTACTTGTGCGCAATCTGGTCCTTACGGCTTCCTGACCAGTGCAGAATGACTTGAACCCTGCTAAATGTTAAGGGAACGACATTACATTACATGGCACAGCGAGAGTGACGGAGAGAGGGGCTCAGCAGAATATGATGACACTTCTATTAGTGTCTTTCTGCTGAAGAACCTGAAACCTACTATACTGTGTTATATTTCATTTATGGTTTTTGCTCGATGTATATAAAAAGATATTAAGCTTAAGGTCAAATCCGGATTGGAAAAAGACATTTATGCTCTGATTAACATACTGCATGGCTCCAGTTATTTCTAAATAAGAAAACAAGCACTGAGAAACAATAAAATATATATATTTCCTATTTCTAAAGGGCACTTATCACACACTTGTCAGGTAGCACCTGTCACGCTATCAGTCACTGCAAAGCTCTCCCCTACAGCCACAATGTGTCCCCTCTTATACTTAAAATCCACTCAGCATTACCAGAACTTTTCATACGTCACTTGAGCCCACCCAGATATCTCCCCGGGCTGTAACTCAGTACCTAAATTTAGGCAATATATTAAGATGCTCCCCTCTGGACCCTGATTGTGACTTCTGCCTTTTTTAGGGAGCAAAGTATTTAACAGAGGCCGTCCCCAGTGCGGTGCTTGCTTTTTAAATTACCACAAAGGCTCTGTGAAGGTCACTCAGAATACACAGTGTGACATGATTTAAAGAGTGTTTTCACGGCAGTAGCAGTTGCGAGCAGAGCGCTGCCAGAAAACGTATCCGAGCCGCCCAGTTTTACAGTACATGTCGAAGTTCACAGAAAGAAAATGCGCCGCGCACGCCCAAAAGATCCCAAAAAATATGCTCCAGTGTGGAGACGAGAAGAATTGCTCCTGAAAGCCCCACTCGTTCTCTGACCCCCCCCCCCCTTTTTTTTATGGCTTGTTAATGTCCTCATTTGGGAGTCTCACAGATTTTCCAGTTGCTGGTGCGTTCTCAAACAAGCATTTCAGCTGACCGTGTCCTCACCTCTTTGTGTGTCAGCGTTTTCTCTGAAGGAGGAATTTAGGGCTCCGAAAGTTTATAAATAAGCCTTCTATTAAGTTCCACAACAGGTGTGACCCCTGTGTCCTAAAACTGAACACTTTCAGTGGGTGCTGTTTGGTAAGGGATGAGGGGCGGACACGCTGCTTACCATATAGAAACCCCACACCACAGTGTGATAAGCTTTTTGAATTTTTTTTTAAAGTTTACCTTTTTTTTTTAACACTCTCTCTGCGAGTTCTGACAAATTGCTAAATGAGACCAGTTTGTGCACACAGCAGCGGCTGTAGTGAAGACAGACGCGTCAGGTTGCACTCCTGCCAGAGGAGTTTGAGGTATTCAGTGAAGCTTTCAAGGATAAACACCATATCAGGTGATATACTGTATGTACCCAGCAGCACTCAGCATGACACATTGAGAAGAACGCGGCTCGTTCCTATGGTCTTTCAACAAACAAATGCAGGAGGAGGAGGACTGCAGAGCCTGCCGCTAAAATTGTAAAGGACTTTTCAACACCTAGACTCAGAGTTAAGAACGCACCTATACACTCCCACCGCTCCCCCGGCTTCTACTACCGCTCGAGGTGTAAAGACGCAAAGGTTATTGAAGAGGAGTTACCGGTGTGGAGCTTGTAACAAAACAATCTGAGCGCTGTCATAATCTAGATCAAACCTGAACGCGAAGGTCCAGAGAAGGTGCGAGATCATCCCACAAAATTTTGAATTTGTTGAGCAGTTTGTATCAGCGTTAATACACGCTTTCAAGGTGGAGCGCAGGTGTGTTTGTTTGAAATACTGTTTGAAATATTCCGATCTGTTACTTAATTCATTGTTGTTCTTGTGCTGTGCTTTGAATCGAATATAAGCAGTGAAGTCGAAAAAGTGATTCTGGAAGGTGCTTTTAGATCCTGAGGGAATAATTACGGTCAATCATAAAACTTTATCACAGTGTGAGACAAACAATGTCACAGAGCCTGAGCTGATTGCTCAAATTCAGTCTAAACAAAGATGCTTGGCCATGCATGACTGATGTGCTTTAATGTCCTATTAAAACCCCTTAAGGTTATGATTTAAATTTTCCTATCATGAGTTTACATTTCTCATTCCAGCTTAGTGTACAAAAGGAAGGGGGGGCCCCGCAACTACATTTGTTGTAGTTGCGGGGAAACATTTGTGCCTCAGAAAAGACAATTGACCTGATCTTAACAGGTGAAAATACTGGAAAATGTCTCATGTGAAGTAGCAGCAAAGCAAAAGCTCTTTATTCTTTGCTGATATTAGCGAAGGCATGCCTCGGGATAATTTCCAACAGGGGTGAGAGGGGTGTTAACACGCCATTTTATTTACCACAACATCACTGGTAAGACCAGTTGAGAAATAAGAGCCGATGGGTAATGGTGGGTATAAAAAGTCCTCCTCCGTGTTACTCCCATGTCCTTAAATGTCCCTCCCTGTCCCCTGTCAGCTGAGAGCAGTCTCAGAATTAGGGGCAGGTGAGCCAAGAATGAAAGCCGGCCAGATTACTTTACATTATTTCAATCAATTATTCAAATGTCCCCATTGCCTTCATGATGGCTTGATGAGGCATGCCAAATAATGATCCCTCCCCCACCGCCAGCAAGTTAGGACGCATGCCCCACTAAATGGTAGCTCGTTTACAGATACTCACCTGAGCATGAAAAATTCACGCGCACAAGTTCACAACAACAACAAAACACTAATTTCAGTCCCGTTGATTGGACCCAACTGGAGAAAGATGACAGGTAAACCTGTGTGAGGTCAGCACCAGTGGGTGCTGGAGCTAGTTGCATTTAATGTCTCTGTCACCATAGTCGCAGATAAGCAGCCGAAGCAAGTGGCACAGTGAGGAGGGAGGAGGCATAGCCAAACCAGTGCGAGAGGAACAGGTTACCCTTTGTCCCACACTGTGACTTTAAAGAGTGTCAAAAGCTAATAAATTTTTTAGAATTAGGTGTGCGTCGGGGCCAAGCCCTCTCTATCAGGCCGTCTGCTCTGTTTACTCTCCCAGGAAAACAGGTGCAGCCACATGAAGGAGAATTTCATTTCAAAAATAGCATTTAGCATTTTCTTCCTCCTGGAGGCCTTCTCTGAGAGAAATTCTCATGTAATCATACACCGTGGTTACTGAAAACGTCTGAAGTTGATCCACTGAGACATATGGCGTCTTGGGAAGAGGAGGAGCAGCGGGGGCTCGAGGGATGAAAACAGGATTTAAATTTGGTTTGGTCTGTCATTATTTACAAGGGGCAGGTTTTGGTTTTAAAAGTAATGGTTTATACTAAAATGAAACATAAATAATTTCCTTTCAGATGCGAAAACACATCGAGCCACTGCAGCAGAAACAATGAGGAATCAAATATCCAAACACCACACAACCATTCATTATCCATATTTCTAAATTACTGATTCGTAACATCTTTGATATTTTCCTGAAACGGCTTTCGGGGGGGAGGGCTTGTTTATTTTAGAGGAGTGCACCGTCTCTTGAACATCCAGGTCCACCTCCTATTGCCTCTGAGCCTTTGCATCTTATTTTTGAGGGGTTTTTTTCCCATTCACGTCATCGAATGCTGCCTGCAACATAATGAGAGATGTGGCAATTAATTTTCTTTTAATCAAGGTCGAAATGAAGTAAATTTGTGCAGCTTGGCAAGCCCTCATTTTCTATTTTTGCAGTGATGCAAAACAAATACGATAAAATTATGGCCCTCCTCACCTTCTGTAATTAGAAAGCATGAATGATCACAGGCAGATGATATGTACTATACAGTACCTCCGACTATGCCTCTCCCCCCCAGAGATCAGATTTCAGCTCTTTTGAAACAGATGACCATGTTTTCCTCCCCTCGCCTGCCTCATTTGTCTGTTCTTTTTTCCCTCTGCTGGAGTTACAGACAGAGGGAGCAGCTCAACATGACATTGACGGCAATGTTGTTGTAATGCCTCTCAAATCTTATTAAAAACGCAGCTGTGAAAGACCTTGCTGACTCCACACATTTCCATTTACTGTGCCGTTTCAGTGTCCCTCCAAACTGATTAGGAATTTATTAGAATTAGATTTTACCTGGCCATCCCATCATCACCATATGGTGCACTGACCAGCATTGTTTTTTTTTAGCGAAGACATGTGAACACAGCTTCTGTAATTATTTTTTAAGGAAACAGCTGTTTCCCTAGTCATCATTGCACTCTGTGAACTTTGAACACAGACCTAAATGTCGTCTCTTACTGCAGAATTACAGTTTGTTTTGAGAAAAGTTAAGATTGTTGTGATAGCGCAGCTCTATGGCGGACCCACACCTTAATTTCCTGTTGGAAGTGATTGAGGAAGTAGCCACCTACCTGTTATTGTTTGCTACCTAAACATGTAAATAGCACAGATGAAGATATTATATTGCATCTGCAAGAATAAAACAAAACCACCGGCTCACAGAGACATTTAAAAATCCACATAAAAGATATAAAGCTGCAGGAAAGACTCGCTCCTTCTCACCGTCATATTTCCCTCAGTGGCATTTTCTCTGAGGTCATGCTTATCCCTAAAGTTTGACAGAAAGCATAATTTACTGGCTCAGGCGTTTCAGCTCTTGCCCTCTGCTGCTCATGTGCTGTGTACATCTGTCATGCCAACTGTGTCTCTGTGCGGCCTCAAACACTAGGTGTACACAGTGTTGAAATGTACTGGAAAAATATATACAAAGGCTTGATCGAGCATTAGCTCTAAGTCAGCACAGTGAGGTGGGTATGGCGACAGCTGTCCAATCTTCCCCTCACCCCTCCTCCCTTACCAGCCACCATCACTTTTCAGAAAAGGCTCCCTGTTTACCATACATAGGCAGCTGCCACCACCGTTAACTTCCATAAGACAGCCACCTGCTACAGGACATTTGTACATGTCTTTATTTAATTAAGGCGAATGCCAGTTCATTGGCCCCCTCATGCAATGTGACTGAAAATAAGTCGACCTTGATCAGGCTTCTGCCGGTGGACAGTTTGGAAGCTGGTGTGGAGCGTGCGTCTTCGACATTGATCAAAGTTTTGAAGCAAAAAGGTGTAGTGTTTTTGCAAGGGCAATGTCGTTATAGTTACATAATGCATTTGACTTAGCATAAGCCAATCTGGCAACTGTTTCTGTAACGCCGTGCGACCGTTTACATGCAACGCAGTGTTACTGCGTTGGGAAAAAAAGAAAAAAAGCATTTCACACCCATAGTTAACTGCATTCTTGTGGTTCAATGAAATATCAGTCATCATCAATGTGAAACTTAATGAATGTAAAACAGGTATCTGAGCGGATACAAGCACAAACAGAGCTCTTGACTAACTCCACTCAGCCTTTTTGCTGTCTGTGGTTTTCGAACCATTGCTTTTCAGAACAGTGACTACAGCTATATTAGAAATCAACAGAAAATGCTACATTTGAACAAAATGAAAAAATTTCATGGGCTGTATCAGGCGAAGATGAGAGCAAATTTTGGACTTTTAAAAATGTTGTGTTATTGTAGCAGTAGTGTTGCTTTATCTCCCCTCTCTCTCTCTCTCTCGCTGCATATTTGTGTTTTCACTGTACAATTGGGAAACTCTGGGGGGTGCACTGTGTGAAAATCACTGCCAGGCTTTTAAAAGAGGAGAAAATGTGCCGTAGACAGTCAGATAATAAGCTTCATATACATTTTTATCAGCACAGGATGTGTTTTACAGCAGCGTTTACATCCTATTGATAAAAACCTATTAAACTGCATGTTTGTTTTGCCTCTTTTTTAAGTGCAGAAACAGAAAACTGAGATGCGGAAAGTCTTTTGGATTGGAGAATTTGCTTCTTTGCTCTTACAGTCTTGTACTGAAATTGATGGAGGTCTTTGAAATGGACTGTAGTTATTTCCCAGTATTCAGTGCTGAGCTCATGTTTTATGCACTTAAAATGTTTAGATTAATCACACATGACACGACAGTGTGAGGGAGGCATCTGATGATCCCAGATTGATTCTGTAGCATGACAATGACTCCAGACATACAGTGAGAATAATCAAGCTCTTCAGAACAACAAGGAGTCCTACAACAGAATATGCCCCCCACAGAGCACTGATCTCAACATCATCAGTCTGGGATTACATGACGAGAAAGAGGCAATCAAGATGGACTAAATCCACAAAACTGTGAAAATTCTCCAGGATGTCAAACAAACACCGTGTGCAAGTCTACTGAGGAGAGTTGGCGCTGCAGTGCAAAGGGTGATCACGCCAAATATGTTTTTTTTTTTTTTTTGTTTAGCGTAGTTTTTATGAATTCACTTGTATGTGTTTTCTAACCTTGGAATGCCGCGTGATTAGCTTTTAATGTTGTATAATTAGTAGTACCAATGGCAAAGGAGTCAGCAGGGCAGAGGTGGGACGGGTACGCCCTTGAGAGCAGGCCTTATGAATAAACGGCTGGCGATAAATGGACTGGATCATTACTGAATCAAGTGATCTGCAGAATAATCTATTGATTTTCTGGTCTTTCTTACTTCTTTATTATTCTGTATCACAGTATTGCAACATCAGGAGGAACCCGCTGATGGATGGGATGCCTGGGCCTCTGCGGTGACCAAGGGGGAGTTGTTTAAGAGTGTTGAGTATATATAACCCAATAGCAGAGTACTGGGCATAAAAATAAATTCTGTCACTCAGATACTTTACTATATATTTAGAGCATAAATATTTTTGATTGAGTCTTCATTTCAGTGTTTTAAGTGGTAGGAAACCTGGGGAAGACATGGAAGGCCTAGTTTACATGCTGCTCAAAATTGTCTGAAATGAGAACGAGACCAAATCAATTGACCAATGCCCTTAATGTGTTGGAGATACACCTCGCAGGAGGTCGCGAGCTTTAAACCCTACAACGAAGGTAGAGATTAAAGCACTACCTTGTTAGTTGACTTTGCTATCGATCCTCTCAATTCTTTATTATGTACAAGAGGACACATCACAAAACTGCTAATTGGCAATAATCTGTTTGTCAATAGATCACAAGACTGCAGAATTTAGATAAGGAAAGTTCAAGTTTAAAATACATTATCACAGCCCCACTATTCCTATGGGCTTTGTTCCTGGAAAACCTTCAAGGAGTCTCATGCTCGGAATATTTTACAGT
The DNA here is from genome assembly GCA_034780415.1 of Cichlasoma orientale. Taxonomy (NCBI): domain Eukaryota; kingdom Metazoa; phylum Chordata; class Actinopteri; order Cichliformes; family Cichlidae; genus Cichlasoma; species Cichlasoma orientale. Next base: position 157,760 of record JAVDPK010001888.1, read on the forward strand.
ACTTTATTGATGTATGGTTGTGGTAGAAAAGGTGAGAGAGAAGAAAAACAAACAGACGGGGGTGACATTAGTGTCCTACCAATAGTGCAGTAAACTTTAAACAAACTATAAAAAATGCTCCAGACTCAAGCTGCTCATATTTAGACGTGTAATTCTTATAAAATGATAGAGAGCATGTTGTTGTGTGAGCAACAATGTCACCAAAACTTGGACTTCTCTGAGAAGTCAGAAATTAAAGTTTAACCTCTAAAACAAATTTTTCTGTTCAGGAATGCAAGTAAATAACTGTAATTTGGCATCTTAATCAAAAATGTGCTTTAGTATTTTTTCTACTTTTTTTGTAAAACAGTAAACTTGAAAATTTATGGATAATAACAATAATTACATTTTCGCATTAAAAAATATCATTTCCATTAAAGAGCTTGTGCATACCGGTGGATTAACCATTACAGAAACATAAAAAAATGATTTTGGTAATTACCGAGGCTGTTAATTTAGGCATAAACCTTACCCTGGGTTTATGCCACAGCTATCAAATGACTATGAAAGAGACTACAGATATTTATGCCTCTGGGACGATGCAAGACCCCCTCAGTTTGGAGTGCACATCGTCTTTCAGTTCTTTGTTTTTGCACTCCAAAAAAGAGCACAAACAACAGACAAAGTTAACGACCACCTTGTAAGTGAGGAAAACAACCGCAAAGGAGTTAAAGAGCAAGCTCAGGATTTGGTGGAGAAAATCAACAAATAGCTGAGATGAAGGTGAATAGCGGATTAATATCGAAAGACTCATACTGGCTGTTATTGTGGCTCTCTATCCGCTAGGTCCGCGGAAGGGCAGGTGTTTGATGTTCTTTGCATAAAGTAACAAAATGTCAAAATGTGTGTACAGCTGATTTGCACTGTAGTGCGAACATCCAGACCTTACCATTAAAATGACCTTACAATTCACATTTCATTTATCAATATGAAAGCGCCACACCTAACTTGCAGTAATCTATGAACACATGAATAATAAGTCTAACGTAACAATACCAGTCCTGTTTTTTCTCTGGTACCCTGACATACCTCATGAGGTGGAGCCTCAGCTGAGGTGTGCTGTTAGTTTGCCTGTCAGTAAGATCATTCAAAACCTATCAAACAATTAAGTTTTCTTAAAACTTAGTGAAATGTAAACAAAGAACAAACCCACTATACTCTGGTGCAGCTCTAGATTACTTTCTTAAGACCTGGGCATTGCCTTTGTTAGGCACACTAGCAAACGAAGACTAGTCACACCTTATTTCATAATGTCCTCTTTTCCACTAGAGTTTCTGTGAGATAAAATGGTGGTGGTGAAAAAAAACAACAACAAAAAACCCTCACCGGCCACTATATTAGGTACACCCGTCCAAGTGCTTATTAATGCAAATATCTAATCAGCCACTGACATGGCAGCATTTCTGCATTTAGTCATGTAGGCACGGTCAAGACGACCTAATGAAGTTTAAACAGAGCTTCACAAAGGGAAAGAAAGGTGATTTAAGTGACTTTGAACGTAGTATAGTTGTTGGTGCCAGATTTGCTGGTCTGGGTTTTTCAGAAACTGCTGATCTACTGAGATTTTCCCGCACAACCATCTCTACGGTTTGAGGTGAAAAGTCAGAAAAATCCAATCAGAAAGCTCAATCAAACTGGTTTCTTGAACATGACGGTGAGTTCACTGTTCTCAAACGGCCTCCACATGCCACCAGATCTCAATCCGGTAGAGCACCTCTGGGATGTGGTGGAACAGGAGATTCCCATCATGGATGTGCAGCTGACAAATGTGCAGCAACTGCGTGATGCTGTCATGTCAATATGGACCGAAAATCTCTGAGGAATGATTCCAGCATCTTGTTGAATTTGTGCCATAAAGAATTAAGGCACAAGGGGTCCAACCCATTATTAGTTAGGTGTACCTAATAAAGTGTCTGGCAAACAGGTTGCCAGATAAGTGTTCATACCCTAATGTTGACGGGCAACCTGGCACCAATATTTTGGACCCCACCCCCCCACACGTTCATTTTTAAAAACACTTGGTTAGTTATTTAGTAATTAAACTGTAAGCACTCATTGTATTCGTTTTTAATTACAACACATTTAAAGAGTTAACTGTTAACAAGTTGTCAGCGGAGACCATCACTGAACTCCAGTTCAGGTTTTCCAAGCAACACCTGCTAACCGAGGAATTCAATTACGGGCTCCTCTTCCCACTTGGAGCCGGTCTCCAGGGCAGATCTTCCGGGCAACTCGCCCCTGTAAGAAATTAGAAAATGCTACAATAAAACCCGAAAAAACTGAAAAAAAAAGAAAAAAAATTATGGGAACTTTAATAATGAAAGCTCTCACGTCGGCCACCGTAAGCACACACGTCCCCTGAGTTGGAAGTCACCGAGAGACAGCGAAGTACCACAGGTAAGAGTTTTTCTTTTCCTCTCAACTACATTACACGCTCATTTCATCTCCAAACAGATCACCCTGCGCGCAAATGGACATCAAAGTGTCCCCCGGCTGCGGCGGTGACGCCGACAAAGAGCATTATCAAGCAGTATTTAACGTTGTAGAAGCGATACTGTAGGATAGAGAGTTGATGTAAGGACTCTGTAAACACGGTGCGACCAGCCTCCGTACAGCGGCAGCGCCGACAGCAGCAACAGCAGGTCTGGAGCGACTCACGCAGTCCGACTGAACCTACTGTACCTTTGCAAAATGACGGCGAGGGGACCGGGCTTTCCTTAAAAATTGACAATTCACACAGCGGTCTAATTTTAAGCCGTCAAAAGAAGAGACGGAAACTGCGAGCAACTAAACGCCAGCCCCGTTTGCAAAGTTGAGACAGATAGGTGCAACTTTTTCCCCCCACAAGTTTGCACTTTTTTTTTTTTTTTTTTTTTTTTGGTTGCCCAGTCAAGGTGAGCTCAAATACTCCCTTCCTCAAAATATAAAGAGAAGAGGACAAAACGTGAAAACAGAACTGACATGCGTTTTCTTTTTCTTTTTAAAATGTAATCAGCAGTTTTTGGACGTATAGGCTAACGCAGGCTGTTCCTGTCAGCTTGCACTTATCCAAAACATAAAAAAAAAAAAAAAAAAAAAAAAAAAAAAAAGAGAGAGAGAGAGAGAGCGAGCGACTTTTAGGTGCGACTACAACGCCGAAAGTCCCGCTTTTAAAGTCGAGAAAAACTTAGTGAAACTCCTTGGCTGCACCCTAAACAGGTAGTAGCCTTCACCCAGTATCATTTACTGTAAATAGAGGAACTGCTATAAATGCAATCAATATTCAAAACCCGAATTGCGGAAGTTTTGCTTTTGAAGATTGTGCTGTGAATGTTTTTTTTTTCTCGGTATATTGTATAGGTAAAAGGTCAATTAGCGCCGCAGTGTCTGCTGTTAGTCACAACTGAAACCTGCAAAATGCATTTACTCCATCAAACTTTCTCTGCTTATTAGTAATTACTGTTAAACACTGCGAGGCTATTTACCCAAAATGTTGTTTCAGCTACCGGCATGGCTGACACTACACAACCACTAAACTATATTTGTTATGGTAAATATGATGCAGTTCCTGCTCTCATTGACTGACTCGGTTTCTGACTTCCACTTACTGTAGAACAAACAATCTGTTTAAAACGCTGTCTGTGTGTGTGTGTGTTTGGTTAGTTGTGATCTCTACAAAACACCACTGTGATGTGAGATTTAATTTAACATGGTTTTGTAAAGGGTCACTGTTTGTTCTCTCGCGCATTTATAGATGTCTTTGCTGTGTGCTTGCCACTGTGTTTGTTATTGTTCTCAGGGATGATGATGAGGACAGGAATAGATCACTGGCACTTTAAACCCGGAGTTCTCATATTCTCGCCGGATCTTTCTTCTTTGCTAATTATTGTGTTGTTTTCAGAGCAAATATGTCATATCCATGGCGACCAGGCAGGTTTATTGTCTCTCCCGTGCAATAGCACAAAAGTAATTAATTACCCCCCTTTTTTTTCCTCTCCCTCCTGTCTTTGGTTAAACAGATCATTCAAGGAAAGCCATCTTCTATATTAAAAATGCCACAGCTCGTACAACACAAGGTAAACATGCAAGTTTTTTTTCTTTCAGTTTTGATGCCTGTTGTTTTTTTTATGCATGTATTTTTTTTTGTCCCACAGATTGCTAGTAGATGAAATAATTTCATCATGTAAAAAGATGCACTATGCACACAGTGTGCGCTTTTGAGGTATTTTCCATAATACCCTCATGATGCAGCAGCTGTGCAGCCTAACTGTTGCAGATGTACTCATGCATGCAAAGCAAGCGCACACTTGGCACTTAAACAGGCGAGCTTAAAAAAAACACATGCTTAGACATGAAATTACACAGCATTTTGCGTGTTTTGAGTAGAAACCACTATCCAGTCTATATGCGGGTTCGCTTTACTGATGTCTCTTGTTTTATGAGGTTACCAAAAATAAAAACCAACACCAGGTGACACTACAGAGTACAACAGTTCACCTCAGTCCACTGCAGGCTTATTTGTAATTTTTCTTTTAAACATTCTGTGCAAAGAGAGCTGCAAAGTGATCAGTTGAAGCAGTTTCCAACTCTTTAATGCTGTGTGCTCCCTCGGTGCAGCTCTCGAATGTGACGGCATGTGTCTGCTGTCCGGAGGTCCATCTCTAGCTGGACACCGGCCAGCCTTCACTGTCAGGCTGGTGGTGCAGGTTCTCATCTCTCTTCGGCATTGAAGAGACACTGCAATATCCATATGTCAAACATACTGCCCTTCCTTCTCTGCTTCTCTTTCGCTTGCCAGAGAGGTACGCAGAGATGATAGCTGAGATGATAATTGTCCATTTGTGCGCTTTTAATTGCAATTTGCTTTGTGTGTTTAGTTCGGTATTTATGGATGTGGTGGGCCTTTGGTTTCGGGTTCTCTGTCTCTAAAATGGACTTGAAATGTTGCCTGTAGTGCTGAACCTTTGGTTCACTAAAATGGTTGAGAATCTCATTAGTTAATCAGTGTGCGATGCCTCCAAGATTCTTATTGCTTGCAGCTCTATCAGTCAGTGAAATGCCTCATGTCTCATAAGTACCCATCTGCATCTGTCAAGGGGTGTGTAAAATTAAACCCATGTGTATTCCTCTTCTGTATGACCTTGGCTGTGGACCTCAGGTCTTTGATGTCAAATAAGCATCTGTAATCCCAGGCTGCATTTGACAGGCTTCAGGAGCTATTACTTTTGTTTCCCAGCACATAAGCTTTATCAATTGCCCTCAGTGTAATGATTTTGTATACATATTCACACTACCAGAACCATAGTGTTTTCCTTGTAAAAATATACTGCCTTCAACACGTACTCCTACAGCAGCACAAATAGCACACATGTTTTTTTAATCATCATTATTGTTTTTATTTTAGTGCTGAGGAAATGTCCTTTTTGCATGCTTGATCAGCCAGTAGAGAAATCCAATATAATGGAGGTTCAAGGTGAATTGCATCCCGTGCACCCCCCCCCCCCACTCCACTCCACCCCCCCCCCCCCCACCACCAACTGAAGGAATATTCTAAAGCAAAATAAACAAATCATGCAGACAACAGTAATATAGGGTTGATTTTGAAGGCATGAAATAAGTATCGATTAAATCCTGCAGTTCATAGATGAAAATGGCCTTTTTGGTAATTTGTCCTGGGTCCTTTCAATACGATGGAGAAAGAGGGAGCGAGGCAGGGACTGGGGAAAAGAGAGAAACTGCAGAAAGGGTGGAGAGTGAGAGCCGAAAGAAGAATAAGACAAGTGAACAGCAAGGAAGAGAAAGACAGAGAGAAGAGCATTCACAGAGTTGAGAAAGGGACAAGCTGCCCCTTTCCGAGCTCATTATCATTCTTAATAAGTCTTAAGGAAAGAAGGAGCATTGAGTGTAAATGCACAGTAATCCTTACACTGGCCAAGGTTAGTAGGGACGCCAGCACATGCGCACCGTTCCCAGCTGGCCACTTTGGGACAGGGAGGGGACCAGAGGAGCACAGTTAAGGATAGATGTTCAAGGAGAAAGTGAGGACGTTTAGACAGTGCATAAAGGTTAGGGCCTTTCCCCCAGCCTGTAGCTTTTCAGTACCTGCACCACCTGGCGATTAATGAGTAAACAGTTCTGCATCAGACTTAAAACAGCAGTGTTTGGTCGTCAGACGGGGCATAGGCTGTAATTATTCAGAAGAAGAACAGTTAAAAGGTGATAACTAAGGTTTCATTTAAAATATAAGTGGGATACCTTCTACTTTGAAGTTCACGTCTATATTTGTTCTCATTGTAACTATTGACTGCAGGCATGCCTAACTCACTGTTCTTTGGGTGTGGTCCAGAAACAGGCGTTATGATGAATTAGATGAACTTGTGACCAATTAACTCATTTAACAAATTGCCAGCCACTTGTAGGGGTTGTTCAACCACACTGCTTTAATGGAAATCCAATGCAGTATTTATTTATATTCTGTACTAAGTTTACAGTCCAGTGTTCTGTCACACTATGTATTATACAGTGTTAGTAATATTAAAGTATTCCTGTTCATTAATCAAATCAGATGTGAGACATGTCTGGCACATTAATCTTAGTCCGCATTAAGCCACACAAGATGGTGATTTTTATACTTAGGTTAATTAGCACAATGCGTGTTTTCCTTGCTGTTGCATTAGTGAAAAATGCCAGTACCAGAATGTAATAAAATATCCAGAAAGACTTTCTAATTCACGACTCTATCTAATAAGATAAAAAAGCTGCACCACTATGAACAAATCTCACTGATATATGCAGTGCTCAGTTTTGCACAAAAATCATGAAGCCGAAATTGAGCACCAAACTTCAATAACTCAGTCAGATCAGCCAAGAACTGTAGACACACCTGTGAGTCACGGCGCAGGGCAAAGTAGCGCATTTAAATGGAGGTGCTAGTGTTAGCTCTGAGTGCTTGGAAAGCAGAAAGAAGCGGAAAAGCAGCAGCAAGAGCAGACAACAAATTGGTAATTAAATTAAGTACTCAACGGCACTCGCCTTTCTTCATTGCTTCACTCAACAACGTAACAACAGCCTTACTGCACATGTGTAAGTGACTCAGTCTAACTTAGTGGGTTTATTGTGGGAAGTGAGTCTCTCCTGTTGTGTGAGAGAAGGAGCTGCTGCTACAGAACAGTGAATCCCATGAGCCGTACAGTCTGTAGATAAGCTCATGATGCACTATAGTAGTTACTGAAAGTCTGTTAGTGAAGAGGAAGAGTTTTTGATGGGATATCAGTTCTCATTTTTAAATATGGTTATCGTCAATACTGGTATATTGCGTCAGCCCTACTAGAAGCCTACTGCTCAGTCCTGTTGCCAGCTCCTGGTGTGACAGGCTTTCTTCCTTCTTCCAAAACTTCTTTTTTTTTAATTTTTTTAATTTTTTTTTTTAATTGTAAAACTTGTATAAAAAAAGGAAACAGATTTTTATTTCCTCAGCAAAAATAACTCATCAGGAATGGTATTTGTAGGTGGTATTTAGGTGTCTTGGGAATCTTCAGGAATGATTTTAAATTTAGATTCAGAACTGATCATGATTTCCAAACTGATTCTCAATTCAAAAAAAAAAAATGCTGCAATTCAATAAACAGAGTTGCATTTTTTTTGGCTCTTAGTCAGTGAACTGTGTGTCAAATCATGAAATAATATTTGTTATCACACTGAATTGCACTTACATAAAGTATTGCTCAAGCCAAATGATCTCAAAGTCTCTGTTTGGCTAATAGAGGAATAAAGAGAGAAAAGAATAACAGTATGCAGGATTTATAAAAATTAAAATAATGTAATTGCTGGAACTTGAAAGCATATTGTTGTCTTCTCCTAAAACTAGCCATGCAGATTTTAGTGCGCAAACCTACCAGTGATTGAAAGCGAGAGTAAAAGTGAGTGAAGAAAATGAAACAATTCAGCAACTGAAAAGCAGAACAAAGTGCAAAACGCTTGCAGTGGCGTCTTTCAGAACACGCCTTCTTTGAAGAATGACTGCAGACATAATATCCTTTTTGGTTCTGCCATGTGGCCTTACCTCTTTGTTTGTGCAGTGCTTCATAGGGTTGAATGTGCAATTTTATTTGAATACGAGAACTAAGTAAGTTAGGAAACCATCATTGACAACTTACTGAGACAGTTGTGTTCCTTCCTATTTTAAGCATACTGAAGTAATTCCATTACTTACAACAACCTAATCTTGATGCCAGCTCTGTTGTTACTTATTGGCCTATTTCAAAATTGACATTTATTTGCAAATTATTTTAAAAAAAGTTGTATTCAGATTCTTATTATGCATATAATAATAAAGAGACTGCTCTTTTAAAGGTCTATAATAATCTTTTAATGGCATCTGATGCAGGGCATTGTCCTGTACTCATATTGCTTGACCTCAGTACTATCTTGGATACTGTTGCCCTTAATATTTTACTTAGTAAGGTTAAGGTTTTAGCTGGTTTTGGCTCTGCCCTGTTTTCCTCCCATTTATCTAGAACTTTCTCTATTAGGGTGAGCAAGTTCTCCTCTACCATGCTTCCTGTGGAGTTCCACAAGGCTCAATCCTGGGCCCATTATTATTTTCTTTCTACAGTCCTTCAGCTGGCATCATTCAGTCTTTTAATGACATTTCCTATCGCTTTTATGCTGATGATATTCAGCTGTATGTCTTTTAAGCCTCACCAGCTGGATATCCCATCCCAGTTGATTGTTTATCCCAGATTAGGGATCGGCTCTCTAGCAGTTAACTTGTTTTACATTCCAGCAAAACTGAGTCCATGGCTATAGCTCCACTTGATAAATATTTGAGAATTAGTCAAGGGCTTGTTTTCTTGTACTCACCTGAGAAATCCAGCATTTTTAGTTTCAGCGTAATATTTGATTCTTCTCTGGGCTTTGAGTCACATGCAAAACTCTGGTTCTTTCATTAAAAGAATATTTGTAAATTGCAAGCTATAATTTCCTCAGCTGAACTGGAGAAAATTGTTAATGCATTTGTGTGGTTGTGCTTATATTACTGTAATGCCCTGTTTACCAGATTCAACAAATCGTCTCTTTCACGCCTCCGAGCTATACAGAATGCAGTGGCCAGACTTCTAGTGCATTCTCATAAGCGAGATCACATTACTCCCATTTTATATTCTTTACACTGGCTCCCAGTAGATTTTAGGATTCATTTTAAATGTTTTATACTTGCAGACAGAGCACTAAATGGACAAAGTCCAGACTATTTATCTCAATGTGTTATTAAATACACTGCAGCTCACAGTCTTTGTTTGCAGACTCAGGATTTATTAGATGTCCCTTGTCCGAGATTGAAGACTAGGGGGCAGAACAGTCTTCCACTCCAGCTACATTTAACTGATTCTGTGACTCTTTTAAAAAGCAGTTGAGAACCTTTCTGTTTGCCCAGGCCTTCTTTTGAGATACATTTGTTATTACTGTTTTTATTATAGATTTTTTAAATTCAGTTTTTTGTTAAATATGATTTTGTATTGGTGTTTACTGTTTTAATTTCTTATTATATGTTCTAGTATTTTATTGCGATGACCACTACCACCTGAACCCTAAATAAAACTGGACACCAAGCCTTATGTGGGTGCTGTTTTTGGTTGGATTCTGCTGCTTTCTGTTTGTGAACATAACTTCACAGGCAAGACTACATTTTTGGCATCTGTTACTTGTTTTTTTTTTTTTTAAAAGATTATGATTGCAATTCTTTTCTCCTTAGCATTTTAATGTATTCAGCAGTTTGCTAACAACAAATACAGTACTTAATCTGATTCTTAATCAGATTTCCAGCTGAAGTCACGTGATCAAAAGGTTTAGCAACCCCTAAGTGGCTGCGCTGAGTGGGGTTTTTTTCCCCTCACAGAGGGGAGGGTTGCTGGTCGAGGATATTTGCAGATGGTGAAGTTAAGATAACAAACATCAGAAATATCGGAAAGCCTGGTTGTTCTCGATTGTGTAATTTATTGGTTGTTTTTATGTGTGGCTGGGATCCTCAGTCTGCTTTTCATGTGCTGCATCACATTTAAACAGGTATTTTTAAATATAAATTAGAAACTGGTCAGATACTGAATGTGAACGCTATACGCGGTAGTTACGCGGAACCTGATGTAGTCCAATCTCATGTGGAAGTTGCATCTGGGTGATGGGCTGGTTAGGCCCAGCTGACAATAGGCAATGGATAGGGTGGCAGTCCATTACAGAGACAACAATAAGCATTGGTGCTCGCATTCACGCATATTTTCAATTTAAAATCACCCCTTAACCCAACATTCATCTCATTGAATAGTGGGAGGAGTACTTCAAGAAAAACCACACAGGCACCAGGAGAACTCAAATAATGTCCTTAGCTGAGCAGCAGGTCCGAAACCAGAGTATTCTTGCCGCGAGTCACTGGTGGTAACCACCAATTGTTCGTGCCAACATAATGCAAAGGAACCCAATAGAAACTGCCATTATTTTACTTAAGAGGAAGTCCCACTCAAAAATGAGAGTTAGAGAGAGCTGTCTTGAAAATCAAAAATTACACAGTTGGAGTACAGAAAGCACAGAGTACAGTTAGAGAGAAGATAAAAACCCAAATGGAACAAATCTTGGCAGAAGGCAGAAGTTGTGGATAGTTGTTTTACAAGAGCATGAAAAACACAGCGTCTCGCTGACTGTAATATTGCAGTTACCATTTTAACCAGGATGACTACTGCCAGTGAAAATGAAGAAATTCTATACGAGAGTTCCATGAGAAAAGAATTCCAAGAGGGACAAACCTGCTGGAGTGAATGTACTGGCAGGTCCTTAACTTAGCACCAGTACATCAGTGAATTGTAGGATTATGTCAAAAACAATCTCAGAATATCTATTTGACCCTGTCAGTGGCAAAAGCAAGTGCAGCAGACTGGAGACATAGTGTTCACCATATTAGACCAGTTCCCATAATTCTTGTGCCATTAATATTTGGGAAAATGGAGCTAAAAAAAATGAAATTTTTCTTTAAGCTATATTTTCTAGAAAGGTGAAAAAGCATAATTTACTTTGCTATTCCTAATGCTGCGCGTATATTTGAATCTTGATGATAATTCTGTGGATTTTCATGGTAATGTGGTGCTTAAGTGTCCAAGTATGGGAAATTGGTGAAATAAGCAAATGAAACTGGAACTGATGGTGTAGAGTGGGTGTAACCTTTTGTCTTCTTTTGACTTGCACAATGTAATGCCATCTCTGTGCCTTTCTGTCATGTAAAAATGATTTACAAAGAGACAGATGTTCTCAGACCTTTGCTCGTGAACCTACACATTTAGTTCTATTTTTTGCCCTTTTAAAGGTTAGAGAGTGAAATGCTTTCCAAGCGACATGTCGGCCTCTTTTGATTGCTTTGATGTTTGCTCCACTGTATGCAGTATGAGTTTTGATGCCCCCCTAATAGTGCACTAAAGTCTGACTGGGATAAAGGAAAAAAAAACAAACGTTACATTAGGCATGGAAGAAGCCTGTAGGAACATGCTTTCTTTACCATTCTCCTCATTCGTCTGCATTTTAGTTTGCAAGGTAGGCAAACTCCTCCTTCACTGCCCCCTTCCCAAGCGCCAACCCTCCGACACCCTCCAGGAAGCCTTGGGAGACAGAGAGCCATCACCATGGTGATGTGAACACAGATCCCCCACACACCGGTCCATTGTGACTGGCGTGTGTTAAGGTGAGAGAGAACAAAATGTCACAGCAACAGGTTTTTTTTTTTTTTGTGTGTGTGTGTGTTTTTGTTTTTGCCTCAATTCCCAATGGAAACGCACTCAGATCCATGTAACCCGTCACACTGGATGGACTGCTACAGAGACTGTGGGAGTTAGGGAAACAAGCTGATTGGAGAAATGAATGTATTGGTATCAAACTAGAGCGCGCTAACTAATAAGTTCATGTGTTTGTTTTTCTTTCTTCTCTAATGTTTCGTATCAGTGTAAAAACACAAAAAGCGGTGTGACGAGGGTGTGTCATTGTTTTTATCTGATTAAATGTGTTTGCAGATTCTTTAAACGGGCACCACCCGAAGTTCAATGAAGCTGGCAGGATTTATAATGTTTTAATATGTTTTTACGTGTGTATGGCCCAAACCAGAATGCTGTTTAATCCGCATTGGTGCTGAAAAAAGTCATTTTATATTGAGGTATTTCAGTTTGTCTCTAATTTTGTTCAGTTTAATAAATAAAACAAACTGTTCCCTGGATTGAAGTGCACAGTTTTCCTGTCAGATTCGTGGTACTTATGGGGGTCACTAAAGGAGCCTTTGTATCCCAGGGTCTAACGTGCTCCATGCTTCACTGTACTTCTCCTATAATGTCAATTCACCTCATAGTGCCCTCTGAGCCATCATTTTATGCTGACCTTTGACCTGTCTCGAGGCAGGCTATTGGTTTAGGCCTTCCAGAACGAATGGTCATATAGATAATGTGTCATTGAAAATGTGGAGCAGATTTTGCCCTCAACCCTGAAGAAGATGCGAGCTGTGTACTATGACAGGTCCAGGGTTGCCCTCAGTCCCAGAGGTTGGGAGGGTGGGGTCAGCCTGATCCGGAGGACTCAAAGGTGACTTCAAACACACAACCCTAACGTCTGGTGTAATGTCTGGGCCTCCTGCCCTCTGCTCCAAGTGAGATACCACCTCATGGCTCCTGTGGCATTAAATGTTAAAGTTATTGTCTTATCTCAGAATATCCATATATGCATTATATACATGCAGTTGTTTTGTTTTGGACTCACGGCCAAATAGCGCATACTGCAGCTCCCACGATAACCTGTTTTATTATGCAAGAACCTGAAGTCTCATTAATATTTGTTGATATGTAGCTATAGCAGTCAGGTCTTTTCATGCCAAGTCTGTAAGAGTCTGTCATCTCCGTTCCCTGAGCAGATGCAAAGGTGCAGGTCCTGAGAGATTCTTTTATGTTCGGAGACCTCTCCTTGCTCCTTTGACTGCGACCTCAACCACAGCGCAGCTCTGTCTCAATCAGCTCTCTGCTGTAATCCCACTTCAGAATTCCTCTTGGCTAAGGGAGTAAATAAATTTTTCAGCATTTATTAGAATACAGCTTGCCAGAAGGGACTCCTCTCTCCTCTCCTATTGCTGCTCCAGTAATTAGCAAATTGATTAGGAGAACTTCAACACACCTCCTTGGCTCTTATCTCCCCATTCTAGGACAATATTGCTGTGCCATGGGACAGCGTAAATATTTTAAGGGAAACCCTCAGTGATTCTCATTAAATGGCTGCGGGGCACAGCAGCTGTCTCCTGCTGAAGGTCCCAGCCAATTTTCTAAACTATGATTAAAGAAAAGTTTTGGATTATTTAAACATGCCATGTCCTGTGGGGTTTTTTTTTCTCCCAGTTCCACAGAAGACCTCCGATTCCCCCACCCGTCCATGGCAGGACTCCTCCTCTCCCTTTGGATCTATTAGTTTGAAATCGTTTGGGTGATGACTCTTTGAAAGTGGTGGTCATTCTGGGATGCTGTGTTCAAATGCAATGTAACAAAGACCTCTCTTTTATGCACAAATACTAATTAAAATTTTTACCCCCCATCCCCGAGCTGCAGAGGGAAAGACTTGGTAGCAATTTGGCAGATAATCAAATTGCATTTTAAATGGAGCCGTTTAAAGATGACTAGGGTCTGCTCACAGGAAGACACAGTGGCGCAAATTAAGCTCGAATAAGCTGCTATGTGCACCGAGGAACAATGCAACGAAATTCACGCAACAATACCACGATGCATTTATGTTATTAGACAACATGTAAGGTTTCATTTATGTTTTCTTTAATTAGTTAGATTTGTTTTCTTCAAATGCCCGCATGCAGGAATTCTGTCTTTCTTGTAATTGTTGTTATTTCCCTCTTGTTTAGTGGCATTTTTACATAATGTGTACTTGCATTATGACCAATTGCTGCAAAATGCTAATAAGACATGATTTGTTAATGGATGTTGTACCTAGGGAAAAAAATTGTTCTTAATTTTAGATTTTCAGCTTGACAGAAATGGCAAACTGGGTGGAAAATGCTGTCAACACCTATGTTTGTCTAGAAAAATATGCGCTTAGGAGCTGTCCCCCCACATTTGGTATACATCATTAAGTTCTTCGTGGCCAATCAAACTGTCTGTTCTCACAGCATTCCAGTACATATTAGTGACATCTCGTTAGCAGAAAACAGAAAACTGACACAAAAAATTTGGGAAACAGGCCTGAATTGTTTATCTCTCAGAATAAGTTAAAAGTGTGATTCTCATGAAATGATAGAATTAGATCAAACGTGCAGCTCCCAAAAACCTCGCTTATCCTCGCCTTTTTGTGTGCCTGAAAAACTGGAGGCACCGAATGATCTGTTTAGTTTTCAACACTACTCTTTCTGAGCCCATCTTTCCTGTAAAGTTAACCATTAATCACAAGACCAATACAGCCATCACACTGCTTCATATCCATAAAACCCCATTATGGACAGCACAACAAGTGATGCTTGACTTGTAAGTTTAAAGGGTTCTTAATTGGCTGTGATTTGCTGGCTGTACAGCAGTGACTGGAAGTGGCATAATGATCCTCTGTGGATGATGCATTTCTTTTCTGCCAAATTAATGCACCTTAACGCTGCATGTATTCATACTCCTCTGTTTAAGTATTTAAGCCGTCATCCGGGCATCATAACAAACTGACATAACAATGGCTTTGACCTGCACACTGCAGGTTGCAAATGAGTAGATGAAGTGTTGACCTCCTTCACCTTCTCTGCATTAAGTCCCTTGAGTTCTTTTACAGTGATTCTCCAAAGAATTCCGTTTTCATTTTACTTGTGGTTGAAGGCTATGAAATAGTTGTAAAGCTTTTTATTTTCATTATTACAGCATTTTTCAGCATTGTGCACCACTCCCAAAAAGTAAAACCTTAGTACCTGGGATACTGTTAACATGGGCTGATGCTTGCAGATGTGGAAAGATAATGAATATGTGCATCTGTCCACATCAGCATCTAGCTCACCGTTTTAGTTTGAGGGATGTCCATTGTATGTTCAGCAGAGCAGTTGCTCAGAAGATGTCATATTTTTGGGAAGTGAAGTCATGGACATACCTGTGCATTTGCATCAAGATGGAGGGCATGCACAGAAAGATTGCAGAGCAGAGGGCATGTGCATGACGAGCACAGCCAGTAAGTAATCCGGTTAAATTGTTTAGGTGGTGCAGTTTTTCTTTTCAGTTCATATACAGGTTTTAACCACTCCGATGCAACCTTATCTTATATGGAGCATTTTTTATTATGTTTTTGCTTTGCGCTTCTGCCCAAATTCCTTCTGAGCATTTCCCAGAATCCATATTGTTTTCATAAACATGGAATTTTTTTGTACTAAAAAACCACAGAAGAGTTGTATTGTTTTGTAAATGCCATGGAGTTCTGATTGGAGCCACACAATCCCTCTCTTCTGATGTTGATTGACAAACATTGTTGCAAACTTAATGGCACAAGAGGGATTTAATTGATCAAGTGAATGACTGATCATAAAACAGCAGTCAATATTTGGCTGCAGCCTTATTTCCCTCTGAACAACAGTGTACCAGGATGTCTGAGATGTATGGCTAGACACACAGTGATGGCAAAACACATATTTACTCTTCGTCTCTCCCTGAGCGTGATGATGCCGCCTCTGTTTGCCATACAGTAAATAATATCCCATGCTGCTAAAATGAATAGTCTTAGTGTATTTATTCAGTTGGAGCAAAGGGTATTGGTTAAAGCTGACCAACTTTAGAGTAGTTGGGATGAAAATCTCTCTCTAATTACTGTACTGTGTGGATCCTCTGGTCCCCGTCCCTCTGATGGTATTAAAAAGTCTCTTTTATTTATAGAAATAAAATTTTAGCTTCAGAGACAATAGGTGCTGTTTTACGGTACAGCAGACTTTATCTTTTTAATAAAAATTCCTGACTTGGTGAAAGTTTAATTAATAAGGGACTTAAAGCTAAGGGAATGAGCAAGGGAGTTGGGTCTTTAAGGGGCTACTTATTTTTCCATCTGGGCTATCCTCCAAAAAAACTGTCAATTAGTGCGTTAAGCTGAAGAGACAAAAAACGTCATTAGTTCTTGCAAAAAGAATAATGGGTTTTAAATGTTTTGCTTCAGGGGCAGGCCAAAAGCACAGTGAGCCTTATGTATTTTCATTTATTTCCTGCAATTATCAA
This sequence comes from Cichlasoma orientale, assembly GCA_034780415.1. Classification (NCBI taxonomy): domain Eukaryota; kingdom Metazoa; phylum Chordata; class Actinopteri; order Cichliformes; family Cichlidae; genus Cichlasoma; species Cichlasoma orientale. The sequence continues at coordinate 174,013 of JAVDPK010001888.1, forward strand.
GGTTTGAAGGAGGGATTTATTGTTCTAAGGTACATTACTGAGGAAGCAGACACAGTTTGTTGCTTTCCTTTCTAACTGTGTGCCTTAATTGTCTGAAATAAGACAAAATTCATGTTTTTTTTTTTCTGGTTATAATTTTCCCTTCTGAATTATTCTGCTAAATAGTGTTGTCACTGATGAAAACCTCTGTAGTTGTAATGCAGTTTGTGACTGATGGATCATTTGATAATCCACTGAGTTGTTAAAGAGAATATGGATTTTGTGTGGCATTAAGCCAGCCATGGACTAGTACAGGAGCAGTCAAAATTAATCCAATCAGTTTTTTCCATTTGCCTCCCATAAATAAATTAATCAAACTCAGCAACAGGTGAACTTTAATGCTGGTGAATTGGCATGCATCTAAACAAAGTTGGGTTAAATATTGTGAGACTTTTGTCTTTTGTTCATTTGCATTATTACTCCTGCGACAGACTGACAACCTGTCCAGGGTGTACCTGGTCTCTCGCCCTATGACGGCTGGGATAGGCTCTAGCCCCCCCACGACCCTGATTGGATAGCAGAAGAAGATGGATGGATGGATGCATTATTTACATACCCTTTTGATTTGGTTTGAAGTTAAAGGAATGCTTCACAACAGTGTTTATTATTATTTTATTATTTCTTTTTTCATCTTGAAGTTCTGTTTCCACGTGATAAGGTCACCTGTAATCCAGCAGGGTCTTTTTCTAGTGAACTTTCTTCCTTGCCGATGGCCATTTGAAGAGTTTTTTTTCTGTAGGTAGAAAGTGTGACATTGGTGCTTAAACGAGGCTTACATAACTGGTCAAAGTGCAGAGGGGTTGAGGCACTGAGCCCAAAATATGTCACTGACTTGTGCCACACACAACAGGAGATGGCTTTTGCATCACAGTGTGAGTGCTAGTAAATGATTGGTTACAGGAGATCCTCCAGTAAATTAATTGTTTCCACTTCATGGTTAAGTATGTGCTACTCTTCCAAATCGAGTGCTGGTACTTGGTTATTACACTTTAATAGCTCGCTTGCCAAACTAACGATATATTACTCCATGTGCTGGCTCAGATCAGAGAAGATGAATTGGCTATTAATTAGAGTTGCACTGAGAGGGCACAGGGGAGAGACTACTCATAGCCTTGCAATCAGTGTCAACGGGGGCCCTTTTCTGACTGGGACAGCCAGGGCAGGCCCAGGTCACTGAGTCTTACGGTGAAAACTGTTGAATCTGGTGGAAGAAGCGGCATCAAACATGGCCAACATCCTGTTCGGTTAAACAAAGACCAGAGAGCATAACGCTGAGCAGCTGCAGTTTCATTTGATCACTTTTAGTTAGGAGTGTGGATAGAATCACAGAGATAAGTGGGAGGTAGTTTGGCTTCGTGAGATTCCTTAACAAAAGCCTCACGTCCGAAGGACTTTGAATTAGAAAGTTATGGAGGAAATATTTGACGGGCTGAGATGATTTGTGGGGAATATTATTGTTTGGCTCACTTTTCTTGTGCAGCCTTTGAATTAGCCCTTTTATCACAATTAATTAAGCTCGCCTATAGGAGATGTTCCATCTTGAGCTCATCCACACAGGATAAATAAGTCAAAGCAGTAGGATATATGTCCTTTTATTGGCTGACTTGATCTCCGAGGCATCTGTAGTTGGGGGGGGGGGGGCTGTCTCTGTGGTGCGACTTTGTGGAAGAGTCTTTGCCATCACTCACTTTGAATGCTTCTTTTATGACTAGTTTTTTTAAAAACCTCTTTTTTTAATGCAAGGTATCAGGAGTTATGGCCTGTCCATGCAAATTAGGAAATTTTGACAGTTTGTTATTCATGACGTCGCCTTTTTAAACACTTAAAGGCAATAAATTTCACTGTGACAGGCTGCTCCAAAATTGCCACTAAATATTATTAAATATTTTAACAAGTTCCTTGTAAATATGCCTTAAATGTTTGAACGATGGGCAGGAAGAAAAATGGCTTTGCATCAACTTATTAGAGGCTATAAATGTGGCAGTGATTTATCATGGATGTGGAACAACTCAGGCCATCTTTTTTTTTTTTTTTGTTTTGCTTGTTCTGTTGGCTTGCTTTGTTCTGATGTGCACGTTAAAGAGAGTAACATCATATTAAAAGCCTGCGCTTTTCACAAGTCATGAAAATGTTAGAAGCAAGCACTGTTAGGCTGGAGCCCTTGGAAGGCAGAGTGATGTGTGGCAACAGCATTTTAAAGTTTTAAAGCTTCTCATAGCCATTAGCAGGCCTACATTTTGTGATATGACTGGCTCTAACAGCGCGTTTATGGAGGAATCCATATGACGTGTTAGTTCACAGATTTTGTTAGCTCAGGCTTTTTGATTTTGTAATTATTTTTTTCTGATTATTCATGTGAGAAATGTTATGCCTCTGCCGGTCACGCAGTTAAAAAACAGTCTCGTGACTTGCGGCGCACCTTTCTGTTGTTTAGGGTTCAAGATTTTGGAGCAAATCGGGGGTCATTTAGAGGAACATATTCCAGAGGATTTGTTATTTACACTGGCAATATTAGATATTAGATTAGATTCAATTTATTGTCATTACAGTGCAGCTTTCCTTCTTTATTGTTTCGCAACTTAAAGCGGATTCTTTACATATTGTACGTGAGTTATAATTAACTTCAACATTACGTTATCTATTAACTCTTCAGACATTATTCCAGCCAGCGATCTGAAAGGAAAAGAAGAAAAAAATGTAATCATCAGTAGGCACTAAATTATAAGACACATAAACATTTAGTGAAAAAGTGCTGACTGTGCAGTTATAGTACTTCAGCCTCATTGATACTGGGATGAAAAAGCTTTCAAAAACGACAGGTGCATGGTTTTTTTTTTATAACATGCATCTGCTTCACAAGTCTTTCAGAGTACGGCTGTTTGGTTGTTATTTGCGTAATTTTGGCACTCAAGGAACAAAGCGCTGCACAATTATTTATTTATTTTTTCAACTTTCAAGCTGCGTTATGGTTTATTGAAACTGCAACCGTTTAATTGTAGATGGGAGGTAAAAAGCCATCGCTGTAGCTTTATGGACACGCTGAGGTTTCATTGGTTTTGCATGTTTACGTTCACGATCTCATGTTCTCTTGCTGCCTTTGTTTTTCTTATGCTCCTTTTGGGATAATTGGGCATGAAGAAGGCAATCACGGGTCATATAATCTACACACCACTTACTGTTCTGGTTAGGAGCCACCACAGTGTTCTACAAATCTCAGCGCTGTCTGTGCACATCACTCTTGCCCGTTAGTATGACGTGATGGCTGCCATGTCAGCAACATGGCACATCTCTGTTCTCTCTCTCTCTTGAACCCTCTGTGAGTTTTCCCTTGGGTTGGCAGAAAACGAGTGCCCCCCCATGTCTGAGTGGCTATAACCTTGCCACCAGCTTGTGTTTGCTTGTTTGTGTGTGTATGTGTTGTTTTTTTTTTTTTTCCCCAACTCTAAAGACTTGAACAATGATGACTCAAGCCATGCAGAGTACACCACAGGGAAAATTCAGTGGGAATAAAAATAACAAGTGGATTTTTGACTGCGGTAAGATGCGAGCATGCTGGCACTCGGCTAAAAGCCTGAGCAGATTTTGGGGGGGGGGGGGGGG
>JAVDPK010001888.1:177661-202512 GCA_034780415.1 Cichlasoma orientale
TTTGGCCCCCCCCCCCCCCCGACACACATACAATGCGCGCGCACACACACACACACACACACACACACAGAGTTCATTAGATTAGGCTGTCTCGTGTTCAGGAAGTGCTGAAAGGCACTGCAGATTGTATCTCCACAAAATGCTGTCCTTACGTCCAGAGACAGTTGCCAGTCCCAGTCTTTGAAATTCCAAAGTAGTTCTCAATCCAGTTAAGGTCCAATATTGTCGTGTTGTGTGTCTTTGTGCTCCCCCTGCTGCTGAGGTTTCTTATTAGAAGGGTTAAGTATGAAGATACTGGTGTGTTGGTATTTCTGCGGTTGCTCATCTGCGCACCGCACATGAAGGTCTCTAAATTATTTATTTTCCTGACATCACCATATGGTGCTGTAACTTGTTTGTCTTGGAGCATCGAGGAGAAATGCAAGACATAGACGGATTTACTTCTTGCACGAATACATGGGAGACCCTCTTCAAACAATGCCTGTTTTTTGTTATTTCTTTTGCTGGGTGGGCTCTGTTGATGCAATTCTGTGCAACGCACTACGAGAGTTCTCTTCTCATCTACTTGAGAGCAAAGAGATAATAAACATAATTGGGCCAAAATATGGAGATGTTTCAAAGAGACGACCAGACGCTGCTGACACTGGTCTGCAGTGGATGGGGCAACTGAGCAAGAAGCTTGAAAGGCCCTGGAAAAATTGGGTCCTGATCTTCTTTGAAATGCCACAATTAATTGCTATGCGTTGTCCCCAATGCACGGATGATTAAATGTGCTCCTAAAGTGCCCTGATTTGTGGGGGCACCTTGCCGATTTTATTTGCCACTGTTAACATTTTCATTCCTGCATTATGCATGGTGCTGTGGGGCAAGGAAGTGCTGCAAACAAATGGCCTGAGGGATCGGTGTAAACACATTGTGCCATAAGAGGGAGAAGACTAACAGTTCAGCACAGCCTCCCTCAGCCAGTCTTCACTGACAAACTAGACGGCCCCTCTGGCAGCTTTGCTGTACCGTAACAGATCAGTGTAAATGCTGTCATGAATGTCAGTTAATTCAGATACTTAAACACGCTGACTGAAATTTACCTAAAGAATATCTGAAAAATGTAAAAACAGGGTTAAGATTTGACACATGCTCGTCTGTATCTTAATTAATCAAAAATGAATGCATGTCTGATGGAATATTTCTGTCTAATTAATTGAATACGATCCCTCCTCCTTCTGCATATATAGGCTGAGGTCACTTTCACTAGTTAATTCTGACAGGCAAAGCAATGTGGTGCTGGTTGCTTTGTGTTAAGGGATTTTAATTCCTCATTGCAATAATCAGTGACTGATGGAAGCCCTAGTGTTGGATGAAGGCATGCCAAATGACATGCGCTCCCTTTTTGAACATGAAACACCGCAGAGCAGAAATATGAATTTTCACATTAACTGCATATTACCTCTCTGATTAGGATTTACTTGATCTGAGATCTTGGCTGTTAGAAGTGCAACGCTGCACACAAGGCCTGTGTGAGTTGTCAGCTGTCATGGCATTGGACCAGAGCCTTACACTTGGCAGATCTCCACCCTCTCACCTCCGGCTGACAATGCAAATACAGGCAAACGATGTGTAGCTCCTGGACAGCACTCATTCAATTCCATATGGATAAAAAAACCTGACTCTGTGATAGTCTGTTGTTTTGACATTGGAGTCAGTTCTTTATTTCAAGTCATAAACCGGTCCATACTCTAAAGTTCCTACAAGTGTATGCAGTTTTTTTTTTACTACCTAGTTCCTTGTCATCAAAAAGTAACTAATGCACAAGTCAGTGGAAAGAGGGCAGATATTGTTTTTTATGGCGTGACCTTTGAGGCATTATTATTTTTTTGATGAATAACTGTTTACTCTGAAAGCAGGCATTAAGCAAGTTTTCTTAAGTTTTGCAGTCATTGTCCCTGACACAAATGGCAAAACAAAAACATCTCATCCTGTTCACAGGCAAAGTGAAGCCTGTTGACAGTGGAAATAGAAAGTCTCGAGGGTAGTGTTAAATACATGGTAACCAGTTCATTAGGGTGCCTTTCGGAGCATGAAAAATGACCTTTTCCCTTGTAATCGTAGGTTGAGTTCATAGATAGTTGACTGGAACCGGAGCATACTGTATGTTGACAAGGATCACTGGAAACAATTAGCATTGCATCTCACGAGCCAGTGTGGAAGCAGCTCTGTTTTCACTTTATTCACACCTTCTACCCAAACAGTCTGATTTGATTAACTGGAACAAAGGTTAGACAAATAAGAAAAATAGATTTTTCTTTTCTTTTCTTTTTTTTAATGAAGTGCACTGAAGTTCATTTAGTTCTGTTTGCTTTGCCCTCCTCTTCTTTTTAGAGGGTCACAGATGGATTGGGTAATTTCTTTTTAAGTTTCTCTTCTGCAAAATATTTATTTGTTAAGTACTTTGTGACATATAATTAACTGGGCAATATAACCAGCTGTCTCTTCTCGTTCTGCTGATGGACTCCTGCTCCGCCGTCTTGGACTGTAGCTGGCAGTGGCGAGCAGAACAAAGACTACCGTCTGATTCCTCATTCATTGCTGGAGTGAAGGAGGAATCTGGTGTTGAGTCTTGCTGCTTAAAACAGAACATTTGACACACTTGGCTCTTAGCTGAGACATTTTCGGGCCATCAGAAGTTGCTCTTGCAATTAAACAGAGCAACAAATGCTTATTCTTTGTTTTAGGGTACACTAACCCACCTGCTGGAAGGGTGTTATGCTGATGTGTTTTATATCTTTGAAGAGTTTTTAGACACAAAAACACTACAATGTAAAAAAGGACAAAACAAAACAAAACAAAAACCCCCCACAAATGTATAATATAGTTTCTTTATATTTTTTCCTTTTACTTCTACATTGCTATCATCGTCGGAAATTTCCCTACTCTGTAGTGTTTTGATAAAGCAAATGTGGTTAAAGACAGCAAATATTTAAGGTATCTGCAAATGTGATGCACATCTGTCAAACAGCCCAAGGGTGAAAACCAGCACATAAGAAGGCAACAAATGCTGATCCGGGACTTCTCTGCGGCAAAATAAAATATGGCTCAAGTTTTCATTAAGGTGCTATTGATTAGCTTTTCCTGGCAATGAATTATGGATGACATTAAATAAAAGGGAAAATATTTTTATGACTTTGCTTAGGCCATGCCAGATTCCCCCATTGCCTCTCGTATGCTCGCCCTGACAGGCATTTTGTTTTCTTTAAAATTCTTGTGGCTTTTGTGAGACCTAGACCAAGTTAAAAAAAAAAGAAAAAAAGAAAAAAAAGAAGCTATTTCGCTTTGATTACCTTTTCCATTTTAGATATGTGTAAAATGATTAGGATTGCAGACTTCACAAAAGGTTCAAAAATTTGACAAATTAAAAATTTTTAAATCTCAAAGTCCTAAAGGTCTAATCAGCTTTCTCCCTGTAAAAACCTCATTTAAAATGTCCAAAAAATATAATAAATAAATAAGTAGACTTGAATTAAAACAATCCAAAGTTGCAGCAGTTCCTTTGCATGCTTCGTATATTGAAAGCAGTTATATTTTTAATGGGAGTTCCTCTGCTGTTTCTAATTGTTTTATTGTTTTCTAGTGTTCCAAGGATTCTAACTGTACCTGGAGAGTCACTGCTAGTATGAAGTGTTTGCATATTAATTCCCTGAAAAGGATTTTCTTGTTATGATATCTTGAAATACTGAGAAGTCAAAGGTACCAAAATGGTTTCTGATTATTGGGAAGGCAAAAGCCCAAATTATTGGAAAATCCTCTATGATTGAAAATCTTTATTTCACACACACATTTGTGCTGTGAAATAAATTTGTTGCTGTATACTTTCACAAATGTTGCTGCGCTCCAAGCTGCCTAAGGCCTGAATCCCACTAGGCATGGCTGCTTTGGGTCACACAAATGCAATTCTTCCGGTTCATCCTGATGCAGGGAATTTCAGGAACATCCCAGCACCTGTTTGTACTGCTCAAAATCCATGCTGAATTTATTTTTGATGGAAGCCCCATCAAGCTCCCTGAAGCAGATCAAGTTGTTGGAGGTCAGATACAGAAGGAGCATCCAATCAATTTTCAAAATAAAAGACCCTTTGCGGACTAAATGCTACACTCCTGAATCAGTCCAAGTGTACTTTAAAGCTGCACAAAGAGCGGAATAAAACTAGGGATTCATCACTTGTGTTGGATGATGGTCGGATCCTGACTAAAAAAAGCTAGATTGGTAATGTGCTGATCTTTGAGCTAACCTTTTGAATTAAATTGGCCCGTTTATGTTGTGGCTGGAGCCTATCCCAACAGTCATGGGCTGGATACATCCTGGACAGGTCACCAGTCTATCACAGGGCTAACACAGAGAGAACGACTGGTTAATTGGTGACTCTAAATTGGCTAACATGCAGTGTTCGGACTATGGAAGGTATCCGGCTTCTCTCATGCAGACATGGGGAGAACATTTCCACAAAAAGGCCCCAGCTGGCCGGTGGATTCAAACGCAAGACCTTCTTGCTATGAGGAAATAGTGCTAACCACTCCACCACAGTAGATACCAACTGAATCTTTTTTTTCTTTCTTGGATGTATTAATTGGTTATATTTTAAAGTAGCATCTAAATCAAACCCGATGTTGTGTTACACATAAACAATGATTCCCAGTCTTTTCTCAGATAGATCCGTACTATGTATCAGCAGATAGCTGAAGCCAAAGTATTGTAGTTGCATTGGAACTGGGAAAAGTAGGGTTGGCGAATCGCTAAGCAAAACCAGAAAAAATGAAACCGCATCCCAAAGGTGGAACGTCACCGAACAACATCTAGTGCATTCCCTGAGTTAACAGCAAAACTGCTTATTCACAAACATACAAACATTCTTCATGACCTCTTTTATTCTTGTAAATCATCAAGTGATGACATACTGCTGAGTTTTATCCCACATTGCCTTTTCTCTGTATGCCTTCTCTATGCCATAGGCATTGCAAGGTTTTTTTTTTTGTTTTGTTTTTTTAATAGCCGTCTGAAGGGGTCATCGAGGTCATTTGAAATTGGAACTGCTCCCTTATTCACAAGGAGTCGCTGCAGTGGGTAGCTCCACATGTTTGATTTGGCAGATTTATATTATTTAAAAAACAAAAAAAAAACAAAAAACACCCCAGAGGGATTTGTGTCTCCTCCCAGGATCAGACTGGGAATCTTTCACTTGTTAGGTGAAGGTGTAAACCACTACACTATGGATACTGTTCACAAAAACAAAACACACGCTTCACATTTAGTCTTTCTCTAAATGCAATCACAGAGCACACACATTCTCAGCTTTAGTTTTGACCTGCTGTGCATCACAGGAATGTACTGACTGTTGGTAGTGAAGACTTTTATTAGAATAATTATGTCTCTCTACAGTAAATAATAGTGCAACCTGCTTGCCCAGTTTTGTATTCTTAAACCTCTTTCTGCATATAAATAGTCTGGTTTTTTTTAATAGGAGTCGAGTTGCAGGGCCAGTTTTCTCAACTGGAACACAAGTCTCTTCTCTCTCTCCTGAATTTGTTAAGTTGTTAAGTTGATGTCTGCGTTATTTATTTTGTATACAAAAATCCAAAAAAAAAAAAAAAGGGCTTTAGCGATATGAATCTGAAAAAGATATTTTTTTCATAAGCAAAAGTGCTGCTCAGCTCTTTGAGCACAGTCTGACTAACAGGTTTGCCCATGCGAGCTTTGAAGCAGAGATCTTATATTCCAAATGGCAAGAAAAATAGTCGGTTTAGAGGTATGTCTGAGAATGAGCATTCCATTCACATTGTATTTGTCTCAGTACACATGGCAGACAAAAAATGTGTTCCTGGCATTTGCGTCATTGAAACGCAAAAAGTGCAAAAGTAACCGCACCTACAGGTTTTTACAATACAGGCTGCAGGAGTTCTTAGTATATTCTCTTCCCTGAATTAAAAAAAGGACTTGAAAGGCATAACACTGTTCCTTTTTGAAGTGAAGTGTACAAACTTGTTCTTTAGTCACAAAATCCCCATATAAACAGTGGACTGAGTGCAGTTTTAATACTGCAGTTAGATTGATGGAGTATTTTAGGGAGTTATTAATTTACTATCTGATGACTAAGCACTGAAGCAATTCCATTGTTGTTCCACAGTGTGTTACTTAAACACTGTTCAGGGTTGTTATATGTAAAGCCTGTACTGAAACCTGCCTTACCTTCCCTCAGTGAGCTATGTGCTCACCGGCCACTTTATTAGGTACAGTCGCTTGAGCTGGGTTCAACCGTGTACTCGCAGAACTGCCTTAATTCTTCAGTGCTGGAAACCTTCCTCAGAGATTTTGGTCCATATTGACATGATATCATCCCACAGTTGATGCAGATTTGTCAGCTGCACAGCCATGATGCAAATCTTCTGTTTCACCACATCCCGAAGGATTGGGATCTGGTGACTACAGAGGTCATTTGAGTACAGTGACCTCATTGACATGTTCAAGAAACTAGTTTGAGATTATTTCAGTTTTGTGACATAGGGCATTATCCTGCTGGAAGCAGCCATCAGAAGAGGGGCACACTGCGATCATAAAGAGATGGACATGGTCAGCAACAGTACTCAGGTAGACAGTTGGTACTAAGAAAATATCCACAACATCATTATACCAGCACCACAAGCCTAAACACGGCAGAATGGATCCATGCATTTATGTTGTTTACACCAAATTCTGACCCAAGCTTCCAAATGCTGAAGCAGAAATCGAGACTCACCAGACCAAGCAACATTTTTCCAATCTTCTGTTTCCCAATTTTGGTGAGTCTGTGTGAATTGTAGCCTCAGTTTCCTGTTCTTAGCTGACAAAAGTGGCACCCGGTGTGATCTTCTGCTGCTGTATGTTCAGAGATGCTCTTCTGCATGTGTTGGCTGTAACTGGTGGTTGTTTGAGTTACTGTTGCCTAGCTTCCTCTGACCTCCGAGAACTGGTACTCACGGGATATTTTCTCTTTTTTTTGAATCCTAGAGATAGTTGTGTCAGAAAATCCCAGCAGATGGGCAGTCTCTGAAATACCTGAACCCCACCCTGGCTTACATGTACTACCATGTCATGTTCAAAGTCACTTAAATCACCTTTCTTTCCGTTTCTTTATTTTGAAACATTTAAAGCATGAGGAATCACCCAATTTGTGTATACATACATTTTGTATATACAGTGCTTAAAAAATTTATTAGACCACCACCCAATGTAAGGTTTATGCCACAGCTGCCCTAAATTAACAGTATTGTTAATTACCAAAATATTTTTTTAATGTTTCTTTAATGGTTAATCCACCAGTGTGTATATTTTTAATGCTAAAATACAATAATTGTTGTTATCCATGATTTTTCAAATTTATCATTTTACAAAAAAGAAGAAAAATCAGTAAAGAACATTATTACTCTTTGATTAAGATGCCAAATTACAGTTATTTACTTGCATTCCTGAACAGAAAAATTAGTTTTACTGGTCGAATGTTATGCTTCATTAATTCCAGTGTGCCGGCTCAGATTTGGGTATAAAAATATAAATTCAGTAATTTTTAGTTTTCTTTTTAACAAGTTTTGAACAGATTTCTTAAATATTTTTTAACTTAAAAACTTACATATTGGACTAATTAGTTAAGAAACCTAAAGCTAGTCGTCAGTCATGGAACGCGTTTTATGTATTAAACATCATGGCGTGAAAGAGCAGTGGAGTACGAGCTGACGGATTTGACTGACCTGTTTTTAAGCAGCTATTTTGCTGTTTAATGTAATTTACAAGGTAAAATCCTTTGACTGGTAGTTCATTAACTAGCCACATAATGACGGTCGAGAAAGGACAAGTCTGGTATGAAGCTGCAGTACGTAGTTAATAGAAAATCTTTTAGAAGTGACAGTGCTTTATAAAAGAGCTCCATGACTGCTAGTTGTTGTTCAGTGTTCAGACTGCAGGCACTTAGTGCACCAGGTGTTTTGCTCAAGATTTTTCCACAAGACAAATGGAAAAGTGCCATATCCTTTAAACATCCCATTAATATGTCTTATAAGAGTCACCACAACTGAGCACCAAAAGCTCAGTTTTATTACAGTTTCTTGTCTTTGTCAGGCATAGCTTCCAGTTTACGTTTTCAGGTAATTATAGCGTTGCGCACACTAGAGTGGCACAAATTAGCACTTTGGGGGAAGAATCAGTTGGCTGGATGCCCATCATTGCTTGCATGGCCTGGACATGATAAACACAGAAGCAAAAAATGCCTATAAAAGGCATCCAAAGTGTGCATCAACATTTTAAGGAAGGCTTTTTTTTTTGTTTTCAGGGGAAACTAAAACACAACTGTGACATTACTTCTTTTGATTTTTAAAGAGCAACATTGGGTAATGTTGTGCTTGTATGATGAGTGAACCCTGAAGAGTTATGTGTAAAAACAGGCTATTAAAGAGGCAAATCAAACTATTCCTGACAGAGGGTCAACTATTTTTTATAGTTGTGTATCTGTTCTTTATGGTTATAAGTAAGTACTGTAAAAAAAAAAAAGACTTTGTTAAAGTAAATGAAGTGAGAGGACACCTTAAGAAGCTGAGTCTGGGCTGAGGCTTTGCCTGTGCCTGTGCTTAATGTGTGAGGAATAATGCCCGATGTTTGATGTGGTCTGAATAGTTCTTCTATCACACATGCCATGAAAGAGAACTCATGGCTGTACTGTATACTGTATGCAATTCCTCTTTATTACACGTGGAATTTCCTCCCAGATGATTGAAGTATCAGCATATTGCTGCCATATTCCCTCCCACAAGAGCCTAGAGTTTTAATAATTTGCAGAACGAGGGGGGGTGGGGGGCACATATGAGAGGCTATCAAAGTCGCTTATATTTGTTTAATCTCTGAAGGACTGCCATTCACAAAGTTTTCTAGAAAAAGATCCAAAAAAAAGCAGTCTTGAAAGAGGACTAAGCTGTATCAAACAGGATAATGTACATAGTACATGTACACGGTAATCAATATGTGCCGAGAACTGCTATATGTGCTATGTTTACAGTATGATCATGTGGTAGAAAAATAACAATAAGTAATCTCATGTCATTCTGCTGTTCTATGCAAAGTTAATGTAATCCTCTAATGTTTAGTATAACGCATCAATCATGCAAAAATCTATTGTTACATTAGCCTTGAAAGAACAATAATAATAAAAATGCTATAATGGTTTTAGCTTCCTTTCCATAAATCATACTCGGAGGCTGGGGAGGGGGCATCTTAACTTGCCATTTCAGCTCATCTGAGCAGTTGAAGGGATGCTGAATACTGATAGGATATTGAACAATAAGCAGAGCTGCAGTTGGTCACTTTCAACCCGAAGTGGTGTGAAATACTGCACGACACAGTCAGTGGCTCCTTCTAACTGAAGTTGACCCAACACCTTCTGCAATGACATAAAGCTGTTTTCTGTTCGATGGCCACTCAACAAGGGACTGTAAATCAGGAGTAAATGCATAAAAACAGTGCACAGCGCAAGATTTATTGTAACACTGCGAATCCTTTTAAACAAATATTAAAAGAAGTCCCAAATCAGGCGGATCGTCTTTAAACTCTCACTTCAGCTGTGAGCCGAGCCACAGCAGCCGACAGGACGGTGGGATTTGCATCATTAATAACATTTAATTAATACAGCAGCCCTCGCTCTCAAGGTAGGTTATGTTCTACGTGTATGTCTGTTACGTATGGACGGCATTCAAAACAAATGCATACTTTCAGACTATGTGAATGAAAAGTGCTACGGTTAAGCGAACCTCCCGTGCCGTTATTCGAGAAATCATGTTGCAAAACACATACGTATAGAGAGAATTGCTGAAGAGCACAGCTTTCAGATTTGATGAGTGGAAGTGCATTTCTACCATGTGGTTTCAACCTGGGACCTTTACAAGTGCTTGTCAGAGTAGTGCTTAGAGTGCTGCCTGAAGAGGCTTTTCGATTTCACAGAGAATACACTCTTCCCAGGAAGTGGGTGGAGAAGATAATTCTCCAAAAGAGGAAGGGGGAGAGAGAGAGGGAAAAAAAAAAAGAAAACTGGAGAATTAATAAACCTTTTTAAGTTGGCATAATCACTCATTTTGAACTTAAACTGAGCAGAGCAACAAAACAAATCATTTTTGGGGAAAGAATACATGTATTTTAATGCCCTCAAGCAAAACTAATTAAAGACGACACCTCATTTACATAAATAAGCATTATAATTTGCATGCATGCACAAGGGAATAGAGTCAGAAAAGAAAGCAATATTTTGCAGTCTGCTAATTTCATTTTATTCAGGATTTAAGCTTAATAAAGATTCATTTTGGAGGGGAAAGAAAAATAATCAAAGAGGGAATTTGAACTATCTCCAAAGATGCAGCAGCCTACTATTCAAAGGGCTCCTTCCGAGTCACCAGATGACTCCTAATCTGGAGTGGCACTTCCTGGCCCAGTTCCAACACCAACTCCTTGAAAGGTAAAGAAATTTTAGAGCCCAATTTATTAGTATGCAGTTCTGGCTTCGGGTAGAGAATTAATGGCGGTGACTGATAATGACTGTAATCGTGGCACAAATGGGGTGTTGAAATAGCAAACAACGGGCACAAGGCATGTAATGGGGATTTTATTAATTACCCAAGGTCCCTAGCATGAGCAGTCTCCAGGATTTACTGTGGCCATGCCAGCCGGTCGAGAAGGGGTCGGCCAGTCTAATCTGACAATGAAAGGGTCACTACAGAGACTGCAGCGTGGGCAAAAGGGAGTAACGTGGCCAGCTACTGCACGTGCCTTAGAATGACTTTGTAATGTTATGAAAGACAGTGGTGGCAAAAAGATGAGGGCGGCTGCGTTCGTTTTGCACATTTTTTCAGGTTTTAATCTTATTGAACGTCGCAATATTTCTGCTCGTTCAGCAAATGTTTAGGCAAATACGAAAACGGATCAAAAGACAGGAACTAATTCAGATAAATTGTCCTCTTTCATCAGAGTGTTTCAATTAAACTATACTGTAAAGGCATTCACCTACACCGGGATAAGCTCCCCCTGTCTCTTTGTTGACTATAAGGGAAAAAAAAAATCAACATATGGTAGCGCTGTCAGGTAGGATAGCCCATTCGCACATCAGCTCATCAACAAGAGAGGATTGATTAAAAGTCCTTTTTATTACTCACTGCATCCTTAATGGACGCTAGACTTTCAAAATGGAAGAAACAATTAGAGTTTTACTGCTTTGTGGGCACTACTGATTTATATAAATCACTGCACGGGTGTAAATTTTCCAATAAAACACTGTACCACTCCTAGCATACATAATCAACACGTCCATTCTTGGTACACACTCCAGACTTGAACAATCTCTTTAAACTGGTAGGACTCAAGCTCACTCAATCAGGAGACTGTGTACCTGATGGAATTTAACCGTTCCTATACGGTTTACCAAAACTACTAGTACACGTCTGCAAGGCCAACAAACATAGACTGCGTATTTTATAATTCAGTGATGTATGAAAACCAACAGTTAAATCTAAGTCTGGTTAAGCGAGCATCATTGTCCTGGGTGATGTGGCCACTGTGACATGAAACTCTCATATTTTCATTTTCAAATCATACAAAGAAAGTCAGGTGGGTCAGCTGCACATTGCCTTTGTGTGAGATTTAACGATGAACTTTAATGGCTTTTTGCTCGTCACATTGCGTGACAAAGGTGTGGCGTATGTTTTACAGTATATTTATCTCATACTCATGCCTAAGGACAAATGATGGTAACATAACTGCAGACAATCTCACCTTTCAGGTTCAGATTGTCGCTTTTTCTCAAGCGCATGCTTCGTGGTGTGAGCAGATTGGCAGAGCGCTCAAAATCTCTTGAAGGTCCTTTTTTATTTAATTTTTTCTTTATTTTTAGATTAAACTATTTCTCATCTTGTTAAATGTTAATGATTCATCACCAGATTTGGTCAAAAAGTTTCACAGTCACTTAATAGTTAACGTATTTCAGCCTCTGGGATTGTTGTTTTATCACCAAAATCAAAATATGCACTTTTTCAGAACCATCCCTCATTCACATGTTCTGACAAGGTTTTCACAAAGTGCCTTGGCTCCGGGTTGTATTTGTAGCATTATCATGTTTTTTAGTGCACCTCGACACTTAAAGCAGTATTCCTAAGGAGGCTGCAGAAAAGCTTCACATCATAAGAACAACTGTAAAACTTGCAGGGGAATAGAATACCCCACAGAACTGACTTGTAAATAAAGAAGTTGCTTTTATGTAACATACTTCCTTCACTTGCTTTATAGTATTAACAGCTCCTTTAAACATTAATGTAATTTATTTAAAAAATGAGTTCTTTACATGTTTAGAACCTGAATGTTTCTTTTGGAAGTATTAACAATTTTTTTTGGATTCAACTTACAAAATTGAAAAAAAAATCTAGTAAATGTTGACTTGTTTTTGGTCTTTGTACTTTATTATTTCCAGGGGAGTCATCACAGTAATGGAAAATACCTTACCGCAAAGTACATACCCCATTTTCTTGTGAAATATCCATCTTCTTGTTAGTGCTTTTTTTTTTTTTTAACCTCAAGTACCTGTTCCATGGGTGTGTACATTTTTTCACATCGTGAGGTCATGTGTGAAAAATGTACTGAAAAACAGTCATGCCATAACAAATCAAAACCTGTTTTTACGTAATGATCCAGATATTTAAAAAAGAAAAAAAAAACAGCTCTATCTTAAACACGCACATTGAATGTTTCTTTGTCCTTTTGTCTGTTTTTGCTCCTCCTCTTGTCCTGCCTTTGAGGCGGGAGGGAGAGACTTTGAAACTAAAGTTGGCAGCATTCCTCGGCAGTGACACACGCAGAAGTATCACCTTATTGCTCGCTTTTAGGAAACATGAAAAACACAAAAGAGCTCAACCAGATGTTCGAGTTCTGGTCTGAAAGCAGACGGCTTTTATGACAATAGAAGAGTCAACACTAAAAAAAAAAAAAAGCACTACTGACTGTTTAATTTTTGGCAAATTGAATTTTATTGTAATGTTGTTGACAGTGCTGTCTTGCGTGTGTACATCACAGCTAATGCAAAAATAAAAGGCGATTTTAAATCTCCAATAGACCAGAAAACAGATCATTTCCCTCTTATTACCAGAGCCTACTGTGAACATGCTCCACGTTAGTCGGAAGCAGCAGACCCGTGGGTGTTCAGGAGGAGATCCCTCTGTGTTCCAGCGGTGTCTCAGACAGGCGTGTTGCCTCACCTGGTCCTGTGTTTACCTCAGATGGTAGGATTAGGGAGCAGCCATGTGGAAGATACGACTCTAATCCATCGTGCCTTCCTTGGCACTCAGACATGGCCCTCCGCAACACTTCCGCTCTCCTAAAGTTAGAGCAACGCCCTAAAGGAATTTGAGAAATATCAGCACTATATCAATACTCTTGAGCGTGATGCAGCAATGTTTTGACAGCCACGTGGAGTGCAGTTTGCCTTGTGGAGGAGGTAGGCAGAGTGTGGGTGCTGATGATGGTGATGATAGTGTTTTATATTGTGTCTCTGGCAGTCATCAGCCAGTTGATAGATTCAGATGCACAAGATAGATCAGGGCATCATTATGTCAGATCTCCAGGCTTGTGCCTGGCCTCTGCTTAACATACTTTCATTTTCCTTTTTTTTATTTTATACCCTCATGTACATGAAACCATCTTCCAACTTAGAGTAGCAGATAAGCGGCGCTTTAAACCTCTGGTATCTTGAAAGAAACATTCTTTTGGTTACATGAAATACTGAATGTTGTCTTTTTAAATTTGCCAACTTTGATCAGGCACTGATAGGAAGCTCATAACCTGCAACAAGCAAGACTTGCCTTACATGGAGATATTTTTCTTTCTTTCTTTCTTTCTTTCTTTCTTTCTTTCTTTCTTTCTTTCTTTCTTTCTTTCTTTCTTTCTTTCTTTCTTGTCTTCAGTTTTTTTTAATGTGGAGATGACT
This sequence comes from Cichlasoma orientale, assembly GCA_034780415.1. Lineage (NCBI taxonomy): Eukaryota > Metazoa > Chordata > Actinopteri > Cichliformes > Cichlidae > Cichlasoma > Cichlasoma orientale. The sequence goes on from JAVDPK010001888.1 coordinate 191,685, forward strand.
TAAAGTGCATATTAATAAAAATTAAGTGAAATACAGCTGCCCATTTGTTGAACAGCTATAATGTCTTTGCACTGAATAATAAATGCAGTTGTTTAAGGCCTAAATACTGGCTAAATACTAAATAACTTTGCTTGATATCTGATTTTTTTTTTCACTCAGTGCAAGGGACATAATCAAATCTATAAATGAATATGCATTTAATTTACACGATAAATGTTTTATTACCATTGAAGAAAGAGTGCTCCAGCTTTTTCGCGTGTGTTTCAGAGGACTTGCCCTTGATATCGTGACCAAATCACCACCCCAATCACAAATGGTAGAAAGCAAAACTCTTATTTATCCAATGTGCTGATAATTAAGCTGTTCTCATTAGTTACATAATTGGAAATGTAATTAGCAATAGTAATAATTATTGCATTTAATACCTTTTCTCTTTTAGTTATCAGGCTCATTCAAGCTGGTAATTAGCAGTCGTGAGAATTCTATACTTTTGTCCTAATTCATTTTGGTCACCAATTATTTATAGTGTATTTTATATCAATAAATCATTACCATATCCATTTCGATTTTTCAGTAAACATACAAACACTGTGCTCGTTCAAATGTTTGTTTCATGTTCTGTGCAATACCAAAGCATAACTCTGTCTGCACAGTTGCAGTTTAACTTTAACTTTGCTTGCTGACCATCAGCAGAAGTCAGCTGCTTTTATGGGATCCATTGTGTTAATTTTACAAAACATAAAATGTTATGATGCCTTTAAAGAAAGATGTCTAACAGAGCTCAACAGTGAGGTTCTGGAAGTGGAAAATTCCATTCATGTTTTCCATAGGGATTTTGATAACAAGCCATAATTTTGTAACCATCCGACGCAGACTTACTATAAGCTACGGCGTTGTGAAATGATGGCATGTGCTCCTGTAGAAACCACGTCTGTATGATATCCACCTTGTTTTAACAACCATGTATCTTATTCGTAATGTCATGGAAAAGAACCACTCTACCCACAGTGCTAAACTGAAACAGCGACATCTCTGATTGGTGGAGGTCGCTGTTACCGTGGAAATGCTTAAGCCCACAAACGAAACTTCAGAAACTGCTCGAGAGGCACTGTGCCTTACTGACAACTAGGCTGCACTTTACTACACAAGCACAACACAAACGACAAAATAGATTCAAAACTATTATTATTATCATCATACATCACCGTTATTAACCATATGAACATTACAGTTGATTTGCAGTGCATATGGAATGGGTAGTACACAGCCTTGCACCTTGGCTTTTTTGTTTGTTTGTTTGTTTGTTTTCTTTTATTTTTTTTGATGCAAATCAGATCTTTTTATGGCCATGACTCACCTTGGATCAAGGCTTAAAAATCCTTATATAAGGATTTTCTTGAGCGTCAGTGGAGGAAATGAATGGGAAATTCACCTTGGGAACTGCAGGCCTTGGGGTGGGGTGTGGGGGGGGGGGTGTAACTGTTCCCTCTGTTTGTATGATCATCATAAAACAAGTTGGTCCCCCTTTGTTTTCCTTCACCAGCTGCAACCCTACATGCGACGCTGTTTCAGGATTATCTTTTTTTATTTTTCCAGACATTTCCACAGAAAGGTTTCTAAACCAAAGAGAGAGAAAAAATAATCTTGCAAGATCAAAAGTTTGATTTTAATGCTGGCTTTATGTTTTATACTGTATATTAGACATAAAAACAAAATTTAATATGAATAATATTATTCCAGGATTCACAGCTCTGACTGACTTACTGCTTTGAAGATATTAACCTCTACATTCAGTTTGCTATTTGTAACATTAGTAATGGCATCTTTGGCGCAATCTGGTCAAATGCCTTCAAATCTCTTATTTCAAAGAAGCTACATGCGATGCAAACAGCTGTTTTATGTTTATCTACAGAAATCAGATGGCAGCAGAGTGAGCATCGGCCAGAGGCGATAACTCCTCAGCGGATTAGGCTTCAGCAGACATTATTCAACAGGAAGGTGAGTCTTAAACTTGGATCTGTGTGTCATTTTTATGTGGTATACCAATATTTGCTCTAAGAGTAATAACAAATGAATTCAGGAGCAGATATGGGTAAAAAATACATTTCACATCGATGCTGGTTTCCCTCCCAGTGTTTGACAGATCGACCCATGTGATTTGTAATTTGATTGTATTAAAAAAAAAAAACAGCAATTCACACATTTGTCATTAGTTTTCTGTTTTCTTCAGTGGGAAACAAATTATTGGATAATTGACTTTCGCAAAACACAAAATGTGTCATGCAATGTGTGGTATTGCTGTCTTTGCGCCATGTTGAAGTTGCACCTCGGTTTCTTGGAGCAACTTAATTGTCTCAAACATGCACGGAAGCAGCACGTTCGAGTCATGATACCCCAAGGCATAGATTAATTAAGCTATGAAAACCCATGAGCAGAGAGCATTCAGCAGGTGCCTGTTTGCCTTGGTATGGGACTTGTTTTTGGCAGTGGTGCAGTGGCTCATTATAAATCTATAATTAAGTTACAATTTTATTTGCTTTTTTTTTAACGTGCTGTCATAGGGGATCAACATGGCTTAAACTCTGATTCTGTTAAGTGCACTCTTGGCTATATCGCTTTTGTGGCCTTTATTCTTCCTCAGGAATTATACTTTGACAAAAATGTGAATGAGAGGCTGAAAGCGATACTGCGCGTGTGCCACTCAGTGCTTCGTGTCCCACGTCTCCTACAGGTGTTCGTGCTTTGGCCGGCTATTCAGGCACTTCTCGTGATTCTTAAAATCTCCTGATTTGTTTTTAATCCCAAACAAGCTGATTTGCCCACCCCCTTTCCTCCGTGCCTCTGTATGTCGGCACATAAACAAACATTCCCCCCCGCTGGCTGAAAGGATGGTCCTCAGAACCCCCCACAGTTCGGCTCATCCCGCGTTGGGCGTGTTGGCAACACTGAGTGAATGCGATGAAGTGGCTCTCTCAGGCCAACATCTGTTGTTCTGAGTCACCTGCCAACAAAGAGGGAGGGTGAGATGCACAGTGAGGGGCCTGAAGGAGGGATGAGCAGGGCTGCAGGGGAGAATCCCCATGTCTGCAGGGTGGTCAGACTGAATGAGAGTCACCACCACGGCGGTAGTCTTTGCCAAGAGCTTCCTCAAGCTAACAATGCGGCCTGTGGAGGGGCAGACTAGGCAGGAAATTGAGGTTAACGACATTGTTACTTATTAAGCAGGGTTTGGCTGCCTCCACAGGCAAATCCTTGAATAGTCAAGCATGTTATTTAGACATGAAATCCATTAAAACTACCACAGTGTTTGTGGTTCAATCTAGAGACCCCCTTTTTATTAAAGTAAAAAACTTTTTTTTGTATTGTGCTGGAATGCTGCAGTCCACAGAGTTTTGAGTCTAAATGAACATTTAATTTAAAAAAGTTCTAAATTAGTTCTCATATTTCAAGTGCCATCACATCTGAGTGACCCCAGCAGATCACTGCAGCACACTTGAATCTGAATTCAATAATACGTTTACAAACTCTCTTCAAGTGAAGTGACTAGTCATCAGATGTGACTGTTTTCACGAGTGTTTTCACAGGTGGTAATAGTGGATTACAGTACAGGTCTGTGCTTTAGCTTTCATAGCTCAGTCCTTACAAGTGAATCTCCACGCTTTCCTTCACTCTTTCCCCCACTGTGCTTTGCCCAGGGGAGAGACGCCTTCTACGTGTTGTAATAAGGGTAGCTGATATAATGAAGGTCATTGTAATCAGAGCTAATGTGCCAAGGAGTCAAGACACTGTAGCTTTATTTGCCAGCAAGGCCCGGCATTTGGTACCCATGGGGATCAGGCTGATAGTGTTATCTTTGCTAACCTGACTCTAATACAGGCCTTGCTCCGCTGTTTGTGTCAGTGTCGGAGCTGAACTTTTCCCAGTGATCCCCTCCATGTGTGGATGGGCATGGATTGGGCTCTACTCTGCTCCATCCTGGTTAAATCCCATCCCAAGGTGTTTGGCTTCTCACAGTTCACATTCTGTGTTTAGAGAGCAGCGCTCCCTCTCTCTGACTGTCGGACTTGGGAAAACAGACTGGGCTCACATAGGCTTCAATGGAATGTACTTGACATAGAAACATTACATTAGCATCTGCCGAGGACTGGCTCGTAAGACGTGACCTCTAAATCTAATCCTGTCCCTCAGGATATGCAAATGTCCTCAGTTCAAATTTGATTTGTTTTTGTCTGTTCAGGACACAGCAGTTTGTTTACAACTGTTCTCCAACACAGTGGGGAAAAAAGTCTCGTTCACTGGACAGTTTAGATACGATTTTCTCGTAAGAATTTGCCTCAAACTTTGGCTTTGAAATTCTTCTTTCTGCACTTTGCAGAACGACCAACCTGAAACAGGTTTTGGCTTCCAGTAGGGGAAGTGAAAACTTTTTTCTTGTTACCATTTCAGTTGCAGCTGGGGTTATTTGTAAAATGGATTGAACTGTTAAACATGTTATGATATGAACAGAGGACTACAGCCAACTACAGATTCATAACTTGTCTTTTTTTTCATTTTCACCCTTGAAAATTTTACCTCAAGGCTCTGATGTCTGATTATGTGACTGGATATTTATATGGAGGAAAAAAAAAATCCCTACTGGGCATCCTCAGTAGAGCTTCTACATTAATTTCCATTTTTCTTATTTTTTTCATAGTCGCCTTTTAAACGTGGTGCTTTCAGTAGGAAACATCAAAGATCCTTTTTCCTATTCATCTGAGCACCTCCTGGAAAAAAAAAAAAAAAGAGGCTATCCGTATCTAACCCCATGCAAGTCCCCTGATCCCATCACTCAAACTTCCAAGCCTCTTTTTGTGGCTTCCTAGAGGACCACGGTGAAATGATCTCTTTTGTTTCGCATCATTAGTTCCATCTGTTGTGCGAGCAGGCCTGTCTGTTCCGGAGCATGGCAACGTGATGGTCGCCAGGGGCGATTGGAGACGCTGCCGTCCCGGTGGCTTGTGGCTCAACCTCTGCCACCACCATTGCCTCATCCCTGATCCCCATGACACTATCCCATTCGCTTCACTGTTTCTGCTTATTTATTCATACATTTGGGCTGAATATAAACTTACATGCATCATGTACATGCAATACTAGTTTCTTAAAGTTGTTTTGAAGATGTTTACCTTATACAGCGACTTTGATGCTCCCCAGTAGAGGAGCACAGTTTGGTTCAGGAGTGAAGACATTTGTAAAATAATTTGCAAACAACACACAGCTTTTAATCTCTGTTAAGTATCTGCATGCGAGTAAATACGTATAACTCAAACACGTATATTACACATGTCCACTGTATGTCGAAAACGAGCTTTAATAGGTCAGATTTGTGTGCTTATTTTCCTGCAGTCGGGAGTAAATGATGCACCAAACAGATGTAGCATTTTCTCACAACAAGGAAATATTTTATTCATGATTTACATGAATGATAAATCTTCAGAAAGTCTTAGCGCTGATGGGCATACACAATTTAACATCTGTCTTCCTCAGAATAATTAATCGCTTACCAGAACACTCGGGACTCAGTGTTGGATTTTTCTTCTCACTTTACTTGGTCTAATTACTTCTTTAAAAGCAAAGCATTCTCTAAAGAAGACTTGAATGATAAACACAGCGGCCATACGCGCCGCAAAAAGAACAGTTCCGGAAATACACAGGAAATATCCTGCTCTCGTAAGGCCTGCGTCTTGGTCCCGTCCCTGGAAAACCATGGAAACCCCACCATACTTAAGACAGAGAAATGTGACTATACGTTCTAATTATAATTCGTAATTCCCAAATGAACATTTCCATAATGTCTCCCAAGTGAATTGCTCTTATCACCATAGTGCGAATGTACAGCACAAGGGCATCTGTGTGCATGTCAATGCGGAGATCACCAGATAATTTTCATTGAAGATGGAGCCATCAAAGGTCATAGCCATCCAAATGACCTAACCTTGCAATGTAACACCTGGGTGTAAAAGTGGACTCATCCTATCTGCTGGGATGGGTGTAATGTACCTCTAATGTATAAAGTGCGGAAATAAAATAAGAGTTATAGGTTGGTGGAGGAGGTTCAGTGCGGGCTAGAGAATACTGTAACTCTATAGGTTGAAATAGCTGTGTTGGTATCACCCGAGGTGACAGCCTATTGGCAAAGTGCTGTATTTGTTGGAACCATTATGAAATAAAGTCTGTGAAAAAGGCCAATATTCAGTTTGAATTGATTCTCGGAAAACTCAAGAAGTGAATATGCTTTCATTTTGATGGTATTACTATGGCCAAAGTGTGTTGTGTCAGTTTCACCTCGCCATTACTTTGCTCCATTAAGGCAAAACCGACTGATTTTATTTTTGCCCAGTCTATTTTCTGTGATAAAATGAAAATCTGAAAGCTTTATTAAGTCTGAGTGACACCCAAAGCTGAGAGCCAACAGGAAAATAAGTCATGTGGGATCTAGTTTCAGTTCATTTTTGCTCAATTCCCATCTCCTGATCAAATACTGCACTTTCCAGTAGGGGCTTAATGGGAGTGTCAAGTTCACAACGGCCCTCTCTCTCCCACTGACTCCATTACCTGATAACAGCACTGGTTTTGGCACTTATTTGCACAGTGCAGTTAAGCTCGGCTTGTGCTGTGCACATTTGAAGCAGGTTGTAATTGAAGCTGTATTGAGACCATTTTATTAATTTTTACAAACCTTCCCTGCCTGCGTTTCCAAGCTACCGTGGGCACTAACCCATCTCATTTTCTTTACTCCGACTACTTGCGCTGCTCTTTTGAATGCTGCTCTTCTTTAAGCCAAACAAACATGACCACTGGTGTCTCGGGTTCAGGGCCTTTCAAACAACCTTTCAATAAAACAAGATCAGCTGTGAGACATACAGGATCTCTCATGCTGGGCAGCCCCGCTGAAAATACCCTCCCTCCTGTTTCAAAGCCATCAGCTTTTGGTTCCCCCAGGAGAGCCAGCATTATCCTGCAGGGTTTATTTAAACTTGTTGGGAAGGTCTTGCCTATTTTTTTTTTAATACGCTAGGTTATCTGACATTTAGAAGAACCCTGTCACATTTAAAAACTGATTTTATTCAGCTTATTGATCCAGATTTCAAAACTGTGGTTGCCAATTTCCTGTTAAAGGCAAATAGTGACAGATTTTTGATAGGGGAGTAACGCGGGGCCTACCGCACTCGCAGCTCATCCTATGTCTGTTTAAATGTAAGATGACTGATGATGCCTGCGAAGCCTGCTGTGTTTGCCAGACTTAACATTTTGTGAGAGACAGTAACCTGAAAGGTGAGAGGAGAAGCGTGAAGAAAAGGCGGAAAAAGAAGGACAAATAGGGACAGATGACACGGGCATCTTTTCCAGCTTGACGCTGCAGTCCCTGACTTGTTTTTATTGACCTTTTCTATCTATAGTAGAAGATGTGCCACTTAAATAAATGTCATTTGACCATCTCTGGTTTCAGTGTCACACGCTGACATGTGGTATTTTGATAGAATTCATCCGTTTTGTGTGGATAGAGTATCCGTTCTGCCGTGTTGCGTCACCTTATATAGGACTTTATTTCACTCAATACAGGCACTTTCAGTGCATCCGTAACTGCCTCCTAAATCAACAAACTGGTTAAGTCTCAGTGCGTTACTTTTTTTTGTACCATCCTAGGAGGACACTATGCTTTGGCTGGGACATTATTGGACCATTAAATCGCCACCCCTCCCACTCTCAGCCACTTTCAGTTCTGTTTTAAGGCTGTGGAATTACGTCCAGGTGGTGGGGGTTGCAAAAAGACTGCTGGAAAGGCTACTTATTCTCTTAATGATGTCTTGTCCTTTTAAAAGTCGTCATCTTCATTCACAAATGGATGACTATAGCAGAGGAGCGCCCCCAGGGACTGAGGTCATCCCAACCTCCTTGTCCCAGCAAAGGAAGTTACTGTGTATGAAATGAGGCATGACAGTTTGTGTTAAAAATTAAATTTGTTGACATCGGGTGGGGGGGGAGTGTAATGCCACATAGTAATTATTATAGGGGTGGATTAGTTGCCAGGTATTTATGATAAGTTTGCCGCCCACTAATAGCTGTGCCTGGAGAAATGTTATTATTTAGGATTTTGAGTCATCTTGTTGCATGACAAATCGAAATCACTAACTTAATAATTTCATCACAAATGGCTGTGTTGATGGTTTAAAACTTTTAGGTTCGCCAAACTGCTCTGAGTCCAGTGTCTTTTTATTTAAGTATACAATGTTAAAGAAATGTTGAAGTTTTCTCACAAGAGTGCACAATTTAAGCCTTTTTCTTGCGTGTCACTTTCACTTTTATGACTAGGGGCTCCACATTGTAGTGGTTTAAGCATTTCCTTAACCAGCGAACGATCCCCGGTTCGCTCTCGGGAGGAGACACAAATGCCTTTAGGGTTGCATCAGGAAGGGCAGCAGGTGTAAAAAATCTGCCAAATCAAACATGCAGAGCTACCTGCTGTGGTGACCCCTGGTGAATAAGGGAGCAGCTGAAAGTAGCTTTTATTAGTGAGGCCATGACTAAAAGTTTAGACCAAATATCACTTTAATATTAAATACTTTTATAAATATCAGTAACTTTTTAACAGTATATAGATTTTATACAAGCTCAGATGAGTTATGCTCCTGCAGATAATTTTCTGTCCTGTTTAGCAAATAAATATCATCACTGATTGTTTTTTAATTTAACTGGAAGAACCGAGAAGATGGAAAACTGAGAGGACAGCAGGATGGTTTTTCCTTGCTTTATTCATTTTCCATTTTTTTAGTTCAAAACTGCTCAATTTTTTTTATAGTTATGCTTTTTTTTTTTTGTCCTTTTGCAGAAAAAAATTAGTTAATTTTGATTTTATGTGACATGGGAAAATATAACATTTTAAAAAAAGCAAACAAACAAACAAACAAGTGGATTTTTCAAGATTTCTCTAAACCTTCCTTGAAAGGACCACACAGGTTTGGAAAGTAAATGAGGAGCAGACCTGAAACAATAACACAGTTTACTGTATGTTGCCTTTCCTTTCACTCCCAGAACCTTTAGGCTGCCTACAAGCACACATCAAGCGAGTGAGGTGTAGTCGGTGATATACATGACACGCGTCTCTAAGGGCCCTCTGATTTGTATAATATCCTTCAGACAAGGTCATAGCATTGCCTACATCTTTGAAGATAGAGGAAAGAGAACATGTTCCCCCTTCATTGTGCCTGTGGAATAGAACAAACGTGAGATCACGGTGTCGAGGGGCTTCCACTCTTCAAAGTTGATATGAATCAGACATGAAATGATTTAGATAAAGTGATAGTTATCTTGATTCCTGGCGCCGTCCGTTGAATAGACGTGGTACCGCACGGGGAAGCTGAATAGCTGTGTTTTAGTGTGAAATCCCGGGGAAACGTATCCATCTGGTATATGAATAATTTAGATGGCTGAAGTTGGTTCCTGTTGCTGTTGTGTTTGCGTTCAGCTTTCTCTCTCAGCTCAGCACCCCCACCATCACCCTCCCTCCTTGACATCACTCCTGAGGCTTGTTTGTGATGCTTAAAGGGAAGTTGGGCCACATGAGGAATCGTGGGGAGGAGAGACTCACTTTCCCTCTCTGCTGTGCTTTCTGTCTCTTCTTTCTTTCTTAGATCTACACAAACCTCAGATAAACAGTTAAACACCCGCTGACACACATACCCTGTCAGTCAGTCAAGCATGTGGGAAATACTCTACAGATACAGAGAAGATGTGCCTCGTTTTATATGGCAGACTTTGCACAAATTTGAAACTTGTATAGACTCGATTTCCTTAATTAAAATCTGATTTTTTTAAAAAAAATTTTCTTTAGTCTGCACTGAGCATCGTGTTAATACTGTAGTGTACAGTGACTGTAGATTGATATTAATTTGACACTAAATTTCACAAAGATGCGTCAGAGTTGGTGGAAACTCTTCCTATATGGAGCAGTTTAAAATGAATTCAGAGGTCTGAACTGACCCTGCGCCGCTGAGCGAAAACGCACGCATCCACACACAATAATCACACTTATACAAAATTTACGGTTTCAGTACAGATGTGCATTATTCCAGTTGTGCATATGCACTTGTAAATGGAAAAATACATGTTCTGGCAAAAAGTGTTTGTTGACAGATAACACACAAACATGCAAATCCACTAATATGCCAGGCCAGCTATACTAATCCAGTCCCTGTCTTTAAGGGAACCAGTCAGGATGAAGGGGGGTGGGGGTGGGGGGTGGGGGGTGGCGTTGAGGAATAGGAGGAGGGAAAGACGGAGAGAGAGAGAGAAATAGAGGGAGAGAGAGAGGGAGGGAGAAGGAGGGGGGATGTGACAGGCCCTTGGACTCTCAACCTCTCTCTCCTGGCGCCCGCACTAATCAACCCCTGTAATTTATGCAGAAAATATGATTTATATTTAATTTCACTACACTTGCATTGTTAATTTGAGATGTAATTAACGCGTCGCCACGGCAACTAATTTCTCAATGCCGTAAATTATCACCGCCTTTTCATCAAAATTCAGTTACTTTGGCTCCTGTGTGCAGTGTTGTGATGCAATTAGGTTACCAGGGCAACCCCAAAGTGTTAATTTTCTTTTGTTATATTGCAGCGAGGCAGAAGTTTTTATAACACAAGTCATATTCACTTTTTTAGTGAACAAAGAACTTGGAGGGTTTTTTTCTTACTTGAGTAAAAAAAGGGAACACTGTTCATGAACACCAGTATATACAGCTGAATTCTGCATATATATATATATATATATATATATATATATATATATATAT
>JAVDPK010001889.1:12401-25769 GCA_034780415.1 Cichlasoma orientale
ATACTTTGTATACATACACATAAACAGTATAAGGTTGCAAAAAAACTCTGCAATAGTGTGTGTGTGTGTGGGGGGGGGGGGGTCAGCAACTCCTCAAACTGAGCAGAATGCATTAGCGCAGAATTTCACATTTGAAGTTATCTTGTCCCAAGTTCAAAACTTGCCATAGTCTCCTTGAGAATAAACTGATATTGGGTATAGCAACATATACTGTCACAGCCACTATAAATATTACACAGGTTCACTTTCCCCCTGCCCATCCTACTTGTGCAGTTTATTCTTAAGTAAAGTAGAAACTCAGAAAGGTGTAACACACCCACAGAGTGACTTTGCAAAGACACTGTTCCTTTTTCATAATGGCGAATTTGTAAGTCATATTTTAATGTCTTTAAGTATTGGAGGCTTGCCTGAATATTTTCTACAGTAACTTGGAAACAGGTTTTCAGCATCCACATTTTTTGGCTATTTAGCTGTCCAAGGTCACTGAAATATCACACGCTGAATCTGTTTTGAGATGATTTTTCGGTTTAAATTAGCACGGTCCTCAGCAGTTCTTTTGTTGTTTCACGCTTTACCCAAATCAGGCATCATTTCTGCAGAACGAACCGAAAGCCAAATTATCTTATCTACCTTTCATCTTCCAAATTTTTTCATCTGCATCACATTTTATTTGAGATTAAAGTAGGGCTGTGTCTTTGTGCAACACTAATTGCCATAGAGCTTCGGTAATTAAAGGACAATAAAGCCTTAGTAGTAATTAGTTTCTCTTGTTTGGTTGCTAGCCCATCAATTGTGCTTCAATAATACTGATCATTAGCATGCGCCTGGGCAGTGAGGGATGCTGGGAAAGGAGCCCTGCACACACAGCACTCCACATTCCATTCCCATGAAGCCATGGCACAGAGCCATGCGGTTAACCCTTTGTGCGCCGGGCCGTGGCAGGACGTACCTACCAGTGCAGGGCCCGCACTGTTAAATAAAGAGGTTGCACTGCAACATAATAGACCTGCTGAAATAATGACCAGCTTTTTTGAATTTCAGAAGGTTGGGAACACAAGAACTGCAGCAGTGGGCAGATGCTGCTGTCACGGTTTGTGTGAAAACAATTACACCCTTCCTCTGTGTTACATGCGCCCTTATTCACATGCAGGTTCACCTAATGAAAGCCTGTCTGCAACACTATAAAGAGTGATAAAGAGTCCAGATTAGCACTGTTTTAATGCAGATGCATCCCAAAACGGATCAAATTAGGTATCTTTAAAGTGAACAGCATCAAGAGCACTGAAGAACATTTCTGTGCAGGCTCGGTGTATGGATTGTGCTGTAAACTGTGGCATAGTAATAACGCCAGGCAGCAGAAAATGTGCTCTGTTCTGTACTTTGCCTTGACATGATTGAAAGACAATGGTCCCATGGATAGGCCATTTCAACATCAAATGTGCATGCACATCACAGGGCAAGGGTGTGCTATCCATCACATTCAGTGAGCTGTCAGATACAGCTCTCACAAGCCTAGCTAGTCTCCATACACATTTGCAACTGTGTGGCAATACAAGATTAAACCTCCTTGTACAAATTCCACTCTCAGCAAACCGTATTGTATACACTTACAAGCCAGCATCTTTGCATTGCTGTTTGCTAGTTAATGTTTGTGAGTATATTTTTGCACTTCTTTTAATATTAATAAAACAAAAAAATATATAGATACTTAAGTTAAAGTCACTTCTTAAACACGTGTCACTAAACCTAATACCAACAACTCTATAAAACTTTGGGCCTAATAAAAATTTAAATTTTCTCTGATTTACTGGGTAATATGAGGAATCAGGGGAGGTCCATCCAGGTGCATTAGTGCTGTTTAGGACGGTGAAGGGTTTTTATAGGCTGTAATCGGGTGATCTCGACATAAACACACACAACACATTTTTTCCAATATATAAACCCAATATCACAAATTACAAAGTTGCTCGGGGAGCTTTACAATGTCTAAAGCAAATGAAAAATAGAAAATACACCGAAAACATGATCGAACTACAGAAAGACTGTGCAATCTCCTCCCATCCGCCTTGGCACAATAACCCAAATGGAAGCCTTTATGAAGCTCTGATGGAAGCAGAGTGCGCTTTATAATGCACGTTCGTGCACACTACTACATTTCCAGCTAATCAGAAGCGCGCAGTTGCAGAAAGGAGAGCGGTTGCCAAGGCAGCCACCAATCTCCCCTCCCCCTTCTCCCTCCGTTCCTCTTTCCCGTTTATTATCGGCAGAGGTCGCATGGCAGAGGGAAGTCCGACCACTTCTGTACTGGAACCAATGCAAGAATATGCACCTCCATAACAAAGCCTGTATGGAGTCCTGAGAGCAGTGGGACAACACGGGCTGCAGGTTTATGGGCTGCTGTTCAGCTTTTTAAAAAATATCCAGTGAGACAGGATCTGAGTTGGATGTTTGCATTGTTTTGCCAGCACGTGCGTTATCAGTGAATTTGTACTGTCGCTTTTGAGTGAGTGAGTGAGTGTTTCGCATCCCGGCGCGGGCTCTGAGGAGGACTGCGCATCACTTAGAGTTGGTGCCGAAGTTCGGCCGCGAACGGATGTGAGGGAAGAGTGTGCCGAGTAAAACTCCCTCACTTCTTTTCGTCTCTCCCGCTTTGGCGTTTGTGTTTGCCAGGACACTAGTGAGTCAAAGACGCTGAAAGTGATTTCATGCCTTCAGTCTCGCACAGTCTGAGATGGACGTGAGATTTTATCCTGCGCCCCCGGCAAATGTGGGTTCATGCTCCCTACCGACTGATCCAAGTTGCCTGAGCTCGTTGGACTATTATCACACGAATAAGGTAAATAACAATTTGTGTAGTCTCGTGCACTGAAATGATGTCTCACCTGTCTGTCTATATGAGCCAACCTGCACGTTCACGCAATAGAAACGCGTGTTTTGGAGGCGTTTTTTACAGAGGCGCCCACTTGCTCCAAAACGCACCTGGGTTAGGGTGCACTGGTTATAATCTATTCCGGAGCAAGACTGTCAGTTTATATTACTTCAGAGTGAAACCTGTATTGTTTTTGTTTCTCTGCTTTACAAAAAAAAATGTGTAGTACAACTTTTTCTTTCGCAAGCATGCTTATTATGTTGTTTTTCCCGGTGAAACTGCAGTTGAATTTTGCGCAAAGCTAACATTAAGTGTCCCACCCGACGTGGAATACCAGAGGCTGTATAGAATCCATACTGCCCCGCTCTGCTCTCTGAATCCAACATTATCTTCTCTCAATGATTTCTTATGGCTTACATGGTTTTCCGCTGGGAGTTCAGCGATTAAATGGATCCGTGCCAGTAATGTACTGTTAATTACTTTGCAACGAGAAACCACAGTCTGGCTTGTACAAGTATCACTCTTCTCTCCTTCAGTTTTGACACCAGCGCCTTTTGGCTTGTGAACTGCTCTGACCCGAGTGAAGGCGCAGGTGGCATTTAAAACAACATGATGAATATTTTGTAGTTTGACATTTTCCAAAAATAAATAAGCAGATAAATAAATCAGCCCGTGAAAGGAAAACCGAGCAGTGCTCAGTCTGTTGTAAAAACAAAACAAAACAAAACAAAAAAGCAGAAGACGGAGAGACACTAGAAGTCCAAATGTATTCAACTGAAAAGCTGCCACAAAAGATAAAGACACCACAAAGGAAGATGAGATCACAGGTGAAGTACTAATAAGTACCGCAAAGTGAACATATGGCCTGTGGAAATACTAGGAAAACAATTTTTAAACTACGTAATTTACAGCTTTCGCTGGTGTTAACAGCATCTCAGCCATCTGCAATCCCTGAATAAGAGTTTGTTGTTTTCACTCACCGTGCTTGGAATATTACAAATCATCAGGCTCGGGATGCTGACCTGCTGCTGTATACTTCTTATAAGACAAAGGTGCTTTGGAGCTGTTTGGCTTTCTCAAATAAAAAAAAAAAAACAGCTTCCAGGTATGACAATGAGGGGGAATAATAGAAAAGACAGTTGGGGATGTTTTACTTTCACTGTGTGGGCAATGGAAAATCTTTGTAACTGACAGGGACATTCCAGTAATCAAATGAAAACACATCAAGTTTAGATACACAGTTATATATATATATATGTATCTATAAAACTGCCACAGTGATCTTTGTTCAGGTTTGGTTGCACAAAGCTCAAGTGTAGAAGACAGATAAAACAATCTGGTCACAGTTTTCTTTGGCGCCTCCCGTTTGATCACAAATAAGGTCCATTTAAAGCATTTACCGATGAGGCAGGCTTACACCTGTGACACACAAATGGGCCCATATAACTGTCTCCTCTGCACAGGCTATCTTTTTTGTAGGTCAAATGAATTGGGATCATCCACCATGCGGATAATCCTAAGAATATGCTGATATCCAGGCACTGCATGAATCCTGGAAACAAAGCCACTAGATATTAAACGATATAAAGAGCTTTCACAGAGGAGAAACCAACTACTGCCACTGATACAAAAGTGTGGCGGCCCTCGAAATTACAAGTGTTCATTTGAATTATTGAAATCCCCCTACTGCCTTTACTTAGGTTTCCTTTCCACCAGGGGAGGAATAATTTGTTATCATCACATGTGTAACACTAACTACCTACACTAGCAATGCAAATGAAGCAGGCCCCAGCAGGGATCATTTGGTGTCCTGTTGACAAAGTGCACAAGGTCAAGTTCCTTTCCTCAAGCACTTGTCAAAGTGACTGCGGCATAAAACAGACATCTGACTTGTTATGTAGGTACTTTATCTACAGATCACATCTGCCTGCTGCTAATCATCTCTGACAAGCCTTGGTTGGCCAGTTTTAAATCCCATCCCATGTCTCTTTCTTAAGCTACACGCAGAGCCAAAAAAGGCTAATCATAGCATTGAGGTCAATTGTTTCGAAGGGCTTACTTTGCATATTAATGCGGGTATTTTGGTTTGTAGTTGAGTTTGTTGGTGGATTTGTTGGCTTCCAGTTTAGCTCAAGTATATTCAGTTGGGATAATATTATTGGAAAAGACTCAAAATAATTTGAATAAAAAGAAACACCAGATGCGATTTAGCATCATTATTCTTCTACGGCTGCTTTAAAAAAAGAAAAAAAAGAAAAAAAAAGAAAAAGCAATTTACAGTCTGAGAAAACATTTCTCCTTTTATCGCTGTGAAATTAATGGTGTTAATCCGAGTCACACACAAGTTTAATTGGATAAAAATGAGCATGTGTTTGTATTTTAGCTTTAGTCTGTTTATTTGCAAACCTTTTTGTGTGAGTGTGTATGTGTGTGTGTGTGTGTGCTGCTGCTGCTGACTCAATTTGGATATTGTGTGCGGACACAAGCTGAGTTTGAGTAATTAGCAAGTTTGTGTGACTTCCAGGGCACACGTGCGCCTGTCGAGCTTTCAGCCTTTGTGATGCTGCTCATTTGGAGCCGTAGTTTGTTTCTTTAATAGCTGTTCCTGTTCGATGTCTAGTGCTTCTGAGTCGAGTCTTTCTGTAACCTCCTTCAATGTGACGCTGCACAAATACGTTTGGCAGTGTTGTCATTGACCAGCAAAAGCATCTTGCAGGCAGGGAATGTGAAAGTTTTTCCCAGGTCTTGAAGTGGTTGTTTTTCATTACTTTATCCATTAAATACCACGAATCATCTGCTGGTCATATCAGTTTGCGGTAAGGCTGTATTTACCGATCCATTGTTGACTGGGAAAAAAAAGGCATAAATGCGAGGAAAAAAATCTGCAGAGAAGGTACTTGAAGTGCAGATTGAGGTGATTCAGAAAGATCTATAAATAACCTTGAAGATGTCTACTTCAGTACTTTCAATAGTCCCTTTATTTCACCGTGAGAATCTGTGTTATTACTGCGGTGAACTCCCACAGCCAGGGAGAAATCACACAAAATAATACCATTACAGCAGCTTTGTGCTCTGACGGTGATATGAAACTGTACCATGTTTTAATGCCGTCAGCCACCTGACAGACTGCGTGGCACAGACATTACTCATATATGCTGTGCAAATGCTGCACAAATTTCCAGTGTAGTAAGCACTGAAAGTAAACAGATACATCTTGTTGTGTACAGCATGTCCAACTGTAATTGTACTGTGGCCATTCGTTTGTCCAGCACTTTCGGTTTGCTCTGTGAAATGGGAACACAGTGTCTGCTCCTTTATTTGAATACCTTAATCAAACATTGCTGACTGCTGCTGCTGCTGCTGCTGCTGCTGCTGATGGGGTGAGGTGCTGCCTACAGTATAGCAATTGCATGGAGTGCAGAGAGAGTAAGGCCTGTGTTTATACACTCAGGCCCCACCCAGCTCATATATCCTCCCAACAACTGATATCTGGTTAGATAGAGCATAACTGAAGAGCAGGCTTTGTTAGTTGGTGGTCTCCCCTGTCTCAGATAAGCTGGGGAATGATGTGCTCCATTTGAATTCCTTATCTCAGTTTTATTTTTTTATTATAGGACTTCCTTGTCTATGCTGTGCAAAGGTTTGATTACTTTGCATTAACATATTCAGTGAGTTTCCATCAATAGATCATCCTCGATTGAAGCAAGCTCCTGAATAAAGACTCTTTGTGAATTTACTCTTCCTTTTGCCCAAATCTACAGGGGTACTTTTTTTAAATAACTTAAGTACTTAAACATCTCTGATAAATTAGTCAGTGCCTGTAACGCTGGCTGCAGTGCATGCTCATGTTGAGCAGTGTTTTCACTGTTATAATAAACTCTGTGGTATGTGACAGAGAGGCAGAAAGGGAGAATCAAAGGATGAGTGTGAGTCAAATGGGTTGAAGTAATCAGTGGCCCAGTGTGGGGACACTGTGAGTGTGTGCGTGTGTGTGCCTGTGCATGCTAACTCGGGGCCATTCAAGCGTTTTGCTGACTACGGAATCACAATCACAATTGCTTTCATAGCCCTGTGCAGAGGAAGGCCATGCATACCACAGTAAGGGCCGGTGACACACAGCGAACAGGGCCAGAGCAAAAACAGCTACTAAATCATATTCTCCCTGCCCCGACACACAGAGGAGTTTTTAATAGGGATTCCAACCATCTGAAATCATTTCAATAAAACTGGAATTGGCTCTGACAGTGGCTGAGTCACAGGGCCAGTGTATGGCATGGCTATTTCTTGCCATATGATCTTTTTGTTTCGCAAGTGACTTTTACTGGACAAGTGCTCTTCCCAAACAAACGCAGGATGCCTGCACGAGTTGTTTCATTCTTATGCCGGTTATGTTTTAGACGGATTTTGACAGATTAAGGAAAAGAGACATGTGATACTATATGACTTTATCGCCATTAAAATACCCTGTGTTTCTTAGTTTGGCTCTGTAAATGTTGTCATTGTGTTTGGTGCAAGTTATGAGAATCACGGTATGAATGTGTGAGTGGTAGCGGTGAGGGTGGGGGTGGGGGGGGGGGTTCCCATGTGCTAATTATTGGCAATGGCAGTACTAAGCTACTTTCTCGTTGGTGGGTACCAGTGCATCCCCCTCAGCGTCTGTTACAATAATTAAGACCAGCCGCCCTGCTGCAGTGTGCTTACATTTGTCTGCCCGGGCCTTCCCATGGGGCAGTGCGATGGCATTCTTATTCTTATGGCAGAAGAAGGAGAAAGAAAAAGAAACAGAGCCAGCACCTGCTCCAGAGTAGGCCCTTGGGTGTTTAGTTAAATGTTGATTATGTTTGTTAATGGTTGAAAACACATTTAGAAGATGTGTAGGGTGGTCCATGCATCGATGTGTTTTTGGGCAAGACATTTAAACCTTTATTTCTCCTGATGGTCTCGCCCACTACGATAGATTTTATATAGATATAAAATCTATCGTAATTGGCTGAAATAATGATTAATCATGATTTAAATCTTGTGTGTTTTTACTTTGTCACTTTATGTATGTGCACATGCATATACTCTGCACATGTACTGTGTGTATGCAATGTACAGATCTACAGTCTGTATCCACATACAGTTAATATGTATGATCATATAAACAAAATGTACATTATGTGATTTATGTATGCTCTGTGCTATATGTGCTCCGTGTATGTATGCATAGAGGAGGCTGAAAGCTGGACAAACACTCTCAGTTGTCTCAGCTTCCTGAGGTATGTCCTGTGCAAACAGCATGGGCCATGATATAAGTGCCTTGCCAGGGGTTTAAGACTCTTTCCCTCCCTTGTTTTGACTCAATATCCTTCACAAATATTACCAGCCTGGTGTCAGCACCATGATTAAATTGTGGTCTGAAGGGAAAGTCCCCAAACTCAGATTAACATGATCATTGTAAATACAGACTGAAGTGATCAGAAACCTTCCAAAGTAAAGCTTGAATTTTGAGATACTTTGACCTCTCTGCGGGGCTCATCTGTGTGGATTCATCTCATTCACGGGAGGAAAAACCATCTGTAAGAATGTTTGTTCTTCCAGGGTCGCAGATCTTTGGCTTACATAATTTGAGTGTGAATTAGAGGTTTCCACTCGAGGAAGACTGGGCCGATAAACCCATGTGATCATGATTTTACTTTCTTTCCTCTTTTCCCAAGCTGTGACTACTTCTCCTTGTCCCTTGTCTGTCAGGAGCATGTGTTTATTATGTGTGACATATTTAGCAGGCAGATATAATTGACTGTGCAGGGCTGTAATCGTCTGCGTCCAATTCAGTAAGCAGGCTGCGGGAGCCCACAGAGCCACCGAGGTAATCAAACTGTGGCTCATTCTTCCTCTTTGAGAGCTAATGATGAGCCCCATGATTGTTTACAATGGACAGAAAGTGAAGTGTAACAGAAAGTACAGAGCTAATAGTTTTTTTGTGGGGGTTTTTTTCAGTGTTTTTGCCTTAAGTAATGGGATTTTCCTAAAACAGAGAAAAGGGGGAAAGTTGCTATACAGTTATGGAAAAAGAAATGGCTAGAGATAGATGTTTAAGAAATAAGAGGGTAGGCAGATCAGAGGAGGCTTGTGGATTGTGAAAAGGGAGGGAAGGCTAAAGAAAGAGGCCCTGTCTTTGTGTTGTCGACCTATTTAGTCTCAAGCTGGCCGTGAGCCATGCCAATGAGTGATGTCGCTAAGAAAAACAAACAGAGGATAGAAAAGTAGGATTTTGGAAATTATGACATACGGTCAGTGGCGTTACACTATTGAGAACTGTCTGCGTGTTCGCTGGGCTTCAGCAACCTCATAGCAGCTCAGCAAAGTTGTTAACACACAGGAAAGGGAAATTTGAGCGGATCTTTTTATAGAATTGCTAATAACACAGTAGACAGTAGTGAAAAACCATAGCCTAAAGCAGCACTTACTGGCACAACCCACGTGAACCACGCAAGAATATGTGCATGCATATGCTTGCATGCTTTTATGTGTATATTGCTGGTACCTTAGCAGTGGTGGAAGATGCATTCAAGTTTTTCACATAAATAAAGAATTCAACATTTTGCAGAAGTAATAATCCTTCTGTTTAAACCTAAGCTCACTATTCATCGAATATAAATCTGTCGTTGTCATTGTTATTAGATGATCACTAATGACATGTAAGCAGGGGCAGCACAGTGGTAAAGTGGTTAGCACTGTTGCATCAAAGCACGAAGGCGCTGGGTTTGAATACGCTGACCTGCTGCGGTCTTTCTGTTTGCATGTGCTCCTTGTACCTGCACGGGTTCTCTCCAGGTGCTCCGGCCTCCTCCCACAGTCCAGAGACACGCACGCTAGGCTAACTTGTTATTCTAAACTGGCCGTAGGTGTGAATGCGAGCATGAATGGTTGTCTTTCTGTGTTAGCCCTGCGATAGACTGGCGACCCATCCAGGGTGAACCCCGCCTCTCACCCTATGACAGCTGGGATAGGAATTTAAGTGTAGCTGGCTGAAGGGGTGCTAATTTTAACTCCTTTATATATTCTTGGCCAGTTTGGTGCTGAACAGTGTATAATTTTTTAACTCATAAAGCCACTTCCTGTAAAGTAAAAAAAAAAAAAAAAGACAGTTCACTTCTTTAAAACCAAGTGGAAAGGTCTGTAATAGTTTTTACAAAAGAACAGAGTCCTAATAATACTTTTTTCTCCACGAAATGTTTTTCCTAATTATTTTTAATGCAATTTTTTTCTAAGTACTATATTTTTTGTATCTTTCATCTAATACAGTAATTAAATATTTTTATTTGGGTGAGTAGACCTGTTAATTCTATTCTCTATTTTTGTCACCCTGAGCCATCACGTTAATGGTTGGGCTTTTGAACTGTAATATATTTGTTGCTGCAGTTAAACAGCAACAAGTGCAGTGCGGTCAGCAACTTAGCAAATGTCACAACCAGAAACAAGTGTTTGCGGCAGCAGGGCAGAGAAAGCAAGTGAAACTGAGAGATGGTCATGTTTTATTAAGCCTGATAATGCAGCCTAATCTGTGGCTTGGGTTACACATTGCTTTGTGGGTAATTAGAGATCATGTCGTATGCCTGGCCTGCTGAATAATTGCACTCCGCCCTAATCCCCTCCTATCCACCTCGCCGCTTCTCTCCCTTCATTCTCTCCCTCACTCTCTAAAATCCTACGTTGCTTCCAAAAGAGCTGCCGTCCCGCCGAGGAAATGCACAAACAAGCAAGCATAGCAGCCATATTTCAGGTAGCTAGTCATCCAAAAGTTACCTCGCTGTAACAGACTTTAAAATGTGCTTATGTGCCTAGAATTCAATAGGTGGAAGTCAACAGTCGAGCACTTTGTGGTTTGCTTTGTGGAACTTGTTAGATGAATGACTAATGCCTCCTGGCAAGTGCCCCAGGTTTACTATTACCAAAACAATGGCACTTGATACTGAGCACCGTAGCCTTGGTTTTCATGCAGACAGGAGCTGCTGTTGTCTTTTGAACCCCAAATGCTGAATGCCCATTCATGCAGCATCCCATGAACACAGAGATGCACACCAAGGAAATTCTCAGCTGACAAGTTGACTTGCCCACGAGTTTCTTTTCCCCCATCGTGTCCAGTTTTCCTACTAAAGGGTTTCTTTTTCCCAGTTTCTAGATTTATTTATAGTCATTTGTGGAAGTGTAACGGTATTTTGACATGCGCACAGTTAAATAATTACTGCTCTTACAAAGAGCTTGACAGACACGCCATTAAACACTGCACACATTTCAGGTAAAAAGTGGTGCATTCTGTTATTGTTATAGATCAAAAGCATCTGCTGCCCCCACTATAGACTCAACAAACTGTACTGGGGTAAAGGCAGGAAGAAAAGCAGCTTTAAACTGTAAACTCTGAGCTGAATTCATGCAGTGTTTCCCCTGCATTTTTTTTTCACGCCTTGTGGTTTGAGCCCAAAATCCCCATTACATGTAAGAATACATGAAAGTAAAAAATAAAACCCACTGTATAGAAACTAAATGCATTTATCGCCTCTGTATCTCTGACACTTCATAAAACCTCATCCTACAGTATGCACTCAATGAATCACTAAAGAAAGTGTGTTAAAGACTTGTTGAATCTTTTCACTGTGAGTTGACATAACAGTATCGTCTGTATCATCACCCTCAAATAATGCACAGCACTTAGTAATGTGTGGTTACCCACACATGTTGCACTCAAGTTATTAATATGCACAGCCACAATAAGAGGTCTCACTAATGATTATTTATCCAGGTCTTGCCAGTCCATTCACACAGACACACACAGACACACACACACACACACTCACACACCAGGGTGTCAAATACTGCTTTCTGCATCTCACAGATATGCACAAAGTGTTCTTTGTTTTAGTGCTGCGATGCACCAGGTTATTTCCAACTTTTAAGGACCCCGGGCATCACATTTAAGGTACTCAAGGCACTGTTTAGGCTTAAGCTTAAATTTTCAAAGTGCAGGGTTAACGTTGTGAAGGAGCATATTTGAACTGAAACCACAGTCTTTTTGCAAAAAGCAATTTTAGTGCCTAAACCCAACCAGGGAGTGAAAGCAAAAGAAAAAGCACACGCAAAACACAACCGTTGGTCTCCTGGCTGAAAAGCTAGCAACGTGCACCACCACTATTCGTCCTGCTGCCTCGCACAGACTTTGCTGCACTTTAAAACAGGACAGCAATCTCTCTGCAATCTCATATGGCCACAGCCAGCGTGCGAAGGCATCAGCACCAAAGAACACCTCATGTATCTCTGCAGCAGCATCTGGCAGAACAGCGGTATTTGGCGCCCCGTGATGAAAAGAGTTTCCATGCGAGGGTGATGGGTGATGAATTTAACTGTGAAGTTGTTAAGCATGAGATAATCTAGAATCTAGACTTTTGAAGCCAGAGGTCAACCACGTTCGGGACTGAGGAGACTTTTGACTTTATGCTCAGTGGTGGGATCATTTAAATATTCTTAACTCCAAGTTCCTCAATGAAGACACTTAAGGCAAAGTTTATACCAGGACCACACACATAGATGCACAGGGTCAGATAGACCCCTAAATGCTCACTTTTACACTGAACCCACACCATTTACACACACATGCCCACGTGCATGAGCATGTGTGTGCGCGTGCACACACACACACACACACACACACACACATTTCCCACATAGCTTGAAGGCATTTCATTTCCTTTCCTCCTGAGACAACATCACAATATAATGGGACATGGTGTCACATGACAAGAGCAAGTACATGTAGCGATCAAATCGCTCTTTCAGTCTCACTCTAGCTTGAAGGGCAGAACGGTCAGTCGTTACATAAACTAGGTTGGTTCAATTACAGAAAAATGTGCTTTGTGTCCTTGTCATAAGCAGAGTGATGAAGCACATAAAAAAGTTTATTGTCCATGTTCCGTCATGGTTTTGGTAAAATACCTCACTTTCTTGTATTCACATCCATAAAGCGAGGCATATGCACTTCATTCAGGATCGACTGCACTACTGCAGAGTCTATGCACCTGTGCCGGTACCTTAAAGAGTCTGACCAGTTGATATTCAGTATATATGGAATATGTGCACAAATGGTAACACCCGTTAGTGAGTACAGCTCTCCATCCAGAGGAAATGACAAACTAATATTCAAGAGTGAAATACCAAATGTCCTATATAAGGAAATGAGTGCCTTGAGAAATCTAAACTCACTGACATTTGACCTTTTCCCTCCCTTATGAGGCATCCTGAGAAATAATCAGACTATCAGGGTTGCACATATTTTATGTAGTTTGTCATTTTTCAGTGCTAAACTTACATCTTATTAAACTAAAGTTTCAAGTTATACCAAAAAAATATATATAAAAAAATCAGTGTCTCTATCGCATACGCCTCATATGTCATGTCCTGGGCCGGTGGCCCAGTGTTTTGTGTTCTTTTGCTTTTGTTTAAACTTGTATCTTTGTTTTATT
>JAVDPK010001889.1:28108-38199 GCA_034780415.1 Cichlasoma orientale
CCCCCCCCCCCCCCGAACAGCAAGCTCAACATGCCAGGGCCTCCCTTCACAATAGGGAAGGAAATGTTGAGACTGCAAGGGCTGTGGAGTGGAGATATGGCAGTGTTTGCTTAGGGCTAGGTATCGGGCACAAAAACAAACATGGCTGCCCTTAATGAGTCTGTTTGCCTGCCAAAGGTAAAGACAGCTGTTGTCTCTTGCCACAATGGAACAGACCTCAGTCCCATGGAGCACAGAGGAACACGCAGCGTCCCCATAGTAACACTCACCTTATGTTTACTCAAAAGGGAACTTATTAAGTCTTCTTTACAGATAAATAGGGAGTAAAATGTAAATGATGAGTCCATACAGCACGTTCATGAGGTCTGGCTGTGAAATGAAATGGTCTATTAAGTCATTAGGGCGGTAAAAGTGAATTTGCTTGTGGGAGTGTGAAACGGCTGCGCGGAGAGTTTAGACTCATTATAGCGCACAGTAGTAACGAGTGAGAGTTGGGAAACTGTGACTTTCATTGTTTAAAAAAAGCAGAGCACATGTTATTGGACTAGAAAAGAGCCCATACTTACTTTAAAATTTTAGGTTTTTTTTTTTGTTGCATCTGTCTTTCAGGACCGGAGAAAATCTCTCAAAAAATCTCTTCTGGTGTCAAGTGGCTTCTCAAAAAGACACTAATGCACAGGGATATAGGCAAAGTGGGGCATACTGAAACCTCAAAAAGCACTTTTCTCCCTTGTGAAGAAAATTAATACGTTCTCGCTGTACCTGTCTAACTAAATCAGCACCGACAGCTTGCTGTACTCCACGGCTAATTTTAGAGTTAAGAACATGAATGAGATGACTGCACAAGCGTTTTGTTGAGGGAAGAGACGCCAGTAAGGAACTGTGAACATTAAAGGTCCAACTGTCAATTGCATCACAGCTTCTGTTGAACCAAAGCCCTTCCAGCCCCCACCACCACTTTCCTGGCATTGTTTGCAGTGCATTTTTTAGCTGCTGATTGGACGGCAGTTTTTTTTTTTCCATTGTTACACTGCCCCCTGACAAAACCAATGACTATGTCACAGATAAATGTAAAGTGTGTATGGGTGAGTATGATAAAGGGACTTTTTTAAAAGTCAGCCGAGCTTGTTAGTTAACCTCAGGTATGCATCACATTACAAGAACACAGGCAGTAACTGAGAAGTGGCATGCTTATGTTAAAACAATGGTATAGAGCAGCCACACCTAAAAACAGTCCAGCAAAGGGGTAAACAATGTTATAAAAAATCATGAGAAATTATATTGTGGCACATTTATTTATGTATGTATATGTAAATACTACACCTACGTTCTAAAATATGATAAACTTTTAAACTTTTATCATTGCAGCAGGTTTAGATGAATTTTCTTCTTAAGCAAGAGTCAACTTTAATGACTGGAAATTGTGTCCATGATTTACATGTTAAGCATTTCCCAAAACTGTCGATTGCAGTTAATTGCATTACAATTAGTGTGTGGTTCAGAGATAACTGTCAATGGCAGCTGAAAAGTACATTTCCTGTTTGACTATTTCAAAGAAATGCAGCATAACTTAACCAAGGAAGCATTGTGACTAGGCTGAAAATGCACCTGACCACAAGTGGGTTGCTACAAGTCCTGAGTATTGACTATAAGTGACTGGCACTTTCTGTCCTACATCTTTGCATGAATGCCACACTTTGCACGTGGCCTTTGCTGTTCTCCGCTCTGCAAGATGGTGTTAAAGTGAAGAACGTGCAGTTTCGTGAGATATGGTGCCAGACATTGTTTAACAGCTACAGTATCGCATCTGGTATTTGGTCACAAGGGGGAGAGTTTTACTTATACCAACATGTGACAGTGCCAGAAATTATGCTTAAGTTTATTTAGTCTTCCTTTCAAGGGGACTAAGGAACCACTCAGAGCTCAGTAATGAATAACAACAAAAAAAGAAATCCTACTGCTCTGCCTAAAAGTTACTGTCAGTATGAGTAAACCTAAGACTGTCTCTCAGTGATGAATCATTAAGACATATATTTTGCTTATATTTCCGGAGCTTGTTTCATGGTTTAGATCGGGGACGTTTGGCTTTCTGCTTCTCTCCATGGCTGAAATCTCCCTCTATTTGTTTGCAGAGGTGTTGTTCAATTAAACTGCACTTTCAGTTTTTTTTTTTTTAAGAGATTTGGTTTTCAAGTGACTCCCCAGAGAGACAGCAAAGGAAATGGCTGAACACATCAGACACATTCGTCTTCTCTGCCTAGTTACTTTCTAGGGGGAAGATGGTGATACCTATTTCCTCTGTCTAATGTGTTTGCTTTACACCATATGCCAAGTGTCAACATCTAGCTTCTTGACAGTCATTTTTCATTTACAGCAACTAGCCAGGTTGAATAACCTAAGGCATTGCACTGTTTTTGTATTTCCCTTTTATCAGCCGCTTGTTTTTAAGGTAGCAAACTTCTAACATGGTTAAGGTTAAATGTGCTCTAGTCAGAGATTATTACTTAATAGCCTTGGCTGGTTGTTGATTGAGAATAAAAAGCCAATTATCATAATAGGATATGGGACATAATGACAGAATTAAATGAGTGTGACAGACACACAATAGGCCTGCTCTGTCATCGCCTTAGCCCAGCACGCTTATTAGAATTAATCTGGCCTGATTAAAAATGCAAATGGCTCATAGTCATTGATGGAGTTTACATGTTGTTTATAACATTTAGATGATTTAATTACATGGAAAATGAAATGGTGGGATGTGCGATTGATTTTTTTTTTTTTTTTTGGTTGAATATTCTCTCATGCCAGGAAGAGAAGGTAATGAGATTAGTGCTCTCTGTTTCTCTGTTTCCTTCTCCAGCTCTGCTTTTCAGAAACTGCTGGTTTGGTTCATCGAACCAAGAAAAGCTGCTTTATTGTTATCACTGAAAACATTTTACTTACTGTGTCGTGTGGGCAGAGAGCTTCAAAAATTCAAAGTGTTTCCTCCTACAATGCATCATTTTAGAAGACCACTATATGATTTATAGCCAAGAAGTGACATTCTTTTGTTTCCTGGTGTTTTTTTTTTTTAATAAACAGCCATGTAGATAAGCGATCTTAAAAGACAGGTTTAATTGTCTGAGGTGTAATGACATGCTGTACAGCCTGTGGCAAGTTGTCAGTGTACATAGCATGCTTTGACATTTTAATTTTGATTTCAGGAATAGAATAATTTGTAACATAACGTATGGAGACAGGTAACACACATCCTTGGATTTCTCCTAAATATAGTTGTTCATTTCTCCCAAACTTTAGGACTAACACCTCTTTGTGTCATACAGCATGCACTGACTGTACACAATGACCGACGGTCGCACAATTAATTGAATTTTCATCTCGATGGCGATTTTGAGTGTGACAGACAATTAAATGAACATGATCGGGCCATATTAAAAAATATTCATGCTTCGCCAATAGAACACAAAGCAAAACCAAATGAAGCACTTCCTGAATCAGTGCCTGACAACATGCCTGCATGAGCCAATCACAGCAGTTCCCTGCAACAAGCAGCTTGAAGTTTCCTGGACTAGTCTGGACAGGTAGCAGAAGGCGAGAGCTCGTCCCTCAAAGCGCATCGTCAAACGCTGTTTGGAAATACTTGGATTGGATTTATCGCAAGCGATGCCATCCAAGAGCAAATGATATGCAGAGTGCTGTAGAGTTTTGTCCGCACTGCAAAGCAACACAACTAACTAATTCAACTGCCTAAAACCACACTACAAACAGTATAATGAATGCATGAAGGCCAACAAACACAATGCAGTGGTCGCCAAGGTGAATTAGCAAGCGTGAGCTCAGATGCTCATAAAAGCGCGGCTGTACAGCGCGTTAGCGCCGTCTCACAAAGACGAACTGAAATCACCAACCAATCGCATATGACCAAAGACAGGCGTTCAGTGAGTGAGAAAGTCTTCAGGAAAATGGTCAGCTGAGTGGACAAGAGATAAGTTATCCCCTGATGCAGTTCATTTACTAAAGCAGTGACAGAAGTTTTATTCACATACAACACACAGGTACAACGAGTGGACAGAAAAACTTTTTGTTTCGTTTCTAGTAGATGCACTTTAGGCCAGGTGAATAAAGACCTCATTTGACTTCAAAGACTCGTTTATAAATGTAGCACAATGTAAAGGTGAGAACAGTACCCTGTGGGTTTCATTTTCTGTTTTTGGTGCAGTTTTTTTTATTTACATATACATTTTTTATTTTTGTTCTAAAAGATGCGTTGAATTTAGCTGAATAAGGATTTGCACAGATGTGAAGATGTAAAAGCAGCGTTCTGTTTACCAGAAATCAATGAACAATTGTGACAAGTGATTGTGATCTCAGTATTGATCAAAATAGTGGTGATTATCATTATGGCTATAATCGTGCAGTCCTGCTGACACCCGTTGGAGTGGGAACAGTAAACCTGATACCTGCCTTCATATCAGTAAGGGTTTCAGAATACACTATTCTCAGACTGTGTACTCTTTGCGTATGCACACTACCGGTACAGGTTAATAGTTTAGCTTACTTGAAATATGTTTGGTGTTTTTGCACCTTTCACTTGTGGTTAAAAAAAACCCCTGCTAGCATGGGTTGGACGTCCTATAGGGGAAGGAAATTGACTTTCTTGCTGGTTTGTTTTTTTTGTTTTAGATAGACAGACGACCTGCAACCAAGGTTTTTTGTTGTTGATGTTGCTGGGTTTTTTAATACACATACCAATCAGCCACAACATCAAAACCACCGGCAGATGAGTGAATTAGTTTGATCATCCTTCTGCAGTGCAATGTTTTGTTGTAAAACATTGGGCCCCGGCATTCATGCAGATGCTACTTTTATAACGCACCACCCACCTAAAATTGGGATTAAGTGGAACTGGCTCCAAGGTGTCAACCCGGTATTCAGATCCCTCTTCCGATGGATCGAACCGGAGAACTGGGAAAAAAAAAATTGCATCCACCCTCCAACCACCATGGTGGCATGAGGAGGGATCTACACAAAGCAACACTTTTTTTTCTGTTTGGATGCAAATCACCTAAACCACTAAAAAGGCACATGGTTTTAATGTTGTGGCTGATTGGTGTATACGCATTCACTGAGTGTTTTATTAGTGTATTTATAGTCATATCACTTCATGGCTGTCATGGAAAAGTTTTATTGAATTCAGTGGGCTTGTCTTCCAATCATAAAGTGCCTGTGAGAATTTTTTTTTATTTGAGGGGGCCACATGTTCAGTTTTGATGTTGATGGGTAGTGTTGTTTCCACAGCTCTGTTTCCCTTCGACCTTGCCAAACATCATCAGCAGTGTAGTTATTGAATGTCTAATGTGGATGTCAACATTAAGCTGCAAACAGATGTGAAACTGTGATCGTGGCTATTTTTTTTTTTTTTATGTAAAGACTTTCCACAAGAAGACATACAGACCTAAAACTTTGTGTTGACAGAATAGGATCAATTCCAACTGTGTGTCCGAACATCAGCTCAGCGTGTTGAAATGGAAAGTATTCTATCGATCTGTGTGCATTAGAGCTCTACTGTAACACGAGCAGTGAGTGGCAGAACAAAAGAGGCACTGTGTGTGTCACACAAGAGGAGACCTGAAGTACAAAGAAGACCGCCAACTTCAGGCTGTCTATTGGCATTTCATTGTTTATCATCTTGACTCTGACCGGTATATAACGTATATTTGTATTTCGCAGAGGAATTTTTAGTCACTCCCGTGCATCTGGATCAGATTTTGGATGGTTTGAAATGTAATTGCCTTGCGGCGAGAAATGTTGTTGGGGTGGGTGGTATCACAATGCTTAAAAAAAACATGACATGATATGGGCGGACTTAAAAAAAATACAGAAGAAAGCCAAAAAAGCCTGCTGTAATAAAGGCCGGGCAGCACAGGTTACATCCTGAAAATCATGTTGCTTATTAACAAACACCTCCTGTACTTCCACAGTTAGAAAAGCTGCACACTTAAACTCACTGCAGCTTAAATGTTATTCACAGCATCGGTTATAGTCTTTCAAAATGTTTTTCCAGGGCACATTTGTTGTTGGTGTCAAGGTCATCACTGCAGCCTGACTGCTTGTCTTCGCTGCTTGTGTGACTCTAACAGCACACTGAAACCACCTGTCCATATGGATGCGATTTATAGAAAATACAAATACGCTATATTAGCTGGAGCTCCCAGTAACGGTTGAGGAATAACATGAATGGGCCTTATGTGGTGGCCCATAAATTTCAGAATTCCCATCATCATAGTAAATTTTGCAGCTTTGTCCCGCTGTAACTGCTGCTCCTGTGATCCAAGCTGTTGCAAAGTTTATGCCTGACTTTTTATTTTGACACGGTGTCAATTAGTTTAAAACGGATTAAAAACAATTAATTAAAGAAACAGTTTCTCGCAGTCACTTGCAGCCAAAATCAATCAAATCAGTCCTGAAAGGTTATTGACGTGGTGCTTTTCTCCTTATGAAAGTCACGCTGACAGCTGACCAACCACTGCTTATTTGGATGAGATCATATCGACCAACTAACTCACTGGTCAGCTCTGACACCGCGACTTCGAAAAGTCACGACACTTTGTACGATGTAAATTTCTGCAAATCATGGATTTTGTGCATGCACTTTACACTGTTTTCCAGTTGCTCTCATTCATAACTGGATTGTCTTATGAGGTTGGAAGCCATACACTCTGCGCTGATATTTCTCCTCTTGCAATTCCAGGACCAGAACACAATTATTCCATTGTGCCACACAGTACAGAATATCACATGCTGCACATTTCTGCTAGAGGAAAGACACAGTGTTGTGTTGTTGAATACGGCAATATGATAAATAGGCCTGTGCTGTAGACTCTGAGGATAGAAGGTCCTCATAGTCAGAGCACAAGTGATTGGATTACATTGTAAACAAAGTAGGCAATACATTGTGTAATATAAATATTTAAATCCTAATCCAAGGACCAAAGGATTAGGCCCTCCAGTTCCTCCAAGTCTGAGACTGTGGTCCTAAGCTGGAAAAGGGGAGTGCTCATTCCAGGTCAGAGTGGGAGGAGTTGTTGCCCCAAGTGGAGGAATTTAAGTATCTTTGGGTCTTGTTCAAGTGTGGGGAGAGTGGACAGATGGATTGCCATTCTGTTGTGGTAAAGCTGGGTGTAGCTAGATGTAGACTGGGTGTCAGTCTGCATCCCTATGGTTACCTATGGCCACCAGCTCTGGGTAATGATCGAAAGAATGAGATTGGAGATACAAGTGGTGGTCATTCACAAGGGGTCTTAGAGTAGAGCTGCTACTCCTCGACATTGAAAGGAGGTTTGGTGGTTCAAGTACGTCCTACTGGGAGGACGCCCCAGGGCAGATCCAGGACACGGTGGAGAGATTATTTCTCTTGGGCGGCTTGGGAAAACCTTGGTGCCTCTCCAGATGAGCTGGAGGAGGTGGTCCCCCTGTGACCCAAACCCAGATAAAAATAGATGGATGGATGGATGGATGGATGGAAGGAAGGCAAACAAACAGAAGATAAAAACTAATATTCCTGCTTTATCTGATCACTCTAGCATTACATAGAGACAATTTATTTAAGTTAATAAACTATAGAGTGTAAAAGACAAAAAAGGCGGCAGTGCACTGGATATGAAGACAACGATCTGTGACCACATCTAAGAAGACAGAGAAACAGTCAGTGTCAGGGCCTTTTCAGTAACTGCACTGTTCAACTGTACCTACACATGATGACAGGAAACGTGGCGGTGACAAGGAAAACCCTGAGATGCCACATGGAGGGGTAAAAATAGGCCACTTGGCACGAGAGACGGTAAAAGAGGGGGAGGAGAAGAATCAGAAAGAGAGGAAAATTGGTGCACATTCTTCTTGTAGGGACTTTCTTCTGCAAGCCCGAGATAAGAAACTTCACTCTTGGCAAGTTGTTAGATCAATCTCATTTTTCGCTTGTTCGTTTTCTGCGAGAGAGAGAGAGAGAGGGAGAGAGAGAGAGAGAGAGAGAGAGAGCCAGAAAGAAAAAAACGAGTTTGTTTCCTCTAGTTAAACAACAAAGGAACATTGAACACTGCTCTGCTCTGACTTTACAGTCTGCACCTCCCACACCTTCACAGTTCAAGAAGCTGCCCACTTAAACACATTGCAGCCTCAAATATGTCAGACATCTCACTTCTTAAGTAATAGTCAGTAATAGTCTTACTAAATATTGACACAGGGAAAACCCACATTTCACATTTCGCGTTGGGTTCAACGCTGCTTTTCCCACTCAGGTCGACGACAGGTTAGTCGGCAGTGATTCAGATGTTGTAGATATAATTGCAAACTGTTGTAGGGCTTGATACCGGAAGAAAATCGGGGTGCTTCATGAATTTAAAGATGCTTTAAGGGGAAAGTGACTATAAAGTTTAAGGTTTTTATGTGAGTTTTTATTAAGGTCATCCAACAGCCACTTTTAATGTGTTGAATCGGCCCATTCAGAACTCTGTTCTGCAAGATGTTGCTGGCGACTCACGGATACACACAAGACGTCCTTTGGCTTCAGAGCCATGAATCCCCGGGTTATGGGAGTACTGAGATGGCCGTGCTTATAAAAGAGCCCTTGGCATAACATTTACGTAGTCACTTTTCAATGCAGAAGGTTGATGTTGTGAAGGTGCGTAATTCTGTCTTCCTAAACCTAGCCTGCCTGAATCTAACCTAGGAGTTTTTAGTGCCTAAACTTTAACCAAGCAACAGGTGGAAACAGAAACAACAAGAAAGCGAAAAGAAAGCAAATCATTGAGTGAAAGTAAAGTGATAACTGCAAATCTTCCAAATGGGACACAAATCACAATTTTTGCCTGACAAACTTGTGCCTCTAACATGCTAGTATAGATTTGATCACTTTTTAAAGAGGACCTTTATCTCGCAGTGTCTAATATTTCCACGCCAAGGACACCTTGTGTGTAGCTCTGCGGTATCTGACAGCATTATTTGATGCTCTGGGATAAGAACCGTTGAATTTATAAAATAAACTTAGAGTAAGCATGCACCCCGGTACTGAAATGGAAGCACAGCAGTCCTTTAAATTTTGTATTATATTGAACAGTAGATTGAGGACTGACATTCAGATAAACCTGTAGGAAAGCATTTTAACTGCTTTCAGGAAGTATATGGGCAGACTGAAATACAGACTGGAAAACTGGAAAAAATGTATTCAAATTAAGTCATTTGCTCACAGTTCATATGCAGCCTTTGACTAGCAGACATTGCCATGTGCAGGTACATTTCTGGGAGTGGCTGTAGTCAACTTAGCCGGTGCTAACAAGGCCACAGGAGCTGATGGAAGCTGTAACATCCAGTCAGTCAGAGTCGGCTCTTGGCCTAGAGGAATGAAAAAGGATGTGTCCTCAAGCCTGCCCCTCCTCTGGATATCTGCTCATTCATCTGGACTGTTCATTAAAGGGTAATTACCTGTAATTAGTGAATTATGTCGCTTTAATGAAGATGTTGAAAGCTGTTGGAGCCAGAAGGGTTGGCCTTAATTCTGAGTGATGTTCAAGATTAGCAGCAGACAGGAATTCAATAGAGGCACAGAGATTAATGAAATACCAGCGTTTTCTTGCCTGTGCCTTAGGTGGCTTGTAGTATGTTTATATTTCGCATTAATTTTCAATTCCAGTGGCATCCACACCTGGCTCTAGAGGGCAAGTACATGTTGCAGACTAATAGGAACAATGATGATGAAGCTGCGTATCTAAGTACATCTGTGTGTGGTGTCTATGAGAGCAAGTGTAATGCCTGCTCTAATGTGTGCTGTGCTGTGTGTGTGTGTGTGTGTATGCATGTGTGTGTTCCCTGGCGGCGTGGTGAGTGTTTAATCTGGCCCGGTGGCGTGCCGTTGGCCCGGCTAATCACAGTGTGTCTGTAGGAGTGCACTGAGCCAGGGGAGCACGCCGTCGCTAACAGCGCCTGACAGACTCATTAGAGAGACCTGGCACTGAGCTTGCAAGGCGCGCACACACACACACACACACACACACACACACACACACACACACACACACACACACACACACACACACACA
>JAVDPK010001890.1:0-11838 GCA_034780415.1 Cichlasoma orientale
GTGTGTGTGTGTGTGTGTGTGTGTGTGTGTGTGTGTGTGTGTGTGTGTGTGTGTGTGTGTGTGTGTGTGTATCACACGGCCCTATTCTGCCATCGAGTGTTAGTCAGCTGATCAGCAGAGGGAAGAAAGCCTGAAAATGAACTAGAGAGATTAAAGTTGGAGGGGGGGAGAGAGAAAAAGTTTATCGCAGTAGTAACAGAGACTTCTCTCACACGCTTTTTTTTTTTCAGTTTACATGCACACATAGCTACACACAAACTGCCTCGGGACTGTGCGATTCTTGAGGGCAAGTGGAGCATCCACCTCTTCAGTCAGTCAGAGTGAAAGAGAGGAAATTAGGTTAATGCCTTTGGTTTGAGCGCGCTCAAAGTGATGCTTTTGAGTAGTGTTGCCACAATCCCTTTTCCAGTGAGTCTGCTGCAGTGTTTGTTTGCTGGAAGGACTGAAAGAGAAATCAGTATCACTTTAAGTGGTAATCTTGTTTTTGTTTCCTTTAATTTAGCCCTTCCTTCCTGTCGCTCACTTTGTTCTTACTCTCACTCCACCCTCTCCTTTCTCTTCCAACCACAGATATTTTCCCTGGTGGTCTTTGCCTCCATCGTGAATGAGGGTTATGTCAACATAGGCAGCGAGCGCCTCCACTGTGTCTTCAATAAAAACACAGACGCGTGTAACTACGGCGTGTTTGTGGGCCTGGTGGGCCTGCTGGCATGCTCCTTCTTCTTCCTGCTCGACTACAAGTTCTCGTCCATCAGCTCTGTTAAAGACAGAAAGAAGGCTGTGATGCTTGAGATTGGCTTCTCAGGTGAGGGAGCAGATATGTGAAGTCATATTCACAGGTACAAGCAAACAGTGAAAGCATAGATCATTTTTTTGCAGACTGTCCTGGTGGGTCTGAGTCATGCCAGCTACAGGAAGTGATTCATTTTTAAAAGGTCTTGCTTTGTGAGTTCATTTTTTTTTATGAAATGCTTTATGAAAGAATAAAACAGATAAAATGCATCACTAGTGTACATGCATGATGACATAATAGGATTGTGCAGTGGATATTACTGGAAAATTAATTGATTTCCATCTAAAAGCAGCATATTAAAAGATTTGCCTAACCTAACTGGCTGTGGGGCCTCTTGCTAAGAATCCCTGGAGCTTGTGTAAAGGGGCAGAAATCCCCCTAATGAAGGCTAGATCTCCATCATTTGCTGATATGAGTGCTAAAGTGTGTGTCAAGTGATTGCATTTCTGATCTAAATGTTATATGAAAGAAAAACAAAAAAATATATACACACCCCGGACACTTCGTTAGGTCCACCCGTCCAAATGCTTGTTAAATCAAATATCTAATCAGCCAATCACATGGCAGCAGCTCAGTGCATTCAGGCATGTAGACATGGTTAAGACGACCTGCTGATGTTCAAACTGAGCATCAGAATGGGGAAGAAAGATGATTGAAGTGACTGAACGTGGTGTGGTTGTTGAGACGGGTTGGTCTGAGTGTTTCAGAAACTGCTGATCTGCTGAACCATCTCTAGAGTCTGCAGAGACTGATCTGTAAAAGAGAAAATATCCAGTGAGCAGCAGTTCTGTGGGAGAAAATCCCTGGTTGCTGTCAGAGGTCAGAGGAGAATGGCCAGACTGCTTTGAACTGATATGGAGGCAACAGTAACTCGTTACAACCAAGCAGGTGGGCTACAGCTGCAGAAGACCACACTGGTTGCCACTCCTGTCAGCTAAGAAAAGGAAACAGAGGCTACAGTTTGCATGTGGTCACCTGAACTGGACAGCAGAAGATTGGAAAAAAAAACGTTGCCTGGTCTCATGAGTCCTGATTTCTGCTGTGACATTTAGATGGTAGGGTCATAATTTGGAATAAACAACATAAAAGAATGGATCCATCCTGCCTTGTGTTAGTGATGGTGTAATGGTGTGGGGGGATATTTTCCTGGCACACTTTGGGCTCTTTAGTATCAACTGAGCATTGTTTAAACACCACAGCCTACCTGAGTATCGTTGCTGACCGTGTCCATCCAGCCAGTGTACCCATCTTCTGATGGCTGCTTCCAACAAGATAATGCACCATGTCACAAAGCTCAAATCATCTCAAACTGGTTTCTTGAACATGACGATGAGTTCACTGCATTCAAATGACCTCCACAGTCACCAGATCTCAATCAAGTAGAGCACCTCTGGGATATCCATGATAGGAGATTCACGCCATGGATGTGCAGCTGACCAATCTGCAGCAGCTGTGTGATTCTATCATGTAAATATGGACCGAAATATCTGAGCAATGTTTCTAGTGCCTTGTTGAATCTATGCCATAAAGAATTAAGGCAGTTCTGCAGAGAAAAAAGGGGTCCAACCAGGTGGCCGGCGAGAGTATAAAACAATTTCTGTATAATAATAACATTGATCTTCTGGCTTAAATCAGAGCTGCACTTTGCTAGGTCACAGGGTAACCACTGCACGCCTAGAAAAACAGTAAACAGTGATCAGTGAGAATCAAAACAAAGAGAGGCTTTACTTATGATGTGAATGCACAAAAGTGAGTGAATAAAGCCTGGAGTCAGGATTCAAAAGGCTGGGGTTCCCCAAAATACCAAAAGTGCTACTGATCCCTGGTTGCTTCTTTATTTCAAATGATATCTGAAGAAATGAAACCTGTCAACTGACATTAAGCATTAGAGAAATGAGAGTATTTCACATTTCTAAAAGGAACAAAGAAGTGCTCCCAGTCTAAAGATCTGAGAAACCAGCACCTACAGGTGTTCTTTCATCTATGAGGAAAGCTAACTTTGAATTAACTATTATTGTTCTGCTGGTTTCTGACAGGTTTCTGGACCTTTCTATACTTTGTAAGTTTCTGCTTCCTTGCTAATCAGTGGTCTCGGACCAGAGCTGAGGAGCTGCCACTTAACCAAGGAGCAGACGCCGCTCGGGCAGCAATCGCCTTCTCCTTCTTCTCCATAATCACCTGGGTAAGCCTCCCCTACCACCTAACAACAAAAACATCTTTAATGCCAAGAGCTAAAGCTGGCTAACTGCTTTCTAACACTGCTCTCTAAAGTCTAAATACATTAGCACCAGGTCACTAGTGTTACTTGATGATGTGACTGCTGACTGAAGCAGCAGGATGAACTGTGAGGTGTGCACGGCTGTGCTCTCTGCTCACATTCAGCCAAATGCTGCAAAACTGATTGGACAGCGATTCACAGTGCAAATACACAATGACCCAAAGCAAGCTGCAAAAACAACCCTTTGCCTTGAGTTTCTCTTGAGTTTCTCAAGGCAAAGAAATTAGATATACTTCAATGGCCAAGGCAGTCACCTGATCTCAACCTAACAGAGCATGTTTACCATGGTTTTCAGTAACTTAAGGGAAAACTGAATGCAGAGAGACCGACAAACAAGCAGCAGCTGAAGGTGGCTGCAGTACAGGTGTGGCAGAGCATCTCCATGTCAAATAAGGAGATCATAGTAAGATCATAGGTTCTAGACTTCAGGCAGTCTTTGACTGCAAAGGATTTCCACCCAAGAATTAAATCATCTGCTAAGAACCTTTGTGTCACCTTTGACCAACATCTGAGTTTTGAATCACGGAGCTCATCCAGTCTTGTTTCCTTATTGCAAAAATCAAGCCTTTATTGTGATTCAGTCAGCTGGAACTTTTAGTACACAATTTGATTTTTTCCCGCCTTGATTATTGTAATTCACTTTTTAACATGCTTATCTCAGTCCTCCATAGCTCGTCTCCAATTGGTGCAGAATACAGCAGCATTCTCTTATCTCTTATCACACCTGTTCTTGCATCCATTCATTGGCTTCCAGTGATTCAGCCATTCAACCATTTTTATACACTGTCCCCTATTTTTAAAAGTAACTTGACAGAATAATATAACTGTAAATATAAGGATTGTTTTATTTATATAGTACTTTTCAAAACAGAGTAAACAATGAAATAAATGTTTTTGTTAAACACCTTGAATTAAAGCTGAAAGTTGGCACTTCCTGATTGTTTTGGAGTGGTGGTGTGCTGAGGAAAAACTAAAAACCAAAACAGAACAACAACAAAAAAATAAATAAATAAAATCTGTCATTGTCAGAATTCTCCTGATTCTCCTGACAGAAGTATCTGAGTTTGCTTATCCTGCGAAAACAGAATACTCTAACTCTATTAAACTTCATCAAAGTGGGATCAGGTGCACAGACATTATTACTTCTGATTGAGCTCTTTGACTTTACAAAGAGAAAAGTTAATAACAGTCACTTCAAACAGAAGCTCAGGATTAGCGCCCAGCCACTCCCGATGCTTGTTCCCAGCAGGCCTGTTTGATCATCCATCGTGACCTGACCTATATACAGAAATCCATTTCTGACTAAATTTCAGGTAAGAGAGTGGTCGTGAAGCATCTGAACTTTTGCCGTCTACAGCAGTTCAGATACATCATCTTTGTCTAAATGTTCGCAACCAGCTTCATTTGGAATTCCTCGTATTTTGTAGATGGGATGGTTGATTTCATGACTAAACAGTTTAACCCTTTAAGGAGGTCCAACTTACTGACACATGTAAATATGAAACTCCAGCAGCTGGTTAGTAGCATAAATACCACAAACATGGGGACTGTTTTGTTACTTGTAAAATCAGCCACGCTATTTCCCCCCCTTCTTTCTGACCTTATGTCGGCCTAGAAAACGAGACAGCATCTTTATTTCTACTTCCTTATATAAAATAAATGAGAAAATCCTACTTTTAAATGTGTTTTGTGGTTAATATGTGTTTGAAATGAGCTTTTATGATTAGGAATAGCCGACACTGAGTAGTGCACTCAACTTTTCTCCCTCTCTGTCCCCCCTTCCCCGCCCTCCAGGCTGGCCTA
This sequence comes from Cichlasoma orientale, assembly GCA_034780415.1. Classification (NCBI taxonomy): domain Eukaryota; kingdom Metazoa; phylum Chordata; class Actinopteri; order Cichliformes; family Cichlidae; genus Cichlasoma; species Cichlasoma orientale. The sequence continues at coordinate 4,875 of JAVDPK010001890.1, forward strand.
ACAGTGCGCGCGGTCCAGAAGTATCTGCTCGGCACAGACATGACCCTGTTCACCACTGAGCACATGGACGGCGGCGCACCCACCCAGCCATACCCCTCCAACTCTCCAGGAGGCGGCGGCGGCACCACTGAGACAACGGAGACCTACCAGAGCCCACCATTCACCGAAAACAATGCAGCACCCACATACCAGGTTCCTATTTACTAGAAAAGATAGACCTGATGGTGGAAGAAGAGGATGGGGAGAGGGATGCAGATACGAGGAAACTGCTTTCTGTGATGTTACACGTGCAGTTGTTTATGTTGATCTGGGCTGGGTTTTCAGTAAGTGTTGAATAACGGCCTCTGATTCCTCATTTCCTTCTCTTGGTACCTTTCCTTCCTGAACATTCCAGCTTTTTCTGCACTTTTGTACGCTTGTATGTGGAACAAATCCACGGTACAGGTACGAGAGCTGATAAAGCAAAAGAAAAACAAGTGGAGGAAATGTAGAGCAGGAGGCCACGTTGCTGTCTTCAAACACAATTTTGACAAAAAACAAAAAAAAAGAGACGAAATGATCAACAAGTCAGTGACTCCACCACAACAAAGCAGTATTAGATACCTAAAAAGGAGGCACTCACATTCATAGAGCACCCTCGTTTTATTCTTTTTTTAAAATTTATTCCATATCCCCTTTCATGCCAAACACTGCAGGGAATTTCTTTTGTTTTTTTTTTATTATTAGCTAGAGTCTGGTCTTTCCTTGTGTATTCCCTGCTGCAGTTACAGGTCACCATCTGCATTAAATCTGCATGTTTCCAAACTTAGACATCAACTAAGTGCCATACTGTACTGTGTGTTTCAGACAGTGACTTAATTTAGTAGTTTTTCACATGCTGTAAAGATAAAAAAAAAAAAAAGAAAGAAAAGAAAAGAAAACAACAATGTTTTGTGACCAAGTGCAATATTTCACATTCTTATGTAGGTAGGTAGATGCAGTACTGCAGGTAAGCTAGTTAGGTCAATTTCAGGCGCTGTCTCAAATTACATGCAAGTCTTTTAATTGTACTGATAAGGCCCGATGATCTGACCGCCCTGGTGACGTTTGCAGGAAACGGAAGTTATATCAGATGATCAAACAGCTCCAGAGAAGGAATCTCTCTTCCATGGAAGTTGAGCTAATTTAAATGTAATTAAGAGTAGTTTAAAAAGCTCTTATATCATCCTTTCAGACATGTTTTAGTCTTCCTTAATGAAGTCTATTGCAAATTTTAAAGGAAAAGCGGGTCGCGGTGCAAAATATATTAGTACAGTGCCACCCTGAACGAGCTGGTGTGATTTGGGGTCATTTTGATTACACTTAAAATTCAGCGGGCAAACCTTTATCCTCATTGAATCACTGTTCAATCTGGTATATCTCTGTGCCTGACATGAATGGATTATTAAATGGACCTAATGGGCTCTTGTGCTGAGAGTGATTATTAATGCTGGAAAGTCACTCACATGACTGTAAAAAAAAAGACACAAAATGACAAGAGAGAGACACACAAACTGATCAGGACTTTGAGTTTGGGGGCCTTTGTTTCACAATCAATCCACAGATCCAGGGAATGTATTCAGTGTGTTGTTTGAGACAGTGTCCTATGCTGACTGCTGTGTGTGTACAAAACAGGGAGAGTGGGGGCTGTTCCGGGTAAATTAGGTCTGTTTATGTTTACGTTTTAGAAGCTGCCAAACTGCCCTGTGTTCTTATTGCCGTCTCCTGATTACCATGTTACTACTATGTTGTTAATAGGATCTTGGTTGGTGGGGGGGGGGGGGGATTGCTGGAGGATTCAGTCTCAGGATTGCTAGCTGGCTAATTCACTGATCCTGCAATCCTGCTTTTAAAGAAAGAGGGGTGGGGTTCAGGTGTGGGTGTGTGTGCATACTTAGTTGCCATGACCACAGGGTTGTTTGGATGTGGGTCACCAAGGGCCCTGATGTAGATAGTACCCACGCCAACCATGTCGGTGTGTATCGGTATCTGTGCTGTGCTTTACGTACACTCTCCATCAGTGAATCTGTAGTGTCGGTGTGTGCGATCGTGCGAGTGTGTCCACGTGCAACAAGGTGTACAGGTGCACATACATCAGCATGCATGAGGGACGTAAAAGTCTGCACATTTGTGTTTAAAGCTGTGTGTGTGTGTGTGTGAGAGAGAGTGTGTGTGTGTGAGAGAGAGAGTGTGTGTGTGTGTGTAGTTAGTTGGGTTCTGTGCTGCATTAAAGTTATTTTTTTAACACGCATTTGTCAAAGAGGAGGAAATCGCAAGTCTGCTACAGTATTTAAGAATTTCTCCTCAATAAAAATATTATTCAAGCTCAGCGTATTATCAGTATCCCTGTCAAGATATACAAAATGCAAAGTAAATGAATATGGCCAAATCCAAAAATTCAAGTAAAAGCAACACATGACCTGTTTAAAGCCTTGCTTGCTCTTCTGTGTAAACGGTTACCTCTGCTGCAGCAGGACAACCAAAGCGGTCATCGTAGTTAGAAAAGAGTTCATCATGCATTAAGTGCTGCATCATTCTGACTCTGATATTCTAGAAAGACTGGCAGGCATCAGTGCAGCTGACAGGACTCCTTCTTGTGTTTCTAATCGCGAATGTCTCCGTACCTTTAATCATCTTTTTGATTCCTTAGTCGTACTCGTGCGCAAGATTTTTTCTGCATCCGCAAACTTAAAATAATATTAAAAATCCAAATCCAGCCCCAGACTTCAGGGCCTGGGGCTACAGGAATGCCAACAGACTGAAAATATTAACTAGTGTAATGTAGTTATAAAAAGCTCTTACTGTGCAATAGATCCCTTCAGACAATTTCTGTGTGTCCTGGGTTCCAGCACTCAAATGAATGACAATACTTTTAAGGTAGTGATATATAAAATACAGAATATAACACTTATTTACCTGTGATCATTTTCTTTTTAACCCTTGATTCACCACACAGTCTGTCAGCGAGTCCTTATTAAAGCATTTATTTAAATCTGAGGGATAAGCAGCGGCCCCTTCTTTCAGGATTTTATTTTGGGACAGTACGCAACACCACTGGCTGCTGGATTACTACTACTAGACTATTGGGTGGGTGGGGTACCATTACCGTAACTGGGATGGCGGCAGGTAACTGTGGCTGGGGTGTGATTGGGTAGTTTGGGGTGCTGTCAGGTCGGGTTGTGTTGATGTTCTCAGTGCTTCAGTCTCTTCTTTAGTCACTGTGGTAGATTATAATAATAATACAAGCATTCTCCGTGTTTTGTGCTCTGGACCACGAACACTACTGTGGTTTTGATTGATTGTAAAATTCCGTATGTTATTGAAGTAAATGGAACTTTTGTGTGATGCTGTCCAGGGTCTGATGTGTCCACTATTACAGAACATTTAAAAAAAAATTATAACTAGAATGCACTCTGTTGGAAATACTTTGATCACTCTTAAAGGGGCTAAAATCAGTCGTTTTACACGATTATGCTGTTAATTTGTTCGGCTGAGGTCATAAAAAGGCTATGTATGTAGTTCAATACATTGCATGGATGTTACATCTTCCTCCCATAGATGCAAATTGAATCTACGTCAACAAACCAGTGATCATTGATTTTTATGGCGTGCCGCCCCTTTAACATGTTTCTTCTGAGTTGCTTCTTCCTTTTCTGAAGGTGTTTGAACTCTTCAGTGTAAAAACGCTGTGTACAGAGATGTGTATCACTGTCTATTACCTGAATGTCTCTGGACTGCAGTCTGACCGTCGCTCCAATAAAAAAGAAACCATGATTCTGTCCCTGGGTTTAATGTGTGAGCGCCTGTGATTTATTTAAAATTTTTATTTTACATTTTTTATTTTTAAAATCATTTGCTAACAGGGGTGTGGGGTGTACTAGTACAAGTAACACATCTCCTTATTGGCCCCCTTACACTCCTCTCTAGTTACCCAATTCTTGCTTAGGACCCCCTAAAAATCTTAATTCTGGTGGTTCAGGAGAGTGGAGAGTTGTCCACTATTCAGGTGGTCAGTGGTTCATTCCCTAGCTCATGCATCCATATGTTGAAGTGTCCTTGGCACAATACCTCCTGATACATCCTTCTGGGTTTGCAAGTGTGTGTGAGCATTAAAAATGTGCAGTATAAATTACAGTCCATTTACCACAAACTTAACTAGAAGAGGAGAAAACACTAACTACCCTTAGGAACCTGATAGTGTAGTTTGATTATTTACACGAGTTAGCCAGTATAATAGCTGGACAGCACAGTTATGCATTCATCACCTCGCAGCAAGAAGGTTTTAGGTTTGAACCTCTCCAAAGACCTGCACGTCAGGTGAAGAGGTGATCCTAAAGTGGCTGCAGATGTGACGGTAAGAAACACGAGTTTAAAAAAGACAGGGTGTGCTAACGTAGGACGGAGGGCAAAGGAGCACCAAATACATGAAATTGAATGAATTGCATGAAAATAAAGTGGCACCGGATGAATGCTAAATGTCTGAACCTTGTTTGAATGCATTATAGTGCTATCAAAGGGTAAAAGGGCAAACTATGGGCCTGCACAACTGTCAGCGGACCACTGAAGCAACACGTGTCATTGCAATTATTTTCTTTTCTTGAAACAGAAGCTTACAGTCAAACGCCTGTAAGTCAACAGTAAAACCTCTGGAATTAATCTGGTAGTTGAAGCTCTGCAGTGAAACAGCTGCTTCGTAGATAGAAATGATGGCCAAACTGAAAATTTTGAAAATTCAAGTGGCTAATGGGCTTTTTAAATTAATGGCTCCAGAGGGAGAAACGTGCAGTTTGGCGCTTGTATCCACTTTTAAAAGATTTAAATAGTGAACAGATGACTGAAACAGACCTCGCTTAGGAGAATTTAGTGAAGCCCTAAGCAGCTAAAGACAGAGAAGTTTCCCCACTGGGCCAAAGCAGTAAACAGTGACATAAGAAAGTCTCTAATGATCGGCAGATGCAGCCCACACTTTCGGTGTGCCATCAGTTTCTTCTGCATAATTATAATTCTTTAACCTGTCAAAATGTGGGCTGGTTCTCTAAAGGCACCGAGGTAGGTGGCTCTACAATATCACTGGTACCATAGTAGTGGAAAATACATAAAGGTGTTCACAGCTTCTTTGCATTGCCAAAAAAAAAAAAAAGTCTTGGTGCAGTTTTAAATCTTAACACAACCAGACTTTGGATGGTCAATGTGAAACGTTTTGTATCACAATCAATTCAAATGCAAGTCATTAGTTAAAATAGCGTTGGGATTACTACTCAATATTTAACATACAACAGTATGTGAAAAAATTTTTTTTAAATTGCCACCCAGTCAAAGATGGAAGCTTTGCAGTGTCAACAGAAACCACGGTTTTGGCAGCAGATAGAAAACCGAGCAAGCTACTGAGAGTGTAGTCTGGCACTCTGACACACAAAGTCAGACGCAGACGCACCGCTGACAACAGTGCAAGTGTGAGAAAGAGATGAATAGATCTTCCATCACCTGTAAATGTGTGTCAGCGCTTGAATTTACTCACGGAAGCAGACTGTGTGGGTGGGAATAACAGTGCTTTCAGCTGACATTCTTAATCATAACTAAATGTGCAGTCAGAGCTGCGGGTCTCAGCCGCTACCATCTCACTTTTCAATCTATTCGTAAAAGCATTTGAAATAAACTGTTGAGAAATGTACAACAAGACTCTCATTGTTCAGTTTTTTAATTTCCACTTGAAACCTTGTGCAACATCGTTGGCCTCATTTTATCATCTATTAACAAAAATATCAAATCTACTGGTGAGTTGTGCAAACGGAATAAAAGAGCATGATGTTTATTGAAAAAAATTCAACTGGTGAACTATGATTTGTTCTAATTTCTGAAGCAGCTCACGTCCTGACACACCCTCCTGAATGATGACAGTCCATTCACTGACACTGTTAACAGGCCTGCATAGAGCAATGAACAATTAAAAGCAATTAAACAGCTGTAAATATAGAGCTTAATATTTAAACTGAACATTTTCCTATTTAACCAAGCAGCACAGCTGGAGACTCATGCAGACTTTATCAACTTGCCAAAGCAAAGTAAAAATGAAAATCAATATAATTTCGGCATTACGGAGCATTACATTCTTCAAGTAAAGCCTTGGCTTGTCTCTCCGTTTTATTAAATAAATTTAGAGTTCAGATTAGACGTTACCAGTGCCAGTGCCAGCTGGGGACGTCCTCAAACGATGAGAGCTGAAAGAAGATATAAGATGTGGCGACCCAGTGCGCCTGAACTGTAAACCAATCACACAAACCTATCAATATAATCCCCGTCAAAGTGAAAACACCATGAACCATCTTCCTTTGCTACACTAGGCCTTTGACTCCTCTCAGAGGAAACACAATGCTGCTTTCCCACACTGGCTGCTGCAGGGCTCTGTCAGAACTGCAGAACTGAATTCGCCCCACAACGGCAAACAGATCAGAGGAAGAGTGAGAAGGGCTAACTGATGATACGGCTAATTGACTGCAAGGAGGGGAACTCCTCACTCTCCGTGATGTGCAGCGTCTTGTGGGAGTTGAAGTCTTTGGGGGCAAGCACCTGTCTGCAAGTGGGGCACACCCGGCAGTCCAGCTCAGCTGCTACACTAGCCACTGCAGCAGGTGTCTGCCAGGCATACTTCTTGTTTTTATTTTTCTTTCCTCCTCCAGCCCCAGACTGCTTCTCCAGTGCCTTACAGTTTCCGTGGGCAGTCAGGAGCTCCTGCTGCTTTCCAGTGTCTGGCAAGAGCACAAGTAGCTCATTGAAGATGCGGTTAAAGCCGTCCCCAAGCAGGTCCTTACAGCTGCGGTGGTACTGGGCTGCTGATATCACACCCTGCAAATACAGAGAGGACATATGAGTAGGCCTGTCGCGATAAACAATAAATCAATTAACCGTACGATAACTTAAAATGAGGTAGATAGTTTTTATTTATCGT
>JAVDPK010001892.1:10009-24275 GCA_034780415.1 Cichlasoma orientale
TATTTATATATTTATTTATTCATTTATTGATTTATTTCATTATGAATAAAACAGCTCTCCATATGATGAAGGCTACTTTTCCTTAAAAAAAATAGCTGACAAATCTCCATGAGCAATACATTTTCAAGGGGATGTCAATTTAACTATCAACACAGAAAACATGTCTATGTACGGATGGGAATGAATAGATATTTAAAGTTGCAAAAATGTTTATATTAACCATATCAGTGAAATGTTTAGTGACATTATTTTGTTTTGCCATGATATATAAAACCAGCTAAACTAATGTGCGAACTATAAAATCAATATATTTTCAGAGCAGGGTGTGTGGACATTTGATCTCATGTATTATCTTTCGCAGAGTCAATTCAAGAAAAGTGAGCCTCGGGTTCTTACCTGGCGCAGTGGGCGGCCGTCAGGACCCATTGTCGATGGATTAATGCCCCTCCACAGAAAGATTTTTCACTTCTCACATAAGCCATGAACGGCAGCGAGTGTGGCTCAACTTCTTTCCCTCCAATAATCTCAGAACCACGACCTAAAACGAAACAAAATCATGCATTTACAACACAAAGTCAGAAGATGACGGAGAACAAAAGAAAGAACAGATGAGCGAATCAAAGAAACTTTGTAATACTGAAAGTAGTGTGGACTGTGAATGTGTGTACAACAGAAACCATTACTCACCTGAAGGGGTGATGAAGAGAATCACACATGTGATGAGGACACTGGCACTCCTCGGGCACAACATTGTGTCTTGTCTCTCTTTGATCAGATGTTGAATGCACTGAAATTCGCTGTGATGCCGAGCTTTATGAAGACCTCAAAGGATGTGGTTTCATCATGGAAAATATTGAGTCAGCAAAACTCTCATATGGGAACTGATGTACGCCTATATTTTTTTAAAGCCTGTAGCCAAACTTTAAAAAAAAAAATCAACCATTTAATTAGTTGCTGGATGGTGGAGGGGCTCAAGTTAGACTCAGAAGACAGACTCGGGAAAACTAACTGCAGTTTTAAGGTTTTTATTGAAACGCAATAATGAATTAACTGAATTCAATGCTTTATATTGTAAGGTAAAGAAACCACAATATTAGAAATGAACCCCAACAATACCCCAGTGAGCAAGCACTCGGCGACAGTGGGCAGAAACCTGCAGCAGAACCAGGCTCAGGGCTGTGAGAGAGAAAGCCACACGCAGGATAAGGCCAAGATAATTCCATCTAGAGTAAATATCTTTTTAGAAACTATGTTACTAATCTTTCGTCATCTTTCTAATGAATGTACTGAGCTTGAACACAGTTATGTAGAACATGAGCAAAGAAAAAAAAAGATTTCATTTAAAAATAAATTGCTCCATTTTCTGTTGCCTACATCGTAGAAGGTGACTCTGCCTCCACACAGAAACATGAGTACAGTCAGGGGTGGGATTCGGCAGGTGGGGCGACCCCGAGATTGGCTGTAGTGACTCAGCGTGGGGAAAAAGACTCATAACTCATAATTTGTATTGTGAGCTCCATTAGATTTTCTTTGTGTGCAGGCTGTGATCAGCTGACCTGTGCTGCTGCTGCTATTTTGGCTGATTTTTATCCCCTACGCTGACACTATGCTGTTTATTCTGTCTCTGTAGTAGACAGTATAAAGATATAATTCAGGGAATAAATCTAAACATGATCCGCTTAAATTCAAAGTCATCTCTGCTACATTTGATGTAACCCAGTCATTCTCAAAGTGTGTAGTACGCCCTTCATGTGGAACTAATATTTAACATCAGAATTTTAAGTATGTACAACTTTAAGTATGATTATGTTCCTACAAGCATTGATTATTTTCTCTGTGTGTTAAACTGCAGCGGCTCTAAATGGCTGCAAACTGGACTCTTTAAAGCTGAGGTCATCCATCATGGACAATCCTGACCACCATCATTTGACCGCCACATACTGGACAAGCACACAAGGACAAAGACACAAAATCTTTCATACCTCATGCCATAACTTTGTCTTTACAGCAGATCTGTCTAGCAGAGAGTCATGTGTACTCTCATCTCAACACTTTTATTTCAATTCATTTTATTGCCCTCAGATTCGTGCTGGTTATGTTTCTACATTTAGTAACCCAGACCACTGGTTACTACTAGAATGGGAAAAAAAGTACACTGAAATAGGAGGAAGTACACTAGTATCAGTAAACTTCTTTATTTTCTCTCCACACCCCACCTGCATTGACTCTATACCCCACCAGTGGGGCCTGAGCCACAGTTTGAGAATCACTAATTTACACCAATGGCCAGCAACACTCTTGGAATAGAAATCTTATATGTTTTAATAAATATAGACAGATATGAATAAATAAAAAATGGATTTTTGGAATAAACAGACACATTTAAAAACAGACATGTTAACACAGGAAACAGAATTCCTTCTGTTTTAGGTGCTTGTTGTCTTTTTGATCCACATGAGTTGTGTTTCTGAGAGAAAAGCATACACTCCAGGTTTATTTATGACACCGCAGTTCCTTCCAAAGGAAGTGATTCCAGCAAGCACACCATTGCACAACAGCGGCCCCCCCGAATCCCCCTGCAGAGAGAGCAACAATATGATGGTCATTTTTTATTTATTCGCGCTTCGGTTCATTCACAGTTAAGGTGGTAAAGTGGGCTGTTAGGCATACGTACCTTACAGGTGTCTGCTGATTTTTTACCATTTGAACCAGCACATATCATGCTGCAGGTGATGGCAGGGTTGAGGTTGTAATAATCAGGAGAGTTGCACTTCGCTCTGTCGATCACAGTTACATTGACAGACCTCAGGACATCTGACATTTGCTTGGCATTGTCTGCAGTTGTTCCCCATCCAGCCACCACGCAGGTGCTTCCAGCTGCCGGCTCTCGGATGGTTTTGGCCAGTTTGAGCCACTTCACTGTCTTGGTTTCCTTCACTTTTTTGTCCAGCTGAAATTTAAATAATAATTATTTAAGCATAATGACATCATCATTGCCTTTATAGAATTTGTGAGAACAAACAATAAAACAAACATTTATTCTCAAGTAGGCCTTTTTTTTTTTATCAATTTGTAATCACTTGATTACAAACTGATAAAATCATTTCCACAATCATTCCACTGTGGGAAAAAAAAAACAGTTCAAACCACAACCGTACAAAATCTCATCACTCATCATCACATGATGAAAATTTTTCAGACAAGCACAGAAATAATTTGGCCTCTTTTTTGGTTCCAGGGAGAATTTGAGATGTTTTTTTGGACAAATGGGGAGATTATGTAATTTTATGTAATTTGTAATTAAATAATGATAACAGCCTGGTTTTATGTGAGAAATCATTTCATTGAAATATTTCCTCTCCTTTCTAAACATGTAATATGAAATCAGCTTACCTGGAGTAACATGAGGTCATTGACCTTGCCTTTGGGATCATAGAAGGGATGACGAAAACTTTTTTTCACCTTTCGGACCTGCCTGGAATCTTTTTTATCTTCTTTGATGGAGTGCACCCCCAGCAACACTTTATTAATGCTGTAAGAGCAAAAACACAGTGAAATATGTTTAAAATGTCAAATAAGAAAACAATGAAGATTTTCTTTTCTTCTTACATTTGAGTTATTACACAATCCAAATAATAAGGTCAGAATGTGTCATGTTCAGAGTCAGAGAGACTTGTGCAGCATTTGATGCTGTGTAATGAAATGTTACGACTCCACGGGGGACAGCAGAGGTGTTGAATGTCATATAAAGAGCTGATATGACTGTAAGGTCTAAATTTGACTTTCATGGGTGTGGACCATAAAACACTGACATTAATTATATACAGGCCTTCTACGAGGCTGCTGTACAAAGGCTTGCTGTCTCTTTCCTAGTGAACCTTTTTCTTTCCAGTGCCTCGCTCAGTGAGTCCCTCAAATCAAAAGATGTATCGAGAACTCGATTTCCCTTAATGCAGTTGAATGAAAATTCATGCATGCTTCTCATTAAGTTTAAATGTGCAAATGGACATTTAAGTTCAGACACATTTCAAGGCTCATTATCTTGCTTCAAGCCGTGGAGCTGTTGTGGTTTCTTAAATCGAGTAACTATCTGCATGATCACAGTTGCTGTAATGAGTGCTGACTGAAGAATCATGAAGAGGAAATGTGACTGATCAGACTGATGGCATTTGAAATAACAATGACACAGTATCCTTTACTGGACATGAGCCAGTAAAAATTGGTATTACATATTTCAGAAATGAATGTTACAGATACCTACTTCTTACAGTGAGCAGCAGTCAGGACCCATGCTTGGTCAATGAGTACCCCTCCACATGCAGGTTCCTTACTCTCCAGCAGAGCCATGAATGGCAACGAGTGTCGCTCAACTTCCTTCCCTCCAATAATCTCAGAACCATAACCTATATTCAGAGAGAAAAACACTCTGTACATGTCGCTTTGCAATATTAAAAGACATCAGTGTGACATTCAGATCATACAATCTACATGCACAACACCAGCAGCATGTCCAAATCCAAATTCCAACATTTATTCAACTTTCAAATTTCATATGAAGAGTAGCACTAAGAAAGCATCACAACTGGCTGAAAAATTAAGCATGTTTACATTAATTAATCACTTAGTATTAAATAAACAAATGTAAAAAAGAAGATATTACTCACTTGACTGCACAAGAAGAACAGCACATGAGATGAACACACCGAGACCCCCGAGGCCGAACATTTCCTCTTCTTTTGCTTTGATCTATGCTGAACGCACTGAAACCGACACAAAGCACATGCTCGCCTTTATGTATTAAGCTCAAAGGAAGTGGTCTGAAAAATGGAAATTCATGAGTCAGCAAAGTGGTCGCAAGCATGGGCTGAGAATGCATGCATTTCAAAGACAGTGACGCCACTTACGAGTAATCATTTTTTTCAGTGTCCTCTGTGAGGTTTGTCCTGTGTGAAACAGTGTGAATCAGAAGGTGCGGGTGTTAGTACATGTGTACTACTAGTATGAAACAGCTGGAAGACGACATTGTTGAAGTAAAGAAGTGTCTCACACCTGCTTTGCGTGTGGTCACTTTGTAATTGTGTGGCGTTATCTGCGTAAATGCAGAGATATGCACACGATCTGCACCCACTGAGTCCACCGTCACTGACTGAGGGGAATAAAAAACTCAGTCAGGTCAGAGTTTAGGTATGGATCAAGGATCACAACAAAGGAATGTTTGGGAATAGCTTTGATGTGAAAAATGACGAGTAAAGAGAATGAAATGGCACAAAACCAGTGAAAATTTTTAATTAAGAAAACACTCAATCCTCATAGTATAACACAAAGTCATAAATAAATAAGAATGGTTTTGCAGGTGGGGGTCACAGGCTGTTGCTTTCTCCTCATTCCTGCTGACTGATTTTTCTCTAGTTTTGCTTTCTGTTAGTGTTTATGTCACTTACTATTAACATGAGATTCTACAACCCTTTCAAGTAGTCCAGCTCTTCAAAGATGGCACATCCACATGTGCCATTGAAAGAAGGCTTCCTGTCTCTCCTAGCATAGTCTCGAGAGCACGGACAGGGCCATAGAAGGACATTAACCCAGCAGCAGGACCAGTATCCGCTGCTTTTTGCAGAGAGGAACAGGAGGACCCTGCCGGATTCCTACAACATCTTACCTAAGCTATATAATTACCGTATTTGTCAGTTTCTAACTCCAAAATACCAGCAAAGAAGCATCACTTACCCTGGCAGCCAATCACGTGTGGTCCCATACAGCAATGAGGCAGCAGCTTCTTATCTTTTTCCAACATGCCCTCCAAACTTGCACAGCAGCCTTTATAGTTTCTCCTATGCCAGTGTTCGCAGCCCAGCTGTTACTCATTCACCCACTGCCAGTCGCCGGAGACGCTCTGGTGCTGCAGACCGAGCCAAAAGCTGACTCAGTTTGCAGAAGTGGTATCAAGGAGAGTGAAATGTTTCAGCGAGATCCACAGAGTGCTTCTGACAGAACTCTGTCAATGCCAAACAGTTTCTCAACCCACAAATGCATTTTTCTTAAAACGGCACCATTTATGAGGCAATAAACAGGCTTTCCAACGATATAAGATTTATTGCCAAGAAGCATTGTTAACCAAACACAAATTTCTTTACTTTTTGCGTTAAGTTTAAATACAGAAGTTCATTTTTCAACCTACCAAAGTACCTAAGACAACCCAAGGGACAGAAAATGACATTAGAGAGGAAAATGCAACTACAAAGAAAAATGAGATAATTGGATTTGCATGCCACTGTAGAAGAGCACGGCCTTCTTTCTCTAAAAAACAATCTTTGTACACAACAAAATCATAGTATGAAGTCAAAAATCAATCCTAATAAATAAAAAGCATATTGCATCAGATGTTAGACTTGTTTTACATTTCCCTGAATTACAAAAAATGTATTGACAGCATCACCCATGTTAAAGACATGTTTAAAACAGTTCCCCGGAGCAGCTGCATGAAGCCGTGTTTCATTGTCAGACATAAAACAGAATCCGTGCACTTTTCTGGAAGCTGATATTTATGTTTTCCTTTCTTTCCCATCAGACAGCCGACCACGAGCTGTCTGCTGTTTCCCAAGTGTTGCTATACTCATCCAATACCCTCATTCTCATTCCTCAAGGACTCCGTTAGGATGGGAAGTTTATTAAATCAGATAAGAAATGTAAGGCTGAAGTATACATCATGTTGTAAAACATAAAAATCCAGTACTGGAGGGAACATTGAAATTTGAGTGCAAGAAGGGACACAATATATCTTGACACTTTTTTAGGGGAGTTCTTGCGTAGCCAATTTATCCTGAGCTGAGCCATCATGATGATGGCTCAGCTCAGGATAACGAGGCTCAACATATTTATAAAGGTTTGTGCAGCAACTTTTGGGCTGCAGTGAAGGCAGAGAGAAACACAACTGATGCAGACCTCCTAAATTTTATTTTTGGGTTTTTTGGTCATGATTTCGGTTTTGTTTCTTTGCTGCGTGAACCGGCACCGGCAAACCTTCCTATCGTAGCCCAGGTCAAAGCTCTGTGTCTTGGTGCGCTGAGGCTGCACTCGGGGCACGGTGGTGCTTTCAGCTGAATGTTGACATCATTCATCTTGGCCTTGCAATCCATCTCAGCAAAAAGTGTAAGAGTGCAGGCTAGACTTTGCAGATGTCTGAGGTGACAGGGTCTAAACCGAGCATCATTGCACATGCAGCAGTGTGACTGTGAACATGTTACCCATAAGAAATAACCCAAGGGGGGGTCTTGCTTTCTTTATAAAAGGAAGTCTTCACCACAGCACTTCTGCACAAAGTGTTCTCTTGAATTTTGTCTGGTCACACTCTTGCAAGTAGAACTTTTGCAACACACAAGTACTTAACTTCAGTCGAAGTGCTTTGACTGATAAATAAGTCTCCTCTATTTTTTAGACATATTTCATATCCTTAAGAAATTTTAAGTAAACTATGGAATAAAAAGGGGCAAGATAAAAGCAACTTCATCCTGGCAGAGTGTATTCTACTATTAGGTTCCCGCATTTTACTGCATTGTGAAAAATAAAATATAAAAAAGGCCTTTTATGAAATCTGTGTTTCTTTTGTAGACATGTCAGAATGTAACGTACATAAAAACACAACATATTGAAAGTGAAATCCCAAACAGAATGAATACATTAAAACGAGTCTTCACTGAGAAGCAGCAGATTTTAACTGTTGATGCTGAGATATTTCATGTGTGTATACTACAGAAGACGCTGCGTCCACTATTTGAACTATTTTCTGTGCATTTTTGCATAACACATGTCCCATGTCCACCTTGTATTACCTTTCATATGATAGCAATCACTAAAACGTATCTGTCATATTGAATACTTAATAATTAAATGAAATAATACATTTGCGTTGTGTTGTTAATAAAAACAGGAAATCTCTGTTACTGGCATGCATGATACACGGTAAAAGGTGTGAACCGGCGGTGAGCTGGCTTTGAAGTGTGGTAAAGATCACGGGCAGGAAATGTGAAGTCTCTTTGATACAACTGCCAAGAAAGCAGCAATGTGCACGTATGTGGTAATCAATTTTACACCCAGTTCTGATCCGAAGACTTTCATTATCGATGTGAATGTCTCGGCTCCACGATGCCGGTGACTACAGATCCCAGATGTGGAAGCGCTGGTCTGCACCAGCGGAGAAGATCCGAGTGTTGTCAGGGTTCAAGGCCAAGTGCAGGACTCGATCAGAGTGGCCTGGTTAAAAAAAAAACAACACATTTTTATCTAAATTAATTTTGATTTTTAAATATATTGTGTCCCACATTTAACTTTTGTGTCTCAGTTACTGAGAATAAGAAGGAAATGTATTGCTAATTAACAGGGAATTAATACTGGTGTATTACTTTTGATCATTATGCTCTTTTAAGTAAATTTTTTTTTTTGATGGGCTCACACATCAAAAACCAACAATGACATGAAATTGAAAAAAATATATAATACAGGAAAAATGAGTAGGGCATTCCAAATTAAGGAAGCTCCCAAAATGATTAGTACTTTACTACTGCTCACATATTTTACACGTGATTCAAATAGGTGCTGCTTTCAGTAACAGCTTCTCCCTGTCTGCCAGCACAGCTGAGTCAAACTGAGTCTTATCGGCAAAAATGAGAAGGGGGAACTTATGTCTGAGGCTGAGCGAGAAAATGGTCAATTTCTCTTTGTTGTCACAACCAGTCCTCTTACTGGAATGGGATACGAATATGACAATTACAATTCTGGCAAAAATAAACCCTCTACCACAAAAGCAAAGCAAAAAAACACCACCGTGATCACCACAATGTTAAACTGTAGTTGCTAGAAAAACATGAGAATCCAGTTTTCACACAAGTTTTAAAAGTAGAAAAAAGACCCCGGTTAAACAAATGAAATAAAAAAACAACCTGATCATTTATTTATGGAGTATAATTATTGAATATTACACATCAGTGTGCTGAAACAGAAAGTGTGCTTTTTGCTTTCAGTATCTGTTTTGAGACCCTGACCAGAAATAACAGGAATGAATGATTCCAGCAGCTGTTTAGCAGTCGGGCACGTTAGCTTGGAGGAATTTTATGTAAATGACCAAGTGTATTTTTTTTCATTCACCTTTTTCTTTTTCTACTCTCACACAAAAAGTGGTAGTGGCGCAGTGGGTAGGCGCTCGCCTTACAGCCGGGGGCTGCCGGTTCGAGCCCCAGTCCCTGCGCTTGGGCAAGACACTTAAACCACATTGCCTAACGGTAGCGCCGGTCTCTGGCTGCATGACCGCAGATGCTCGTCTCTGGATGAGTGATCTGGAACGATCATTTCGTTGTGTGCCTTGTGTGCACAATGAGTTGAATCTAACCTGAAAATTGGATGGTTTTAGATTGTATTTACATATGAAATTAAATGCAATTTTGTCTAATTATGAGGCTTAAATGCAGTCAGAGCAAATGAACATCACTGCTGCGCATTTACTGAACAAGTCAAGAGTAACTCTGGATGTTCAGTTCATAGTTTCATATTCACTGGAGGGAAGCCCAGAACGTGAATGAGTCGACACACGGTGAGTATAAAACAGCTTAGTGATAGGTGACAGAGCTGCTGCACCGACAGCCGATGCTTCGATGGGAATATTACTCACCGCGTCAATGGTGCAATACATTTGTTCCTATGAGGGTGTTGTGAATGTGTTGAAAGATTGGACAGGCTGAGTCAGACAGCAGTGTGGATACAATTCAATAATGTGTTAAACTGATTTTTTTTTTTAAGGGCTGCAGTGACATAGAACTAACCTGTGAACTGGTAAATGGGGCTGAGAGAGGGAAACTCCAACATCCAGGATATGAGTTTGTGATGAGGAAGACCATGACCTGTAACCAGATATCTCCTCTTTTCAGCCCATTGTAGAGAACTTATCTGCAAATGGAGCAATTGGGAATCATTTATCCAGCATTTACATACAGTAACAAAAGTATCCACTGCAATTTAACTCTCAAGCACCTGTGAATTTGTGCGTGCGGAAGTCACACAAGACCCAGACTGTGTGTCCCAGATTCTCAGCTCACCATCTTTCCACCCCCCTCCAGTAGCAATTGTGTTTCTCTGCCACGGACACCACCCCATTGCCTAAAAAAATACAAGAAATGTACAAAAGCCAACACAACGGTGGATCCTTTAACAATATTTTAAGCCTTGGTATAATGACAGTAAAATCTTTAAACATTAAAACTGTTAGCCCGTATTCAAGTTTAGTTGATTGCACAGTTGCTTGCAGTGTGTGACTGTGGTTGTGTGTGGTTGTGTCGGCCTTTAAAAACACCAAACACATTAGTGCCTGCAAATGGCACAGAGATCTTTTTGCAAGTCAAGCAAGTGATGAAAATCAGTAACAGATCCTCACTGTAGAAGTGGCGCATTGAATATGGATGGATCCGTCCATCCATATGCAATGGATGCGCAATATCACTGTGTGCTGCACAATACAGCAGGATGTGTGTTCCCATTTTTATGTCATTAAAGTCACATCAGCAGAGTCTGCTCTAAAGGGCGCACAGAGTTACAAGTACACAGACCTTAACAGCACTGCACTGCTTCATTGTCGTTACTGGCTGACGTGACATTTTGTTCCCTGCGATGTTATGGTCCCAGATATGGAGATGGCCTTCTGTGGAACCACTGGCCAGCCAACTGCCTCCTGGTGACCACTGCAGGCTGCAGACCCCCTCTCTCTGGGTGGCTGCACCTACCAGAGGTGTGAAAGCCCGAGGGTCAAGGTGACAGATATGTCCGAGAACAGAGCCACTGTCAGAAAAAATACTGCGTTTTATGGACACTTATTGATAATGTCTCTTCTGCCCTGCTCACGACTAATTCACCTACAATTCTTATGCTAAAGCTATACGACTTAAACCGCTGTCCTAAGCTAAGTGACATCGTTTTCCATCATTGGTGAATCTTGTCTGTTTCATCATGATACAGAACAATGTTTAAATACCAGAAGAACCCAAATGAGTACCTGCTAAGTAACTGCTGTTTCCAGGAAAGAGCTCTCACCACAGTCAGGTGTGACAACAGAAACCTCACATTCTGCTTGTGTTCAACATCCCACAACTAAAGAGTCAAAGAGAGACAAAGACACCACAAACTGTCATCTTGCTGATTTAGTGAGTATGACACATCCCTTCACAAAGACCCCCCATACCACAGTTGGTTTGAATAAGTTTCCAACCTCTATGCACTCATTTACCAGAGAAGTTACCTGTATCTCCCCTCGTCTGGTCGCAATGCTGAGAGCGCTGCCATCTCTGCTCCAGCACAGAGATGAGATGGACTGACGGTACTGGCATCCTGGTTGTGGACTCGAGTCCAAATGTCCAACCAGAGCTTGAGTTTCTGAATTCCAAATGTAAACAGAAGAGCCGAGTGCTAATGCAACCATGCCATTACAGCTACAGTCCAGAAGATTCGTGTCTGGAATGACAAAGTTCAAAATCAGAGGACTACAGGGGCCACATTCTAGGCCTAAATTATGGGTCAGAATGAGCCTTAACTATCAGTATTATATATAATTCTGACCAGATTATATATTGTGTAGTGTACAGGGCTATATATTGCTGCTCAGATTCAGAAAAATGCTGCAAAACTAATCAGACAGCACTTCACAGTGCAAATGGGTAATGACCCAAAGCATACTGCAAAAGCAGCCCAAGAGTTTATCAAAGCAAAGAAATTAGATATTCTTCAATGGAAAATCCTGATCTCAACTCAGTAGATCATGCTTTTGACTTATTAAACGCAAAACTGAATGCAAACAAGCACCAGGTGAAGGTGGCTGCAGTAAAGGCCCAGCGAAGATTCTCAAGGGAGGAGAGACAGCATTCGATGGTGCCGTGGGTTCAAAACTTCAGGCAGTCATTGACTGCAAAGGATGTTCAACCAAGTATTAAAAACAATCCTTATATTTAAAATTATGTTGGTTTCGTCTAATTACTTCTGAGCCTCTGAAAATGGGAGAGTATGTATAAAAATGACTGTAATTCATTAACAGTTAACGCAACACATTAAAACTAAAAGACTGCATTTCAATCATATCTGGATTGCTTGATTTACAATTTGTAAATATCATATACAGGACTTCATCTTCTCTTACAGTAGTCGTTCAGTAGTGAAGGTGCCCCCAACTTAACCACAGACTTCCCCTGCACACTCAGGCTGATTTTGTTCAGAATGGCAAATGGCTGAAGATCACATCTTCTTTCATCATAACCTTCATAGATAGATAGATAGATAGATAGATAGATAGATAGATAGATAGATAGATAGATAGATAGATAGATACTTTATTAATCCACACTGGGGAAATTCATTTGTCCGAAGCAACTACACATCAAATCACAAAAACATCACAAATCACACCTAGTGCAACCAGACAGCAAAGATATGAAACAAATGCACACATCAACAAGAGGTGTTGTACAACCTTACAGCTGTAGGAACAAAGGACTTCCTGAACCTCTCAGTCCTACAGGGCAGCGAGAGGAGCCTGTTACTTCGGCTGCTTCTCTGACCTGCCAGAGTCTCATGCAAAGGGTGTTTGCTGTAGCTAAGGGTGGTCTGCATAAGACCCCTCACCCTATTCTCCACCAGCTCCCCCACATAGTCCACTCTCCCACCCATCACAGAAACACACTTTCTGACCAGCTTATAAAGCCTGTTGCAGTCTTTTACAGTGATGCTGTTTCCCCAACAAGCCACCCCGAAAAACAGGGCACTTGCCGCAACAGAATGGTAAGAAGTGTGCAGGAACTCATTGCAGACATTAAAGGAGTAAAGTCTACTCTGTCCTTTCTTATAGGCTGCATCCACGTGCACTGACCAGTCCAGCCTGTTGTCAATATGGACTCCGAGATATTTGTGGGTCGGAACAACTCCAATGCTCTCTCCATCAATTACGATGGGCTTATGGGGAAGTCTCTGTTGCCGGAAGTCCACAATCATCTCCTTGGTCTTAGATGTATTTGGGATCAGACCATTTCTCCTACTCCGGGCTATAAAAGCTGCAATAAGCTCTCTGTACTCCACTTCCTCTGCTCCTTTCACACATGCCACCACTGCTGTATTATCAGGGATAAAATATGATTTAAAAAAAATAAACACTGTTACAAAACATACATTGTGGATCTGTTGTTATTGCAATAGATTGCACTCACTGAATCTCAATTAAAATTCCTTTGTTGTGTCATGTTTTTATTTTAATGGGTGTTCAAAATAGTTGTTTTAATCTGATAAAGTAAACTTATATTTACATCATCGAACAGTCCTCCATAAGTTTCCTTTGATTCATAAAAAATCTGCTACATGATCAAGGTGTCTGTTTGCATTTGCCAGTATGACATCATGCAGTTTCATTCCAGGAATCATTCACACAATCATTCATGTCTGTTTAAAAGAAAAAGAAACGTGCTCTACCACACTGACTGGGATGTCCTAGTTCTTGAACTGCAGGTCTCCACACCCATCGCTGTAAAACAAACAAACAAAAAAACAAAAGTATCTAGCATTAGGATATCATTGAAAGCTAGCATTAGCAATATATATCCAGTTTTTCTTTTTTATATTCTTTATATATTTTTTATAGCATGATGACACTAAAGGTCTTTATCATACTATCCATCCATTATTTTTCTTCTGCTTCTACAATTCACAGTTGGGTGGGGTGTGTGTGTGTGGGGGGGGGGGGGGGGGTCTAAAGCTTATCCCAGCTGTCATAGGGTGAAGGACAGTGTATAGGAGCAGGTACGTAGAGGCCATCTAGGTCTTCATATCTTTAGGACATCCCTGGAGTTTAATTAATTGGTGGTCATCCTGCTTCATGGATAGATAAAGCTGGGTTTCATCTGCATAGCACTGAAAAATGTATGCTATGCCTTACAATAATACTGCCTATGGGAAGCATGTATGATGCAAATAGAATTGGTCCTAGCACAGAACCCTGTGGAACATAATTAACCTTAGTGTGTGAAGAAGACTCCCCACTTGCATGAACAAATTGAAGTCTATGCTCTAATCCAGGGATGTCACACTCATCTTACATCGTGGGCCACATACAGCCCATTTTGATCTTATGTGGGCCGGACCAGTGAAATTCCCCTTTCTGTCCGCGTAAAGATGTTTAACTACACATTTTATCCATGTGATAACATTGTTAGTTCACAGAAAGTTTACTTTTTCTACTGTAGACCCACTG
>JAVDPK010001892.1:33253-54624 GCA_034780415.1 Cichlasoma orientale
TCTATCTATCTATCTATCTATCTATCTATCTATCTATCTATCTATCTATCTATCTATCTATCTATCTATCTGTCATCAGCATATTTATAAGCAGCAGGCCAGATCAGATGTAAGAATCTGCCACTTCCTTCCTCCCCTTTGATCTTCCCCTTTTCTCTCTTTTTGAACAAAAGAAGAAGAACACGGCTCTGCTTTCATGTAATCAATAAAAGCAACGTCACTGCAAACTTCACACTCCTCAGTATTCTCACAGGCTTCTTCCTGTGAGTTAAAACATCACAACATTTCTGTTGTAGAGACTAAACTGGTTTAAAGTGGCTATTTTACGTCAGTGCCATTGTGAACAATGAAACAGGCATATATGAGTATAATGGGGAGAAAAGTTGGATTTAAAAAAAAAAAGCCCAATGATCTTAAACTCAGAATATAAATTTGCCATTAACTGTTAATCGGTTGCCACAGATGCACCTAACTAATGGCTGCAATGTCACTTTCCATGGTGTTAAAATAAAGAGTCAGGCCTGTGTCAATCAAACCTCCATCTTGCTATCAGGTTCTCCTTATCCCCACCCGTGTTCTCAGATCTGTTGTTCATGACAGCAGGATCGTCGGTACTGCAAACTGTCCCCAGCCACGGGTCTGCACTGCTGCCTTCACTGCTCTAAAATGAACAGGCCCTGGTTGTGGAAGGTCATACAGGTGCCTGACCTGAGATCGGACATCGTCTTGCCTGCCAGCCAGGCTCTTACAGCTCAAGATTTCAACAGTGGAGTGGAAGGAAGATTACACGACAGATACTCAAAGGTCAGAATTTGAAGTGAATAAACTTTATTGTCCCACATGGGAAATTTGTCTTGGATAAACAGTGCAGAAGATAACATCCTCTTTAAATAAGTTAGTCTCTTCTTCTTGCTTTGATACCCTGATTTTTTTAAATCAGGTTTTCTGATTTTGGGATCGATGGCACACTTAAAATAATTTCCTTCTGGGAATACTTTTTATACAACTATTGCATTAGCAGTCTGGTTCAGAAGAGCGATAGGTCAGGCAATACAGACAAAAAAAAAAAAAGTTTTTTAATTTCCAAAAAGGATATAAACAAGGATGTTGGCTGCACTGCATCATTGCTCAGTCCCCTGTTTGAGACCACTGAAACAAAGCTCCTGTTCTTAGCGTAGCTCATAGGGTTACATTTGTTTCACTGCTCAAACAAGTTCACAGTTTATTTCCATTTGCCTAATTTAATTTTCAGCAAAGCTCCCTTATCATCATATAGAAAACTCAGTGAGCTAAATAAATATGCTGTACACACTTTTTTTTTTTTTTTTTTTACAGTTTTTAAAACACGTTTATTTCCAAATGTGTAAAAAATCATTGGCATTTTCCAGGAGAGAAAATATACAGTGAGATGCAAACAAAAACAGATATTAAGGAATGTAAACTGAAACACAATGTAAACAACAGCTTGGGCAGAATTATTTCCTTTGTTAAGTACCACTTCTCTGAATGATTAGCTTACGAGCTACCTGAGGAAGACATCATTGAATCATTTACAGATATCACCATCGATTATAGGTTAAACATTAACAGTTGCAGCCCACACATACGCTTCCTTCCAGCCTACAGACTTAGGGCACCTTCATACGACTAATTAGAACCACATAGCATCTCCAGCTTTACATTCCAATCTCTGATTTCAGCTTTGGTTTGGAACCCAGCGAAAGCGGTATCCGCCTTGCTGAGTCCTCGAGGTAAAGGCGTGTCCATGAGGAAAGACCTGAGTCCTTATGGTGCAGTGTTCTCTAACAGAGGTTCTAAAAGATGAGACACTCTCCTCAGCTTCTGCTGCATCCACAGTCATGGCGCTGTCGTTAGCTATGGACGTCTGCAGGCCTGAGAATGCACCATGCATGCGTATAGTCTCTGATTCCTGTTGCAGTCTTGTTTCAGAAGATCTGCTGTGAAGGACGGCGTTGCAGCGTGTGCTAATATCCCTCAACATGTCCTCCACTGAGTCAGAGGATTCTGTTTCATATCCTTCATCAAGTCGCTGTCGCTTACAGGGACTCAGTGAGGCTTTATCACCGCCACAAGGCATTACTGCTTCTCTTATGTGTGAGTCTCTGACTGTCATCAATTTCTGGAAGAAAATGACCGAAGTTAAAGACCAATAATAAGTATTAGAAATTATTTATGACAATCCAAGCATAAGAGGTTACATTAGTGTATTACATACACTTCAGTTGTGAACTTACTTCAAGCACTGAGGCCAGGTGCTTTGCTCGACTAGCCAGCTGCCTGAGGTGAAGATTCCTCTCCTCAAGAGAATCAATCTCTTCTTGTTGTCTGTGAAGGGACTCATGGAGCTGCAAACACACAAAGCAAAATATGTTCAGCCATGTGATCAGCTTTAAGAATTCTACCTTTTTTATGTAGGCTTACATGTTTAGATGTAAACAAACATAGTTATTTCAAATATTGTCATTTAAATACAAGATGTTCATGTTGATTTCCCACAAACTCTCCACTTTATCCCTTTTTAAACCAGTTCTAACCAGTATACTGTTAGATATTATAGCAAGGAAATGGGTTTATATAACTAAGTAATGGTAATGTTTAACTATTGCCTAATTCATAATTTAGATCCATCACAATCCAAATGACCTAAAACTTTACACTCTCATTCACACAGAAGTTGTAAAGTCAAGCTCAAAAAGACAGGACAGTGGTCCATGTTCTCAAGATTTTACCTGTTTGTTGACT
This sequence comes from Cichlasoma orientale, assembly GCA_034780415.1. NCBI lineage: Eukaryota > Metazoa > Chordata > Actinopteri > Cichliformes > Cichlidae > Cichlasoma > Cichlasoma orientale. The sequence continues at coordinate 36,017 of JAVDPK010001892.1, forward strand.
GCTATGCTGTGTCCCAAAGCCCTTCCATGGCACTCTGCTATCCCTTTCCAGGGATCTCCATGCTGGGCAGGTGGGTTGCCTGTTTCTGTAGACGAGTTAACCAGACTGTTTTCTGGAGAGAAGTCCCGCTGAGGGGTGAGGGGAGGTATAACACATCCTTGAAAAGGTACGAGTTCATCCGGAGACAGACTGCTCTCCAGCGTGGTAGGAGAATCTGACAGAGAAGACAAACTCCCAGGGATTTATCCAGTGTGATTTTTGAGCATCTCAGTGGTGCACGATTTTGATTTTGATTTTGATTATATTAATTATTATATAAAAGTAACAATAGCGATGGGCAGCACCCTGGCAGTTTAGTTTTCTCACCTGCCATGAAATCCAGCCCATATTCTCCAAAGTCTTGGTCATTTGCATCCGATTGGTTTACCTGTGTAGGAATAAAACTGACCATCAGAACATACAGGCACTTCATATAAACAGTCATTAAAAAAAATAAATCATAGCAGTTCTACCTGAAAATCCCACCAGGAAAAATCAACACAATGTGACTTTATAGCAGAATATGTGTTGGCTGTCATTTCAGTGAATGTCGTTATGAGCGCACGCTTGTCTGCGTCAAAGAGGCAGCTCGTGGAAGAAGGTTGGCCCAATTTGTAGCTTGCGTGTCATGAGTTAACTACAATGACGTTCGTGTAGGATTCCAGCACGTCGTGTCAAACATTAACAGAGTGATGTAGACCTGCAGATCTGCCACCATGTTGGCGCGGATTCACATTGTTACATTTAAGCTGCATCATTTCCATCGAGATGTCACAAAATTGAGGTCGAAATGAGAGCGCGCGCGCGAGAGAAAGAGAGCGTTTCTCATCTGACGTTTTTTCCCCTCACCTGAGACCCGAGGGAGTCTCTCTCCTGCCTCACGGCGGACGCACAATCTTCCAAATCATTCCATGCAATGGTTGAGAAAGCTGCAACACAGGAACAGTGGGATCCCGGAGTCTATTTGTGCGCTCATACTGGCTTTTGGTTGAAGTTCAGCCAAGGTGTCAGAGATGAGCTTACCTTGTTCAATGATGCATGGAAGCTCAACATACACAGTGACTGGGCTGCTGCTTCTTGGCACCAGCACTTTATCCTGCTGGTAGAAAACACTTTAAACGTCTTTTCTACTCCACAGAGATGAATTGTGTGTAGTGCATGCAAAGGGAAATAGTTCAAACCGTTTTGTTTGCGACAGCTCTCTTCCAGTTTTGCCCTATTTGGTTGGGACAAATGCCATCAAACGTTTTTCCGTCTATTTGCATCTCCGCGAGTTCAGCTCTGTCTGCAGAACTGAAGGGAGATCATTTGATTTAGAGTTGATATAGTCGACGTTCTCCCGGTCTGTGTTTCTCCATACCGCGGTTTCATACTTGCGACCCAATCAAATGCACCTATTTGGTCTCCAGGGAGTAACAGCGTCCTCGGAGATTAAACTGGTGCAGAATAACGGTTTTCTGATCTGAAGTGTAATACTGGTGCCGCGCGTAACGGCGCCATTAGGCTACAGCAGGTGCTCTTTGCTCCGGACCTTCCCTCAGCATGCAGCCAAAAACTCCCTGCGCCACAGGGGCATGCTTGCCCAGAAAATGGCTTAGGCTCCTAGGCTATTGTATGGTGTACATAAACAGTGAGTGGAGAGGCTGTGTAAGCTGATTATCATAAAATAGCTTATTTTATATTTATGCGTTATAATTATCGTTACATATTTTATATCATTATTAATAATCCCTTAATAATTTATAGAATAGCATTTTTATGACCAGAAAAGTCAGTGCGTAATTTCTATTCAACGGTGCGTAAAATATCTAGTTAGATTACAAAGCCTGTTGCCACACTTAAAGATCAGGGGAAAAGGAAAAGAGCAATTATAGCAAGCAGGTCAGTAAACACTGGCAAATGTCTCTATTAGTAAATAAACAAGAGTAAGTCTACTCAGACTTAACGTTGAACGCTCCTGTGTCACTGTGTTAGCAGGGCGAGCTTATAAAGCCCCTAAAATTGACCAGACTGCGCTGGCACAATTCGGTTTCAAATAATATAGCCAGCGGTAAACAAAGAAACGTGGGTAAACTGACCTCCAGGCAAACACGCACAATAGCCTATAAGCTACAAGAATCAGTGCATTGAGGAAAGCACTATTACTCACAGTGCCTTAGCCTTTACAGCACTTTCATACCACATGTGGGGTGGTTTATTAGATTTGGACCAGTCAAAAAAACATGTGCGTTCTGGTGGAAGGGGTTTGGCATGTTGTCATCAGTCGTTTAATACTGCAGCGCTGTGAAAACAGAGACTTGGCTGCTTATAGTCGACTGATTTATTTCAAGGGTCAACATAAGCTAAAATGAAATCATTTCATATTTAGTGACAAATTCAAAGACTAGGACAAATGCATTTACACATCATTTTAATTAATTATAACAATCAGTTCATTACATCACATTTTTGAGATCCTTCATTAGAGTTTCCGAAAGTGACAAAACTCATAAACCTGCAGCAAATAAATTTGTATACAGAAAATAATGATTTTGCATTAGATTTAATGAAAAATAAAAATATATTAATATACTTAATTTATATTTAGTAAATTAATATAAATAAATAAAAAGCAAAAATACAATATTGTAAGCATCCCATAGCTGTAAACAGCTGAGTGTCTATGAGGTATATATGAGGCCTCTGAGCACCGCAAACCCTCAAATAGACACCTTATCCTCACTTCTTTAAATTATAACAATATTACCCAAAAGAAGAGTGGAATCTGACATGCTGTTATCAACATAGTGGCACTCATGTAGTCACATAGCAGACATCACTTCCAGTGTCTCCAGGTTTAATGACACCAACAGCTTTAGGTTTTCTCTGCATTCGTGAACTAGACTTTGTTTGCATCTCTCATGATCTACAGGCTGGAAGCGGTCCTTCACCACAAAAGAGTCTCCCTCATAAAGCTGAGAACTCTCAGCTGGCTGAAAAGAAACTGACTGTGTGCATAGTTCATCCACAAAAGTGTCCCACTGATGTTCATGTGAATAGACGGTTTCATGCTCAGGAAGACCCCGTTCAGTTTTCAGTAACTCACCAGCTACTCTCAGTGCACAGCTAGCAGTCAGTGATGGTGGGTATTTGTTGAAAGCATAGTCTGCGAGACTCAACTCGCAAACCTTTTGTGCAAGTTTGCCGCACTGCCTGGGCGTTTTTGTGTCAGGATTCATTCTTGAAAATCCGTCATCACTTCTGTTCCCAGTCACTAGCTGGGCAGCCTCAATGCAGTTGGTGTAATAGTCCAGGAAAAAGGCCAGCGTGGGTGCAGAGAGGCGGAAGTTAAGACGAAGCAGGACAAGACATTCCAGGTTGCAGAGCTGCTCTTTTGTGAACACATCACAGCACAATGACAAGAGATGGCTGATTCGCGGTGAGCAAACCTCCACCTGCAGAGAACAAAGAAAGGGTTAGTCAAACGACATCCAAAAACAAAGCATCTGCTTCACAAGCACGCCACACACAAAAAGACAAACCTGTTTACTGGCTAGGAGAAGTGCAGTGACGCCCAGGAGCTGAAAGCAGTCAGAAGCCACAGGTGTGGATACCAGGAACCTGTCCATGATGTTCACTGCCAGGCAGCAGCACTCAAAGGACAGACGGAAATGTTTGTGTACAGGGATAAGCCAGCTGACCAGCTTACACCGGGCCTCTGCAGTCAACTGCAAGTAAAACACAGTTACCACTATAAACAGGAAATTTGTAGAGAGCACTTAAAAAAAAAAAGTCATCATAAAGGTGGAGACGTTTAGTGACTCTTGGTTCTTGATGCGCTTGCCCTCTCTTACTGTACAGCAAACATACATTTCCTTGCATTTTACAGTACATATTATCAGTAACTGATTCTGAAATAGTGGTGTATTCTGCAACTCAGGAGTTTCTTTAGTTGAACAATGGAACTAAATATTCTCTATTATAGTGGAGGCTTTAACTCCTTTAAACACAAAGAGTGAATTACCGATTCATTTTGCATGACAAATATTTTTGAATAGAAGATATGAAATCAGTGTGTAGCAAAGGAAGCTTTTTTTTTTAACCATGCAATATATTTCTTAAAAAGTAGGCAGATAAGTAGCTCAATGAGTCATAAAGTACAAATATAGGTCTAACACATATTTTCATATTTTTATGGAGTTTTCCATTTAGTTAAACGCTACATTGCAAGTGTCTTACTTGCGGCTGGCGTGCCAGACTTTTGCAGGGATGAAACTGCGCCTCTTTCTCCCTCTGGATCATAAATCCGATGTCTCCGTACTGACGGTACCAGCTGCAGAGCTGTCCTGCGAGAGTCTCTGGTTCGTCTGAACGGAGCGGTGACACGTCTTTCTGAGGAATCGGGGAGGATGCCAAATCTTCCTCAAAACCAGAGTCTGTCAGTCTGGACACGAGTTTCTGTTTCCTATTTCGAGCTGTCTGGCGCTGTTGAGCCAGCGTGAGCGCTTCTGCAGAAGAAGATGGACCGTTCATTCGTCTCCTTTTGAGACCACTTTCGAAACCACGTTCACCGTTCACAAACGACACCATCTCCAGTCTGGCTAGAGCCCGTCTGCACACAAGCTGCTGGTCCAGTGACTGCGTTCTTAGGCTGCAGAGGACAGCGCATCCACGGCAGCAGTCTCCTGGATGCTGGTTTCTGGATTTAGTGGGGAGTTCTGTCTGATGACGTCAGTTTTCGCGGGGTCTTCCCCGCTCATGCATCACACATTTCTCCTGTTACCCTAGGCAACCGAAGCGAAACAATCACTGTCCCCATCTAATTAATTATCCAGGACCATATGTTATACTTTTAGATCTTTTACATGAGAGCGAATTAAAAAGTCAATAGATCTTATATAAAGGAGATTCAAATTTGAATCAAATCATGCTCTATAACACATTAACAGATTTTACTCGTAAAAGGTCTAAAAAAAAGAAAAAGCACACTTTGTACTTATTGAACGCGCTTTAACTTGTAGAAAAACGATTACATTTACTTAGGCTTGATATTTTATAGAATATTTCACATGAAATATCTGAAAAATAATAACTCTATACGAAATGCTCACAGGTGAAATGGTTTACATGTGATAAATATAAATTCTTCATCTTCATATAATCACAGAAACAACAGCAACAACGATAATAATAATACAGCAGTCGTTGTTTTGTTCATTATAATTTCAAACATTCGGCCATACCAGCTCATTTCATAGCAAATTATAAAATAAAATCTATATGAAACGATGTGTATAAATAATTTAAATACTATAAACAATGCATAAAGACAAACAAAGAAATAAATGGCAAAAATCTTGTAAATTTTGGCAACTGGCATGCGTTTTCTACAAATTTTAGAGGCTGAAAGTAATAAATCCGTGTAAATCTGGGCCAGTTAGAAAAAATGTAAACATGGGATTAATAAATTGTATTAAAAAAAGGCGAACAATTTATAAACTTACATTCATATGTTTTTCCGGTGTTAATCATTTGTTAGAGTTTGCATTTTTATTTTTCTTTGTTTTTTTGCGTGCGTGTGTGTGTGTGTGCGCGCGCGGTGGGCGGAACAGGGACATTGTCGATTAGAAAATACACGGCTCCTATGTCACCTTTCAAACTCTAGTCCAAGACAAGAGAGCATGCCAAGTCAGACCTGAAAAAGGCTTCAACCATGTCCTCTGTGCATTTGAAAAAGGTATTTTGGTGAATTTAACAATATTTGTGGATAGTTAATGCTGGCGTGTGACTAATGGCTGCCTTTACCTCAGCTGTAGGTTGGACAGCTTGACAAAAACTGCAAGAAACAGCGACGATAGCCGCTGCTAGCTGTTAACCTTAAGTGCCTGTGCTAGCAAGCTAAGTATGTGTAGCTAACGCTAGCATTGCTGTAACTATGTGGCTGCGCTCTCTAACTTTATATGTGGTAACAAACACTGATTTGTTGACGAACTGTGAGGTTCAGAGATGGTAAAATTATAAATCGTCAACTCGAGGAAGCGGAAGAAGTAACATTAGAGTCAAATACTAACGCTGGAGAAGCTAGTAAGCTAGTAAAGGTTTACACCGTGTCATAATCTCACAGTCGCGTAGTTTGGGTTAGATTGGATTAGACTTCAACCTTTTATGTTTGTGCGTAAACTGTTTCAACTAACAGAGGTTATGTCACTATTACTAGTATTAGTACTAGTAATAATGACAGAAATTAGCACTGTAAACGTTAGATATCACATGGGTAACATTTTATTTAGTGCTGTCAGCGTTCAGAGCCAATAATAAAAGATGGTTAACGGTTAACCCAAGTTTGGAGAGGTCAGCCAGTTACCATTTTATCACTCGCTACCTATTGGCTCACCATGTTCAAGCAGGTGCCGAGCTGAAAAATGCAGCAGCGCCTAGGTCCTACAAAGTTGCGCAACAGTCTGGTATGGATTACATGACAAAATAACTGAGTACTTACAGTCAGTGTAAGGTTTTCTACATGCAAATATAAAATAAACCAAATTAGCTCACTGCTTCTTCAAACAAAGGACTACTGCCAAAGTCAGAAGGTTGCCAGGTGATCCTCTTGTAACATTTGTCAGTGTTGTTTAGATTACATCAGGACTATTTCCACATTAACTGGGCATTTTATCCTGCAGTTTTAGCACAACTGTGTACCATGGAAAACCCGGGCAGGCATTACCGGGCTAAGCGAGGCGGTAGGGAGCGTGGAGCAGCAGCGGCAGAGAAGGGAGAAAGCTGGTGGATGCAGGACCAGTTGCAAGGACAGAACATCCGGTCAGACGGAGGCCAGCAGGCCAAGAAAAACCAATGTGGGCCCTCCAGGGCCAGCCCTAAGAAGGGAGGGCTGGGGCCCCTAAGCCACTCTCCTGGTGGATTAAGAGGTGGACATAGCCCCTCACAGAGGGATGATCTCCGGTGGTTCTCAGGTTCTCAGGAAGATAACTGGAGAGACCGCTCGCAACAACATCGGAGGAGGGGTACGCAAGGAGAAGGTCCAAAGGAGGACAGGGAACAGGGAAGAAGAGAATCCACAGATGATAGTTCTCATAAATCAGGTAAGGGTTTAGAAATCAGTTTCTGGAGAATGAGTGGAACACTTTCAGCATTATCACTCAGTTTATTATAAAAGCAAACTACTAATTCACATTTTCTTCTCTTTTTGACATTTCTCCTTTTCAAAGGCAATAGAAGGAGGAGAAACAGAAACAAGAAGAAATCTTTTGCTGAAGAGAGCAGGGGTCTTGTGATTGAAGAGTCCGTACTCTCAAACAAAGAGCTCCGTAGCCTACAGCAAGCAGAGAAGCGGCTTAACAGGGATGAGATTTATAGCCTCAAGAAGGTACAGATTCTCAAAATCTTTAGTCTTTTTATGGGAGTTAAACTTAAAAAAAAATGCATTCTTTCTGTTGTCAAACTTGCTTCAGTGATACAATATTTTAAGTCTTTAATCTGATGTCTGTGCTTTCCTTATTTTTAATCGCTTCAGAAGTCCCACAGCAACCCTGCTGCGCTTTACAACTGTGCCCTGTGTGACGTTCTCCTGGAGTCTCTGTCGGAGGCTTACAGGCATGTTCGAGACAAACGGCACAAGAGAAGGGCCAAGGTACAAAATGCTGTTAGTTTATATTGACTGTGCTACTGTGCTCTTATTGTGGAGTAGTAGTTTTCATGCATTAAAAGCTGTGATGATCACCCCTTTTCTTGTGTGTTTATTTTTGCTTTAGGAGAGGCAAGAGCAGGTGATGCTGACTGAGATCCTACCTCCTAGTCCAGAGCAGATCAGTACAATAAGTGCTGTACTAGATGCTGTTGTCCAGGAACATGGGCTGACTGACCAGGATGTTGAGAGGAGACAGTGTGTTGTCTCCACCATGCAAGACCTCTTCCTTTCCGTCCTGCCTGGTAAGACACATGAGGAGGAAATATCTTACTTAATTTAAATGAATCCTGACACTGTTGCAGCATTGCAGCAAACTGGTTCTTATGATTTTAGTTATTTTAATAATAGAAACATTATTATCCTGCTTTCACCCATTTGTAGAGATCCGACTCAGGCTTTATGGATCATCTTGCACTAAATTTGGATTCAAGGATTCTGATATCAACATTGACATTCAGTATCCAACTCACGTGAGTAATGCAGTCTGAGTTCAATCATGTGAATACAGTTTTATTTCTGTTTCTCTTAATTTTATTATGATGGTAAAGTTGGAAAATGGAATGTATTCACAGATGCATCAGCCAGATGTCTTGTTGTTGGTTAAGGAGTGCCTCTCTGTGAGCCGTGAGTTTTCATTTTACTGCAAGATTCTTATGAAGAAGTTTTTCAGACATAAGAAAGTCAGTCATGATCTCAGGTGTGGAGTGGAAGGTTTAAATTGTTTGTGTGTTGTGCTATTCTCAGCTCTCTTCATTGATATGGAGGCCGATTTTCATGCTAGGGTGCCTGTGGTCATCTGCAAAGAAAAAAAGAGGTCTGTGTCATTTGCAATTTCATGTTTTTTCATGCATGCAAGAAGAGGATATTGACAATGCTCATAGCAGAGGCTCAAGAGCACCAAACTCCAAATGAAAATTAACTTTCCACCTCTCCTCCCCCACTCCCTCAACAGTGGCTTTATCTGCAAAGTTAGTGCTGGGAATGAAAACGCGTTCCAAACCACCTCCTATCTTTCTGCTCTGGGTAGTCAGGAGCATCTCCTCATGCCACTGGTTTTGGGCTTCAGACGCTGGGCCCGGGTATGTTTCCATTATAGACCAAGCCCTGTTCCTCAGATTCGTGAGGCGACTTGTAAAATTCTTCACTCTTTGTTAAACATTGCACTTGTTTTTAACATGGTGCTTTGCTTCTTGTTAAGATCTGTGAGATTGACCGTGCCGAAGAGGGGGGACTGCCGCCATACGTCTTTGCTCTTTTGGTTATCTACTTCTTACAGAAGCGCAAAGAATCTCTCTTGCCTACCTATTTCAACCAAGATGTAAATATTTAGTTTCATTTCAATCTTTAAAAAAACATTAGTTTGCTTTTCATTATTGGCTCTTGATAGGTGTTTTTTTTTTTTAATAAACTAATGCAAACATCTGTTTGTCTTTAGATTAAGGGGTTTTCACTGAGCAGATTGTCAGACTTCAACCTCACGCATGTAGAGGATGGCTGTTTACACTGGGCCAACACCCCTTCCTCCAAGGAATCCCAACCAGCAGAGGGCACCTGCAGAAAGGGGAAGGTAATCATGATGATGGACACATTATTTAATAACTGTCTGTTGATTCTCTTTTTTTTTGTCAGTTTGATATAATAATTTGAGTTTTTTTTTTAAGATGCAGTCTTGTAGATCAAATTCTTTTATTTCCACAAAAAAAAAATATAAACTAGCAGAAATTGGGCATCTTCTGATAGGAAAGATTTTCCATTATAACTATACTGAGACAAATCAAAAGTTTATTTTTGTCATGTTCCGTCACTCAGAATAGACTGAAATCAAGAAAAGCACAGAAAATTGTTTGTGAATAAAAGATAGTTTTGACTTTTATTTGGAGGCAGGTAACAATGTGTTTGTTACATAAACAAAGTTTCAGTGACGATCAAGCATACTTTTGTAGTAATAAGTCTTTCTTGTATGTTTTCTTGCAGGTTCCACTGGTGCTTCAGAACCCTCATCCACCAGTGGAAGTTGGGCTTCTCTGGGTTGAAATGCTTCGCTTCTACTCCCTGGAGTTCAACATGGCTGACAGTGTAATCAGTGTGCGGACCAGTGTTGTCCTCTCCAGAGAGATGAAAGACTGGCCTAAAAAGCGCATCGCTATAGAGGGTCAGAAGCTTTCTTATCTTATTTGTGAAAATTACTTTTATGTTTCAATACTTCTGTAAGTAGAAATGGTCACATGGAGAATCTGTTTTATTTCTGTTTGATTTGATTCCGCCCAATCCTAGATTCTTATTTTTGTTTGAGTTATGCATTAAAGCAGTGGTTCTCAAACTTTTTCTTGCACACCCCACTCCAGAAGGTGCAGTAAATATAAAGCAAGTTGAATTTCACTTAATAAAAGTTAGTGCAACTTCATGAGCAAACTCTTGTATATTTTCCCCCGTTTAAAAAAACAAAACAAACACTCCCCTTCTTTTATAAATACCTGGATGTCTGTGTCCTGCTCGCAGTGGCAGGGGTGCCCTACCAGTGTGGCCCACCCCACAGTTTGAGAACCACTGATGGAGACTTCTCTTACATGGTGTAATGTTTACAAACGGCTCTGTTTTCAGACCCCTTTGCTGTGAAGAGAAATGTGGCCCACACAGTGAGCAGCCAGCAAATGTTTGAGTACATCCTCCACTGCCTCAAAACCACATACAAGTACTTTGCACAGTCACTCAATACACAAGCTGCTAATCACAAAAGAGGCCCAAAGGGAGGACGTATTCAAGGGGCTAATGCTAAGCCTTTGAGTGAGGATTTCAGTCAGCTCCACATTCATTGTACAAGCCAACCTATAGAAAATGGCCCTGAGGATTCTGATTGCATTATTGAGGAAGAGGAGGAAATTGAAGAATTCAGTGACTCAGATGAAGAAAGGGAGAAAGAAAAAGTGGACCTGGGCAAAAGCAGAGTTTCAGAGGATGAGGACGATGAGGAAGAGCAGGATGAAGAGGTAAATACTGATGTGGACACACATAACCGCCAACACCTGGACAGCCTCACCACAGAGGATGAAGAGATTTTCCTAGTTGACGAGATCTCAGGGGAGGAGCTTTTGTCTGATGAGGAGGGTCCAGATTTAGACGCACCTGGTTCAGTGGATGAGGAAGAGGAAGAGGAAGAAGAAGAAGTGGATTCAACACCTACCAATGTTTCTCTTCTACCTTCAGAGGATCAAACTAAAGATGAGAGCCCAGAAAATAAAAACCAAAAACAGAGCAGACTGTCTTATGAGTTCACCAAACAAGCTTTCACCAGAGGAAAGGTCAGTTTGCCTTCGCTTGTTCACGGTATTTATATTCATCTAAATCGAAAAACAAATACATTTCATAATTTAACCTAATATTTTAAAGTTATGTGGTAATTATTTAAGTAGTAGGTGATGAAATGTTAAATTAAATTTCTGATAAATAACCACCTTTCAATATCATTAGTCACACATGGTCATGTGCAGCTTGTGCAAACGTGACGGACATCTGAAGAAAGACTGTCCTGAGGATTTCAAGAAGGTGCAGCTGGAGCCCTTGCCCCCATTAACACCAGAGTTTCTCAGTGTCCTTAACAAAGTCTGCGAGCAGTGTTACAGTGAGTATTATGGGGTTGCTTAAGTGTTTTGGGTCAGCTGTAATACTGTTAATGTTGAAGAAATGTGCCCTTTACCTGTATCTTGATGTCATATTTCATATTTGTTAAAATAGTTGAAAATATTTTGGTGGTGTGAACATGCTGAACAATAACAATAGGGCAAATCATTTTCATACTGTTGGATTCAACAAAGTCTTAATTGTTGCAGATTGCTCGTTTCAGCCTAATGATGGTCATCTGTTCATGGTGTGCTTGACATAAAATCATTAGCATGATGGGCGGCAGCATTTTTGTAAGGATCAAAAAGTTTGAGTTTAGAACTTCAAATGCTCCAGAAGAAAATACAGCAGATGTAGCAGTATCAGTGGTTCTGGGGATATCTGGAAAAATTGAAATGAATTTAAAGTTTATTGGCAAATTCTGATATCATTTAAATAAGGTTCTTACCTGAGGCCCAATGCTAATCATTCAAGGCTATTTTTGATTGAATCCCCAGTAGGATTTGAGTTCACTTAAATGAGTTATTTTAAGCTGTTTTTTTGTTTTTCTTCCTTTTTAGGTGATTTTGCCCCAGATGAACTGGAAGTGGGTGTAAGAGAGCACATCCTTCAAGACCTTGAGAACTTTGTCAGAAGACAGTTTGCTGGTGAAGTCAACTGGCTCCTTTTACTATTTAGAATTTTTTTTTTTCTCAGTTTTTCAGAGTTAGACTACCATGGTGATGCATTTTATTGATTTGGTTAACAAATTGTGTCTTTTTGTTTGTTTTGTTTTTTTGGATCACAGGAGCTCGGTTACAGCTGTTTGGATCATCCAAAAATGGCTTTGGCTTCCGACAGAGTGACCTAGACATCTGCATGGTGTTGGAGGGACAGGAAACCATAGATGTGAGTAATTCTCTAATTTTTTTTTTAATGCCACTGCTTATTTTATATGAACACATCAACTGTGCACTAATTATTTACCATTGTTTAGTTTTGAGGTTCAGTTTGTTTACATTGTTTCTTCTGCGATTGGAATTAAATGCAGTTCTGAGGCTTTTATGAAATTCTTCTTGTGATGTCACTAAATCATCATTGAAAGTCGAGTGTTTTTAATCTTATCTGCAAAGAATGCAAATGACCAATACTGTGGTATATTATTGGGACTTTTGGTATGTTTTACTTTTGATATTTATGATTTTTGGTTTTAGTGCTTACTGTTTGGATTCTATACTCAATTCTTGGTAGCTTACTAGCTACAGCTAATCCTATAATTCAGACTGACTTTGTTTATCAAGCCCCTAATGAAGACTTGAAGTTGATGAATGTTTGTTGATTTGCCTGTATGATTGAAGAATTAATCAGTAATATTTAACTTGAAGACAAGGTGCCTTGGCTGTTTTTCATGGTTGTCCTTGCATTACTTATTGTCTAGCAAGACTTACTGGATACAAATTATTAACCCCCCCACCCCTACATAGGATATTGACTGCATCAACATCATTGAAAGCCTGGCAAGATTGCTAAATAAACACTCAGGTAAGACATAGTATACATAAGAAAAACTGACATTAATGAGTCACATTAATGTGAAATATGTTCAGCTGAAATCAGTTCTAATGATCAAAGTTCCTGTATGTGTTTCCCATGCGTGTTGGTAATGTCAATGTATCCACGTCTATCCTCTATCACTAGGTCTGAGGAACATCCTGCCCATCACTACAGCAAAAGTACCCATTGTGAAGTTCTGCCATGTTCGCACTGGCTTGGAAGGAGACATCAGCCTCTACAACACACTGGTGGGGCTGTTTGTTTTTTGTCACACCTTTCAGATTTGCTTTTGAGTGACTTGTAAATATAGTTTTAAGACTTTTTTTTTTTTCTCCTCCTTTCTCAGGCCTTGCACAACACTCACCTGCTAGCTACATATGCTGCAATTGACAGAAGAGTGAAGATCCTCTGTTACGTAATGAAGGTTTTTGCCAAGGTGAACATGCGTTAGACTCGCAGCTAAGGCATCTTTAAGTGTTTGGTCATAATATACGATATAATTTTTTGCTGTTGTATGTATTCATTTTTGTTTCCACTTCCATTACAGATGTGTGACATTGGAGACGCTTCACGTGGTAGCCTCTCATCCTACGCCTACACCCTCATGGTGCTGTTCTTCCTTCAGCAGAGAAGCCCACCAGTTATCCCTGTGCTGCAAGAGGTACAAGTGACTGGAAGAAAAGCACATTTTATCCTTTTTACAAACAATTTTACATAAATGTGTGTTTTGGTTGGCCATGTAAGTGTAGCCTTTCTTAAAAACTCAGATCTATCTTTTAAAAAAAATGCAGGCAGTTTTGGTACCTGCATTTGAATTAATTTGTTACAAAGTCTCTTTGCAGTAGTTCTTTTATTTAGGATGCTTAGTCACAATGCCATGTGTCTGAGCTTACAGACAGCTTGACCAAGTGGTTTCTTGCAGATCTATGATGGAAAGAAGCCTGAAGTACTAGTAGATGGTTGGAACGTGTACTTCTTTGACGATTTAAAAGCACTGGTGAGTATTTTGTATGTTTCTGTACCTAAAACAATATTGCAAATATAAGACTGCATTAATAAACCCTCAATATTGTCTCTTTCCACGTTCAGCCAAATCACTGGCCACACTATGGGAAGAACACGGAGACTGTGGGGGAGCTGTGGCTCAACCTGCTCCGCTTTTACACCGAGGACTTTGACTTCAGAGAGCATGTTGTCTGTGTCCGACAGCATGCCCGCCTCACCACCTTCAATAAGCAGTGGACATCGAAATACATCGTCATTGAAGGTAGCCTTGTGTGAGACTCGGGCTGTTTAAAGTACAGTGGTGGTGTGCATTATATTTTAACTAATCTAAAGTCAAATGTATAGGTTTTATTTGCTGAATCTAAGTAACCATGTATGGCTGTTCAGGAATATTTTTTTTTCATAGTTTTTCTTCTTTCTGTTTCCATTACAGATCCATTTGACCTCAATCATAATTTGGGTGCTGGTCTCTCAAGGAAAAGTATGTTTGTTTTTTTTCTCTTCCCCCCCTCTCTGCTAGTCTGTCATCTCAGTGACTTTTTTTTTTTTGTCTTGCATTTTTCACTCTTTAAAATATAATATTTTTGTTTTTGTTTTGTTTTTTTGGTCATCAAAACAGTGACTAACTTCATCATGAAGGCTCTTATCAATGGCAGAAGAGTGTTTGGCACACCGGTCAGATACTTTCCTCCTGTATATCCCAGTCAGATGGTCAGTATTTCTGTGTGAACACTACATTTGCTTATTGTGGTGATATTTTCCAGTCTGCACTAAAATAGTTTTACCTGCATCTCTCCCAGGAGTATTTCTTTGATCCGGAAGCACTTACTGAAGGAGAAGTGGCTCCCAATGATCGCTGCTGCCGCATCTGTGGAAAGATTGGCCACTTTATTAAAGACTGCCCCATGCGTAAGAAGTGGGTACAATCACAAGTAATTATTCACAGTATCTATTTACTCAAATATCTGTTTGCACCATGTACACCAGGCTTGCTCAAACACGGCCCGCGGGCCGGGAGTTTGGGCACCCCTGATGTACATCACCCTTTAATGTTAGCGTTACATTGTGAATGATTGTGGTCCAGGTCTAAGCACAGACGGGATTCAGAGAGAAGGTCAGAGCAGCCACAAGACAAAGTGAACGCAGCAGAGGAATCAAAGGATCAGGTCAGACACAAGAGGAAAAGGGATGGAGTGCTTATGCGCTGCTGCTACCTGTGTGGATCAAATGCCCACATCAAGAAGGACTGTCAGTTGTACAAAAGCCCTGCAGGTATGCACAAAGTTCACTATGTTACGTTCTTTGAACTATGAAAAGGTCACTTGGTTACTTTGAATCTTGTCATTTGGCAGGTAATGTGAAAATGGATAACTTTTCTTCTTCACCCCACTTGAGGAATTTGCGAGAAACGGACAAACAGGTACGTGTTCTTGTAAAATACTGGCTTAAATTGGTGCTGTGGTACACTGTTACACCTGTTCATCTGTTGATCTATTTTTATTTATTTTAAGGGTATACCTATACAGGAAGATAAGAAGAGAAAGCAGCAAAATGTGATATTGAGTCCACAAGCAGGTATTTAACTTTACTATATTTTCATACATGGATTTTATTTACATTATTTAACTGGTAATTGAAATGACTTCAACCCAACTAGCTGAGTTGCAACATTTCCATGTTACATGTTCATTAGGTTTAAAGTCACATCAAAGGTTATACTTGTATTCTTTTGTTCTTGGCTTTGCCTTTTAGACAGCATATTCAAATGAGGATGTACCCACACTGCAGTAAGGCATTGATTAGGTTTAATACCCCCCCCCCCCAAAAAAAAATATTTTTAGCCCATGGTATGGACCCCCAACTCCCCAAAACACACATTGTGCTAACTAAATTTTTGAATTTTGTCTCCATAAATTAAAGAGAATCTAAGTTCTCTTTTTGCAGAGTAATTAGACTTGGTCAAAGGTTGAAGGTGTCTTTTTGTATTTTGGGTCAATTGCCTTGTTCTAGGGCTTGTGAAGAGAGACACTGACAGCATGACATTTGTACAGCAGGCTCAGGTTCATCGATCTTTCTCTGGACTCTGGAGTGAACCCTTGCTGATGTTTTTCCTAAAGTGTAGCATTCTGGTCCTTACTTTATCTGTTGTTTTCCATGTGGTCTTAGAACATGTTCTCTGATTTATTGTATCTGGTATTGTTACGTGAATTATTATTTTTTCCCATGGTCAATAAAGCGGTGTTCAGTTCATCAGGATCAAGTAGTGTGCCCAGTTTTGTCCTCTTTTTTTAAAATATTTAATTTTTGTTACAAAAGTTGCTATTGAGGTGGAAAATGGTCTTTGAAATAAATGTTGATGACTGCCTTCTGGTGTGTTTCAGGTAGTTTAGCCTGCCGAAATTTGGGCTGCTCTGGTCAGAGGAAGAGCCCGGTGGAATGAGAAGCTGCTAGGAATACAAAAACCACGAGATTCTACTTTTGTCCAGGCAGACGGCAACCCAAAGTCCAGAAACCCTTAAATCTGAATGGTACTGTTGGGCCATTGGGAGCCTGTTCAAAGCCAAAGCCAGGACGCCTTGACTTGAAGCCAAATAGGGCCTTTTTATTGTGTGTTTACCCCCCACCCCACCCCAGCTTTCCTCCTAAGAGGAGCTTTTTAAAGCTTTCGTTTTAAAAAGACAAGCCATTAAGAATGCACCTCATGTCTTTGTTTACCTAGTATTTCAAGCTTTTTTTTTTCCTTACATTTAAAGCAATATTATTGCAGATTTGGTGTAAAATCTCTTAAATTTGAATGTAAATAAGTGTCAGATGACTAATAGCTTAGATCTCAGTAGGATATCTTTTGACATCCTACTGTATCTTTGAAGCCTTTTTTTTTTTTTTTTTTTTTTTTTTTTTTTTTTTTTTTTGGGACACTAGAGGTTCAACAGTCCCTACAATTGGATGAAGACTAGTCTTTTTAAACACTGCTATAGCTTTGAGTCAGATAGAAATGGTAAAATCATATTTGTCTGCTAGTTAACAGACTGTAAGGCTATTTCAGATTAAACCAAAAAGTCTCAGTTCACTTTTTACCCCCTCCTTTAAGTCTTGTTTTAGATATTAAACACAACATGGTTTTGAATGGCAGTATACCTTTTTAATGGCCAGGATCTTTTTATTGCGTTTATTTTTTAAATGTTTATGTTGTCCTGCACTGACGACCATCAGTCCATGTCTGCTGGCCTTGAAGACAGAACTACCTGCAAGGTGTCTCCATGTTTGTGTGCCTTTATTTGAGAAACCACCCTGTAAATATGTTTCTCAGGATCACCGTTTCATTTTGAGACTGCTGGTCCACTGAAGCTTCATGGATACGTGCTGCCCAGCAACTGCCTGCAAATGTTAGAGGGACGGTAAAAAGTTTCTCTATCGATTTTTCTTTGTCTTCACCCACGCTAGGAAGTGTTGTAATGATGGTACAGGAACACATGATTGAGGAAGTTGGGTCAAGTTTCCTGCTCAGACTCCTAAGATTGATTTATTGATTTATTTATATATTAAAAAAGGAGGAGAAAAAAAAAGCTGCTCCAATTGACTGCATACACTGCGTTCCAACTAGAGGTAATCTCAGTTCACCGGAGAGATAAATGTATTTATTTGCCACAAAGGTTTCATTTCATTGTAAAGTTGCCACAGATTGGTAGCTGCACTGCAGGGGTCCAGGCCCTTGAGTTATGTTGCTGCTAGTTATGTCTTAAAGACCTGCTTATTCAACTTATATGGAGTGTCTTTCTTCATTCTTATCCTCCTCTTCATGAAGTTTTATTTTTTAAATATATATTATATATAATACATATTATATATAATATATATATATATTAAAGGATGTGAGCTTTAACACCAGCTGTATTTTTATTTTATTTTTTGCCAGACTTAAATGGGTTTAATTTGGTGTCAAGGGTCCCTGATTGTTATGAAAGGTTTGCTTGTGATCCAGTTTGTCTCAAAGAATTAAACAAATCAAATTCGAGTGTGGTGGTGTTTTTTTTTTTTTGGACGTAAAAATGATCTAAACCTATGAAGCATTAATGCCAGGAGGCTTTAAGATGTGCTTTTGAACCATTTTACCTGTTTCGTGTAAAACTGTAGCTAATAAAAATTGCAATTGCACTGTTAATATCACTTCACCAAAAACGACTTCCTGTTAAACCTACTAACTTTTAGCCTAATCAATTTGTGATGGTAAACATATT
Organism: Cichlasoma orientale; assembly: GCA_034780415.1. NCBI lineage: Eukaryota > Metazoa > Chordata > Actinopteri > Cichliformes > Cichlidae > Cichlasoma > Cichlasoma orientale. The sequence goes on from JAVDPK010001892.1 coordinate 54,134, forward strand.
CATCTTTATAAATGCATCTTTTAATTAAATTGTAAACAGGTGGTTGCAACACAATATAGCGCAGTAAAGAGGGGAAGTTTACAAATATTGTGGTTTGGCGTAATTTTCGGAAAATCTAGCGAGTTTAGAAAAGCAAAAAGCATCCATCCATTTTTAAAGCATTTAAAACACTTGGGTGTAAATGAGAAAACGAAAGAAGTCCACATACGAGCATTGCCAGAGAAGCATACGCTACGAATGGATTAAGCTGAAGATACACTTTTGTAATACAATATAACTTTACATAACAACGACGTCCTGTCACTTTAATCCCTGAGGCAATTTGCTGCCGCCACCGTCTGTCATGATCTTAGCCAATCACTGATCAGGGTGCTTATTTGGGGGCGTTAAGTTTTTACGCGCGTGCGCATAGTAATGGCCAAATGAAGCAATAAAGCAGTATTGAACCACTTTGCCAATTGTATTGAACATGGGTTCATTCATTCAAAGGT
>JAVDPK010001892.1:73818-84064 GCA_034780415.1 Cichlasoma orientale
CCCTGATGCGGGCCGGATGAAAAGCTCTGGCGGGCCGGATGTGGCCCGCGGGCCGCCAGTTGACGTTCCCTGCCTTACAATATAAAGCGCCTTGAGGCGACTGTTTGTTGTGATTTGGCGCTATAGAAATAAAATTGAATTGATGTGTTGCAGGTGCTGCTTCAAGCACAGAAGGAGCTCCTACACTACAGCAGCACTGGCATCAGTGTTCTTGGTGAGTGGAACTACAGATGTGCCACATTTAAGTTATTATGAAAGAGCTACTGCATCATTCTCCAGGATGAGTGCACAGAAATGTTAATGTATTGTTTGCCAGTGATGCCTTGTTCACAGACTTTTCAGGAAAGGATGATTCTTTTAACAGGCAGAGTGAACAGCAGTCAGGCCTGCTTCAGTCTTCATGTGGGCCCCTGATCATTGTGCTAAGATAGGCCCGAAAAGCCGTGTCCTTTGCAACTTGTAACATATTAATTGTATAAATAGCTGTAGCCTTTAGCTGATATTTCATGCACAGCATGTGCTTAAGATACTGTGTCCAGATTAATAAACCTTGATAGATCTCTGATTTCATAGCTGATCCCTGCTTTCTCAGTCTCTGCTCAATGTCCCCAATATCAAAATTTGATTAAAGGTGAGTATATACAATATATAATGAAATTAAATCCAAATTTTTTCTCTTTAAACTAGAGATGAGCCACCGATCATCAGACTTCAATAAAATTATCAGCAAAACAGAGAGCCTCCTGCGAGAATTGTTGTAAGTACCTTTTGTTGTTGTATTGTTTTTCTTCAGTTATGCTGTGCTGCCGCATGTTAATCACGCCTCCAAACAAAGGTGTGTTTTTTTTTCTTGCACTTACAGCTTACAGTACACAATGTGTCGCTACACGTCTTAGACACAAATAGAATCTGCGCAGTAAGAATTCTATTATTGGATGAACTTTCGTTATGCACAAACCCTCATAAGCAAAAATGCAGAACAAAAACCAAGAAAAACGGAGTTCTCAGAAATGGTCTCTTCTCTATTGTAGTCATTGCAATTACAGCAAATATTGTTAGTCTTTAAGTTCCAAATGCAGGAGTGAAAAGGCAACGTTCGACAAAAGATACACCAAATAGCTTTTACTATAAAGCGAGTTCATTAATTAAACTATTATTATGAGTTCAGCTTCAAACGGTTCTGAAAACAAGGGTGGTGCCACAGCCTGCCGCACAGTTTGTACTGGGATGCAGATCCACTAAGCCGGCTTTACAGCGTTGCTCATGCAGTGATAAGAAAACGTTCTGAGAGAAGTTCCAGTGAACGAATGTTTCCAAAGTGCAGTGACAATGTAACAATGTCAAATAATTGTGATCGATTACCAGAACATGTAAATAAATACATAGATAACCGCAAAGCAAATAGCAAATGAATGTATATGCTATTATATTTTAATTTATATATTCAGAAGTTGCTTTGATTTTTTTTTTTTCTTGTACAGCAGTAGTGACGGCAGGCAAACTGGTTGAATGAGGCTGTGCTTTTTCTTACATTACCATCCAACCAACGGAGATCGATGAGGATAAACGAGTGAAAGCTGCATGTTTTACCCATGACATCTGAACCGCACGAGTGTATCGCTCGACTAAAGTTTGTTGCTTGGTTTAAGAATCTGACTTTCCGTAAGTCTGCGCTCTTTAACACAGCAGCATTTTTTCCCCCCCAGGAATATCCCAGGCAACTACAAGGTACTGTTCCTGCAGGGTGGCGGGTGTGGACAGTTCAGCGCCGTTCCTCTCAACCTGATTGGTCTTAAGGAGGACAGGTGTGCCGATTACCTGGTGACCGGCACGTGGTCAGCCAAAGCGGCAAAAGAAGCGGAGAAATATGGCAAAGTCAATGTTGTCCACCCGAAGCTGGATAGCTACACGAGTAGGTTTGCACGTAGGCAAATGTTTAGATTTGATTTTTGTTTAAAAAAAAAAATCAACAACTTTCACCTGAAGGTTAAGTTTCTTCTAAAAAGCATTAAAAAAAATCGAATGCCTTTTTTGCTTTGGGGGTCCATCAAAAAAAAAGAAGAGTTTACGCTCTAACGAGCTGGTCATTGGCATTCTGGCTGCCGCGGGACAGTGAGTGTGTGAACCCGGGCTGTTGCGTAATAAACAATAGAGCCGAGCTCCAGTGAAAGACTCTGGTATGCGAGTGGCCGTTTCCACATGGTTGAGTCTGATTGGGGTTTTCATTGGGGCTCTTGGTTATCCTAATATTGAGGGGTATTGTTATGGTGTTTCGCATTACAGTACTGTGCAAAAGTCTTGAGCCGCCCCTTAGTTCTTTATATTTTGCTTCCAAGCAGCCGGACCTCCTTGTAATTTTTTAAAGTGGTTTTGAACAATAGTTCTTCAGAGTTTCTGAAGGTCTGACAAAGTTTTCCTTTGGACAGGAACATAACACTGACCTATGAATCATTCAAACATACAAAAAACCACCAAAGTGTTTATAAAGCATGTTATATTTATTTGTATTCTGCCACCACCAGAAAGAATCTTATTTCGATAACTTTTTGATGGCCCTCACTGTCCCGCTAGCATGGCTATAGATGCTTTAGTGTGATATAACTTTGTTAGTTGGTTTAATCAGATTATGCTGTTGCCGTGTGCAGAAATCCCCGAGCCCAGCAGCTGGAGCCTGAACCCCTCAGCCTCGTATGTTTACTATTGCTGCAACGAGACGGTCCACGGTGTTGAATATAACTTCATCCCAGAAACGAACGGCGTGGTCTTGGTTAGCGACATGTCCTCCAACTTCCTGTCCCGACCTGTTGACATCTCCAAGGTGAGGCGGAGGAACGATACTGAAAAGTGTGCATATTTAACTCTTTAAATATCTGTGTAAATCATAGTGACATAAACTATGTATGAGGGAATTTTGATTGCGCAACTTCATAAATAAAAGTCAAAACAAAGGCAGGACATTTGACATGTCCGTAGTTGTAGGCAAGGCTGTATTTATTGTGCTGTCCCGCAATCTGCAGTTTGGGCTCATCTTCGCCGGGGCTCAGAAGAATGTGGGCTGTGCCGGCGTAACCGTGGTCATTGTGCGAGAGGACTTGTTAGGTCGCGCTCTTAAAGAGTGCCCCAATGTCCTGGACTACAAGTTGCAGGCTGAAATGAACTCCCTGTACAACACGCCACCATGTTTCAGGTAAAGACTCACCGGTGTCAGAAGCTCGTTTCTCTCCTCCATCCTGAAGATTACCAACGTGGCAGATGAGCTGTACCAGCCACAGGTTTTAACCACTCTGATTTTGTGCGACTTTATTCTCTTTCATCGCTGGGTTCAGCATCTACATCATGGGTCTGGTTCTGGACTGGATTAAGAATAACGGCGGCAGCGCTGCCATGGAGATGCTCAACAAACAGAAGTCATCCATGATTTACGACATCATCGACACTTCTAGCGGTTTCTATGTGTAAGTATCACATCAGCATTTAAATATAGAGACAAACACAATGTCAGGCTTCAGTAGAGAAGTACTGAAATGGTCACTTTTTAAAAATAGAAAAATAATGTACTTAAATGACACATGCAGCTAACTGCATGAAGCTCTGTGAACAAATGAACCCTGATCAAATGGTTTCATTAAGAAGACAAAATGCTGAATTAAAAAAATTTATTTTCAGCGGTGTGGTGGTTAACACTTTGCTGGTTTGATTCGAGACGGAGGCACAAATCGCCTCTCGGTGTCGTGCCTGGAAGGCTATCCCGCTTAAAACTCAAACATGCGCCGCTACCTGCTCTGGCGCCCCCTTGTGGCAAGAAAGCAGCCAAAAGTAGCTTTTTGTTATAATATAAAGTAATTACACAGCTTTAAGAAGAAATGGATACACATAAAAAACAAGTGACTATAAGATCCAAGTAAAAGTCACTGCCACCAATGACTTGAAAAAACTGGTTAATGATGCTTTTTATAACTGGACAAACTACAGTATGTCTTCCACAGCGGTGGTCACAGTGAAAGAACTAATTTAAGTACTGAAATAATGAGTTCAAACCGGAGCTGTTTGCGGTGTCCACCTGTTCAGGTGTCCCGTAGAGACGGCCTGTCGGAGCCGGATGAATGTACCATTTCGTGTGGGGATGAAAGGTGGAGATGATGCCCTGGAAAAGGAGTTTCTGGATGGTGCTTCCAAGCGCGGAATGATATCACTGAAAGGACACAGGTTAGTTTACCAAGCATATTGTTGTTTGTATAGTATGTTATCCATCCATCCATCCATCCATCCATCCATCCATCCATCCATCCATCCATCCATCCATCCATCCATCCATCCATTCCTTTTCTTTCACTTATCCAATTCAGGGTTGCAGGGGGGCATTTCACGAGCACTAGAGTGAATCCTAAATCGGTTGTAGGTATGAATATGAATGTGAAAAGTTCTCTGTTGCAACCATGAACAGGATAAGTGATCAAGAAAATGGATGGATGGTTTTCTGATTTTGGAGACGTGAAACGTGATTTTATCTCGACCTGCAGGTCAGTTGGAGGCATTCGCGCGTCGCTGTACAACGCAGTAACAGTGGAGGACACTAAAGCGCTCGCTGACTACATGAAGGAGTTCCTCAAAGAGCACCAATGAAGCCTGCCGTACTGAAAGTCACCTGATCTCAGAGCGGCATTTTCATCAAGTTAATACAGTTTTTCAAAGACCGGAGAGAAAAAAAACTTTCCTTTTAATTCTAGTTGAGATCCATGTCGGATGTGGAAGTTGCACCTTTTTAAATCTCTTTTGTAACACCCTCCCTAATAAGCTACGACCTTTGCCAGTTATATATATGTGTAACATAGTCAGCAAATTAATTTAAATAGTAATTCTAACAGTGCTTTGATGCTTTGATGTGTAAATTTTCTAGGTGAATGTTATTTGTTAAAACTGTATTTACATTCCAGTAAACTTGGCAATGCTTTCATTTTACAGTATTTACTTTTTTATTTCTTTTCTTTTAAAAGCTGCTTTTAATGGACTTTGTTTTGAAGTGCTGGTCTGGTGTCTGTTAAGAATTGTGTAGGAAAAAAATCATTCACTTCTAATTTATAGGGAAAGAAGGCAGAAAATATAAAATTGGGAGACATCCTTTTACATATCTAAAAACTCTTAACCAGGGGCATCTTCTGTCTTGTTTTATGACATCAGTGAGACATTAAGGACAAAACATCATAAACACACCCTGCCCGCCTGAACCAGGAAACAATCAGCTGCGAATCGCCCCATTTATTTTACCCGTAGCGGGTAAATAGGCCTCTTTTTTCTGCAGTGATGCACGTCAGGGTGTGTCTCTATGTTCTGGTGCAACAGGCTTAACATTTTTAGTAAACAGTGCAGTAAAAATAGTTTAACCTTGTAACAAATTAGTCTTTTGCCTGTGTGGTTAAGCAGTCACATCCTACTAACTCACTGGCTGCTGAAAGCAAAAACAGCTCCGTATGTAGGAGTGAGCAGGTCTACATGAGGACTGCATCATGATCAGAGGGACTGTGCTCCACGTGGGTGTCCAGAGGCCTGTTCATGGCTGCCTTTGCCCTGCTAGCATTGTCTATCAGCACAGCATTTCAGTGCATTTAACCCTGACCTTTGACCTATGGGAAAAATGAGAATTATATTACAGCAATAGATTGCATAACGTATCCTTAAGGTTTGCTAAATATACATTTAATGCATATAAAAACAAAACGGATCCAGCATTAAGAAAAAGATGCCTCAGTGTTTTTAAAGCACACTGCTGTCCCTTCTTTCCACTGACTGTGCCCTTACAGCGGGTGGGAGGATGAAGATTTTGGGAGTAGGTCTTGCAGAAATAGCCTGGAGAGGATCGATCTCAAAATTGTTCAAGTGCAACAAAAAGTTTTTAACTATAGCCCAAAACCTGGGTTAACAGCCCTAATAATAAGAATGTCACATAGAAAGAAAGTGGTGTTTGCCCTAAACATGTACTTAATGTATACTGCTGCCTCTAAGCTTCAGCAAAATGAAACTAGACGCTTTGGCACCAAATAACCTCTAGGTGGAAGTGTTCATCAAGAAACTCATTTTGCAAACCCCTGATCCATGATTGAAGGGAGTCTTTCAGGCTTTGCCCATCCCATTTAATTATTAGGCTCTAGTGACATGTTATTTTGATGGAATCACACTGCCAAGATTGGCATATCATATAACAATAATTTATAGTGTTAATATGGAGACAACCGAAACAAGTAATTATTCCTAATAACGCTCTTCAGAGAAAGCCTTTGTATTTTCTTCTTGCTCCTGTGTCCATATGCAGACACACACATGCATAAATGCACACAGGCATGTTCATCACAGGCAAAGCGTTCTCAGCCGGAGAAAGAGATTATGCATCTCTGCTTCACGATGATTTGGGCGAAAATAACCGATGCATCGCTCCGTCCACGGAACACTGAAAGTACATCTGACACAATAAAGTTTATTTGCAGTTACTCCTGTAAAGTGCAGAAGATAATTCATATTCCAGGAAGTAGACAGCGATAATGGTCCGTGTTTTATGAGTTACATACATTGCTTTATTGTTGCATGGTCAAATAGAGCACTTTATCTTTGTGCTTCACAACTCAGTGCATGAATCGTGTGGATAGAATAAACTACTACAGAACTATTAACTATTAACATGCGTATGATGCGCATTATGCTGCAAACAACTTTTGTAAAAGCAATATCATTTAGATGGCATTTCCTAATTATTTTATCTATTATATATACGGTACTTTGCAAAAGTTTTAAGCATCAACAATAATTTTTTAGAAAATAGAAATCTATTTTTAGTTGTTCTTGTTTGTTTGCTTTTATGCAAAAAAGAAATAAAATATTCGTAGCATAATTGTTGAAAGCATCCTCACTTTACTTTCAGTGCCTTGAACCTTTGCACAGAACTGTATCCGTGACAGATCTCTAGGAGGAAGTGCAACATCTGAAGCCGTCCACCTGGTGACCTCCGAAAAAAAAAAAAAAATCAACTTGCCATTTTCTTACTTTCATTTTGAAATGTAATGAAACACAAGGCAAAGTTGATCCAGGAGTTATTATTTTATATAACATCCCTGGTGATTCTTTCCAAAAAGTAATTTTGGCTGTTAGCAAATATCAATACCAAAAGCAGGGGAGAAAGTCTGAATGCTGCTGTTGACTGTGGTCCTCCAGGGTGGGAGATGTTGGACCTGCTGCTAAGGTTTGTGTGCTGAGAGGTAAAAATGATCTGCCTGAGTGAGGTATTGCTTTAAGTCAGTCCTGTCAGTATAATAGGAAAGTGCCTTAAATCTTTCTTTACATTTACACCTGCAGCTTAGGAAGACGTAAATCTCTCAGCTTTTCATAATTTACAGTTATTTTTAACTGTTTCTTTGAACATCGCAGGAGTGATGTCATGCCCCCGTTAGCTGCGGGTATCATCCTCATTTTGCTCTAGTGATTAATTGATTTTTTGTTAGCTGTAGAGGCCATTTGAGCCGTCCCTTAGTGTTAGATTGATCTATTATTTTAGCATATTTCTCGTGCGATTATGTTCCTTGTTTCACTTAGACAGTGGCCGTAAATGAAAACTTAGAGGCGCACATTTGAAGGAAACATCAAGGTATGTACTATTTTTGATGGCAGGCTATCGCGTAACTGCAAGCGTATCAGGTTTATGGTATACGAGGACAAAATGAGGACAGAGGTGCAGGACACAGGGGGCAGAGATGCATTACAAAAAGCAAGCTCTAGGTGACAGTTTAGCTCAGTGGGTGAGCAGGTGACCATATGCCACATGGCCAGAGTGCAGCAGCCTGAGCTCAAGTCTGACCCGTGGCCCTTTCCTGCGCGTCTTCCCGTCCCTCATCCCCCACTTTCCTGTCTATCATCGCTTCTCCTCTATCCAATAAGCACAAGCACAAGGAAGAACACAGGTAAGCATACACACTGACAAACAATGATGAGAAGGGCAGGGCTATAAATAGGCAATGCAGTGAACTAATTGACTCAACACAGGGGAAACTAATGCAGGGGGGGCAAACAAGCAGAAAAGGCTGGAAAGGAACAAACATGATGTAAAAAGTTGAGACAAACAAGGCAAGTGATAAAACTAGAGACAACACAAAGAATAACCAAAATTCAACAAAAAACCTGAGACAGTAATATTATAATACCAAACTGAGTTGCTTAGAAGTTAATATTGATTTGCTTAGAACAGGAAATATGGATGTCTATAATAATGCAAACCCTTGGTGAAAAATTTGAAAGTCCATGATTTGGTTTTGAATTTCTGTTTGGGCTCAAGTATAATAATATCCACCTTTGCCTGAAGCAAGAAAGGTACGGTAAATAATGCAAAGGGATCAGCGAGAGGCATTTCCTCACAGTATCTGTGTGTCTACAGCATGAGTTATGTTTCCGAAATGAAAAACTGAACAGGTCTCTTATTGCAAATCCAAGAGACCTTTAAACCCCGCAAAGCACTCGGGACTAAAGCTTTCGAAAAAACAATCCACAGATGTAAATTCAAAAAGAGACAGAAAAAAAAAATAGCCCTCTGGAAATCACAGAGTTAACACTGCTTATTAATAGAAACCATGCTGCTCAAAAAAATAAATAAAAACAATCAAAGGAACATTTTGAAAACACATCAGATCTCAATGGGGAAAAAAAATGATGCAGGATGTCTGTACTGATATGGACCGGGGTAACGTTAGGAACCAAAGGCTGCCACATTGTTTGATTGAAATGCAAATTATCAACTTACAGAGGCCTGAATTAAAAGACACCCCAAAAATCCACATTGATATGATAGCATCATGCAGCCGCCGCAGATTTGTCACCTGCACACTTTTGACGTGACTCCTCCCACAGCACATCCCAAAGGTGCTCTGTTGGATGAACATCCTGTGACTGAGAAGACCATTTGAGGACAGTGAGCTCACTGTCATGTGTAAGAAGCCAGTGTGAGATGATCTGAGATTTGAGACGCAGTGTGTTAACCTGCAGCCATCAGGACCCCCACACCATTACACCATCACCAGCCTGAACTGTTGAAACAAGCCAGGATGGATTCATGGTTTTATGTTGTTCATGCCGCATTCTGACCCTACTATCTGACTGTTACAATAGAAATGGAGATATTTTCAGCATCAATATTTTTCCAATCTTCTATTATCTGTTTTAGGTGAGCCCGTGTGAACTGTAGCCACAGTTTCCTGTTCTTAGCTTGCAGGAGTGGCACCCGGTGTGGAGCCCATCTGCTTAGAGGTTTGACATGTCGCACTTTTAGAGACACAATTCTGCATATGCTGGTTGCAACGAGTGGTTATTTGAGTTGATCCACACATCTCTGCCCTGCGAGAATGCAGTGGCCTTTGTTCCTCAGTCAGATCTGCCCCTAGCTCATGACGTCTAGTTTACAAAGAAAACAAGATGTCAGTGACCAAATGCCTCGAGCTGAGGCTTCAAAAGAAACAAGCCTGTTAACATGTGTGCAAGCGCAGAATTTGTGGCTGTGGAATGAGCTATACTGCTTCAGTAAATATGATGGGGAAAAATAAATTAGGCTAATTTCAACAATTGTTCTATATCTCTTTAAAAGTATATATGAGATATCTGAGCTAGAAGACAGCTTTATGCAATACATTCTTTCCAATGAAGACTCTGCTCTTTTGTCTTTATCGGGTGACAGTTCTTTATACTCTGCCTTCTGCTTAGATGCCACATGGATTCTGACAAAATGCCTAACCTCTCAGTAATTTTCCTAAAAATATTGTCCATGACCCTGCTGCAGATCCACCTGAAAGCAGAAAAAAGCAAGTGAGAGATAAGAAGGGGTAGAGGGGCTTTGAAATGCCAGTAGGGTTACAGCAGAGATGGGAGGTTGTGACAGGATTGTGTGGTGATTCTCGTCCCGTCAAGCCCACTAATGTCGAGGTAATGCCGCCGGCAGGCTGCAGTAAGACGGTGATAATGAAAAACACCAGGGAAGACAATATCAAATGGCTCCTCTACATCCTACAGTGCAGATTAGTCGACACAAAAGTAGGGTGGCAGCGGCAGAGGAGGCAGAGGCAGGCTTTAGTGCTGCTGATTGAGTCTCATGTCAAGAGCTCCATGCTTGTAGCATGAAAAGTTACTGTGACTGACATTCTTTATACAGTCACACACACACACACACACACACACACACACACACACACACACACACACACACACACACACACACACACAC
>JAVDPK010001892.1:90386-100465 GCA_034780415.1 Cichlasoma orientale
ATCTGAGGAAAAACATTTTGGTGCACATGCTGAACTGTGACCCTTGCCATTGTGTGTCAGTACATTGCACACACATCGTCATTTTGCCCCCCGTGACTTTGTCCTTTTCCTCAAAATGAGATTCCAGTTAAACGCTACCTGTAAGCTTAAGTGATGTGCAGCTGGCTGCCAGTAAAGTTGCTGGCTGGACAGTGCGATCACCGCGGAGCGTCAGATGGATTCGTCTCTAGTTTAAACCTCGCACACTGTGCACCCATAATACTTTCAGACAGCAGTGCCTTCGTCCCTTGGTGTGTGTTTCTCCAACAATAAAATAGAACATAAATAATTGCCAGTTATGTGTGCAATATTATGGACCACACTGCAGTCTTAACGGGATAGTAAAGAATAATTTTTTTCAAGGAATTTGCATTACTAATATAAACAGAATATACTGCAATCCCCAGTAATAAAATACAGTGCTGGCACAGAGAAACAATTGTATCAAAATATCTTACTATGATCCCCAAATCGTTGTTTGTTTGCGGACTCCTCCTTCAGGGTCAGGGGTTAAGCAACCAAAATTGGTGCACAGGTACATCTTATGCCCCTGAAGGTTCTTATCAATATCAGATATTGTGATGTCGCCATGTTGCCTAGCAACCACCTAGGACCCATTTGTATCATTTATGCATCTACAGCACCTTATAAAAGCATAGCATGCTTTTAATTTTACAACATTAACATCGGAATTATATCCACAAACCTTTCATTGTGCGTAACACATTGCAATCAATAAACATCTGCATCACAACACTGACCTTTGACCCAGTTCCTGCCGCCTGTTAGTAGAACTAGGACAGAAACTTGAAAGCTTAATTTCTCTTAGTTACTGGCTGTGTGCAGTAGTTTGCAACCTGCTTTACTTTGTAAAGAAAATTACAAAAAAAATCTGTAAACATTTTTTGCGTGCTATAATTACACTAAATATTGTCGCTAATTAAAAGAACACTACCAGATCAGGCTTATTTTACTTGTCTGATGTCAGTGATGTATTTTAGTTGTGAGCTCATCCTTCATTTTTTTTTGTAAGAACCGTCTAGCGTTGTGCAGTGTGTTTACATTTCTGAATAAAATGAGAGAAAAAGTAGGCTACTGTCAGGGGTAAAACTTTTTGTTCTGTGTAATCTCGTCTGTCGTAGTGCTGCAGTGTTTCCTCTGTCTCTGCACGCTCATGTCCTCAGCAGGCAGGCTCATAAATTGGGCAGCTAAGCCTTTCATAAAGTTTAATAAAGCGCTGTTTCGTGGCTCAGGGGAGCTGGTATTAGTGACAAGAGCCACTGCTGCCATTCCAGCAAATCACATCATCATAATGAGGCTGTACTATGGGAGTAAGACACCTCCCTTACCGCCTACACATCTACCCACCCCCTCCTCTACCACCTTTGTTTTCTTTATCATTCCTCTGACACAATATGATGTCTTCACTTCACAGCCTTTTCCAGTGGGAATTTGGGGATAGCGCTGTTTAAACGTCGTGGCCAGCTTGGACAGGCTAGGGTTATTTCTCATTTAGTAAAGATCACAGACGCTGTAAATGCTCCGGCGGCATGCCGTGAATGCCAACAGCAGCGTGATTGGCAGCTTGACGGCAGCAGCAGCATTTGCATGGCATTTAGCTGGGCGGGCGATGGCCACCCCTAACACCAAGGTGGGTAAATAAGATGACTTCTCTGTTCACACAATGTACACACGCACAAACACACACACGCTTATGCACTCACGCGTGCAATCTCACTCCTCAACAGCCCCCCAACTATCTTGGCCTGCCAAACCTGGAGTCACTCATAATTGTGTGGCATTTAGGCGGAGGGAAGGGACATCTAGTCGTGTGGGCAAGTGGTCCGCTGAAAAGTCTGAGCCGCTCAGTTCTACATTGGAGGTTGTTATTGAGAGTGATTAGGCACAGCTGCAAATTACCTAAGCTCAAAAAGGTGCTTTATAAATGTAGCAACGCTGAGCAGAGGTCTGTTTTTTTTCCCTCCCCTTAAAAAAATTAAGGTGCTAAAACTAAAATAAGGTGCTTAAGTTTAACGAGACTGTATATATTATATAGCACCATAATAGAGCTTTAATTAATTTTTCATCAGTCACAACCTTTAGTATTGAAAAGCTTTATTATGAAGAGACTGCGGGTACAGGGGGCCAGAGCAGCTGGACTACAACTTTTTATTTATTCATTTGTTTATTTTGGATTACTGTGCTTCTATATAAAGACTCCTTTTGATTGGATAATTATTGATTGGCAGTGACTTTAATAGAATAAAACACTATTAAACATTGCACAAGAAATAATAATCTCTTTGGTGGAATCAATCAAATCTAGCTGGGATTTTAGCCTTCTTTGTGTTATCAGGCTCTGATAATAAGCTCTCGGATCCAATGATCCAAGTGTTGTTTAGACAGTTGTTTTCCCTGGACAGGCTGAGCAAAACAAACAGCTGGTTGCATAAGCACAAAGCAGGCTGGGGGCAGGTACATGGAGCCTCCTTTACTCAGTGGTAGCAAAAGTATGAAGGGAGGAAAAAAAAGCTTCCTGGTCCAAACGCAGGTAACAGAGAAAGGTGTCAGTTGATGCAAAGTGAGCTTAAACCCCGCAGTGCGGAATGATAGGGATGAAATAACACCATAAACTAAACTGCCTACCGAGTGAAAGTAGGAAAAGTCCAATAGTTGCTATTTCTGTAACATCCTTCTTTTGCAGTTTTATTTATTCTCAGCTTCTGAAGGGAAATGTCTGGGTCTTTCAGCAGCTTCACCCATGTGTCACCCTTCGCAGGAGTAATGAGAGTGAGAGAATAATTTCATTCGAGTCCAGCCAATACTGGATTTTTGGGACTCATACTGACTTTTTTGACTGCTGTATCAATATGTTGACTAATATACTGTATATACGGAGTCTTTTAGAGTTTTATTGAAAAAAAGAAAGAAAAATGATGGGTTAATTTAACTCATTTAATTCCAGTAGTATATTTTACCAAGTTGTTACCTACTTCCAGTGAAGACTGCTGAACAAACATCATCATTCTGGTTCTAAACTAACCCAATTATGTTCTCTAGAAATGTTTCAAACAGTAACTTTGTGTTTGCGAAGCTGTGAGGCGACATTTAAGTAAACAATACCTTTTGCTTTGCGTGTGTGTGTATCCAGCTAGTGTGGTTTCCTTTGGTTTGGTAACCTTATGTGGTTGTAACTGATGAGGAAGGACACCCACACGGAGAGTGTTTGACCACCTGCTGGAGAGCATCTGGGCCGAAAACCATTTTAATCAGTAACATTTGTACACGCAGACGTGCAGGCTACTAAGTCATTTAGGATTCTTACCTCCACACAAGAGCCACCTAAAGCTCGCCATCTATGTCTCACCTGAAAGAAATTGTCAGGTGAGACAATTTATTTCTTTTTCTATTCAAGTAGTTTTATGGTATGATTTGCTATTCCTCTCAGCTGCGCTGCGCGCATTGGCGTCAGCAGAAGTTGCTGCAACGAAGAGTCAAAACTAAGACTTGTTGTTTTTCCGAGTTCAATTTATCGTTTCCTTTCCGCTGTTTTAAATCCCCATAAATTAAAATCCTTGCATATGTTCACATACCTCTTTTTATTCCCAGAGTAGGAGATTTATGTGTCAGAAGTCATATTAACCTCTCCGAGTGATCTTATTTTCTAATAATTTATCCTGGAGCAGACGCTCACATTTACACACAGTCCCTCAACTTTTATTCACCCGCAATGATTCTGAAATGACATTACCAGTGACAGCCAGGCAATAACAAAAGTACAAAAACTTCTTTGAAAAACAATAAATCAATAAGCCTTGCCAACAATTCCTGTTACATTCGCGACTCCTTGACACCTGAAGCTCATTAAACACAGCCTAATGTCAACTTAGAAGAAGGAGAGTACACAGAGGCTCGCCTTTTCACAACCTATCACAATAAGAGCTGCTGAGCAGTCTTGATATATTGTATATACTAGAAATAAATATGATTGTCCTTTAATCTGATTTTATTATACTGGGGACTCCCGCTGGCAAATCTACTGAGGGCTGATAGCCTGTAATCTTATTGCAGGGAGCGCGGTGTATTTCATATCCCCTTCTTGATAGTTTTTTTTTTATCATGTCAGGACTATTATTGTTCCTATTGGTATATGTATTTCTCCATTTATATGTACTCGTGTATATAACCTAATAAATCGAGTTATTGCACATTCTTGAGCATCTGTCTCTGTTTGCATATGTATCTGTGCATGTTTGCGTGCATCCAGAAGTCTCTCCAGCTCGCATGTGGGTGCTAATTTTGCCCCTCAGCATGCCATGCTGCTTTGAGGGTTCTGCTCTGTTTATGAACCAGGCATATTGACCCAATTTAAGGCCTTGGCACTTCCTCGCTCATCTCTTTCTTCCTCTGCCTCTCTCTTTGTCCACCTGCCGGCACATATTGGGAGCCTGCACGGCTGGCGAGACGGGCTCACTCGGTCTGAACTAAACGGCACCCGCATCATTGAGCAGCATTACCAGCCTCTCCCGACTCATCACTCCCACTAAATGCTGCAGGTCTGTGTGTGTGTGTGTGTGTGTGTGTGCGTATGTGTGTCTGTGTGTGTGCATGTCTGTACAAGATGTGTTCGTGTAGAGGGCCCGTTAACTAGAAGGTCTAATAAATCAACCTGTCTGTCCACAGCCTCCTCCCATCCTTTGCTCTTATCTGCTCCCCCTATTATTCCTCCCTCCTCCTTCCTCACAGTCATCTTTTTGCTCCCACTCTCTCTTTCTTCCTCCACCGCTCTCTCCATCGCTCCCTCCTTTATGTCCTGTAATTCTTCTTTTAAAGCTCAGAGGGTGGTGTTGGAGGCATTACGCGCCTCCTAATAGATCACTGTCTGCGAGCAGAGCAGAGCAGACCAGAGTAACGTGGCCATCGGCAGATCAACTTACTGTTGTGTGTGTGCATGTGGATATTCTGACAATGCACAGTATTGTCCCAAGTATTTTACCATTGTGCCCTTGTGTGCATGATCGTGTACATGCGTCTCAGGTCCTCCTGATTGTGTATTATGTGCAGCTTCTGTGTCCAGGCATACACTACAGCTGAATGCAGCGTGTGGCAAGGAACGATCTCCCTGTCCTACTGAATGGTGGCTGATTGAGACACATGGACTGCCGTTGTGCCCTGATCTAGTTGCCATTGATTACCTATCAGGGTTTTTGATTGCATCCTGGAAGTAATTCTTTTAAATAGGCCCTAATGGCCTCCAATCTGGGCTGATGACGACCTCAGAGAGTCCAATCGCAGATCCATTTAGGCTCTTTCAGACCCCTCCATGTACACTCTGAAACGCTCACTCATAGCTCACCCCTCCGCCCCGCCACACTCCACCATCGCCGCTGCTAGTACTTCTTTGCCTTGTGTGGTGTCAGCGTCAGGTTTCTGCCCTCTGATACTCGCACGCAAAACCTTACTAACCCTTCAGTATCGAGATTGTGCGCATCCTTTGTTTAAGATTAGGGAAGCTGATGATTGCAGGAGCGGGAGAAGAGTGATTGAGAATGACAGTAAAAAAAGATGGAGCACTGTGCAGAGACGCACAAATAGTGTGTGACAGTGCTTTCAACTGAAAAGGACCAAGTAAGAAGGAAGACGTGCAAGTTTAAGAGATTCCGATTCAGGGATGATAGATCTGTTAGGGATAAGGGAAGGGAGGTGTGTGTGTGCGCTTGTGGGTGTGTTGGGGGGTCATCACTGTTAGGCTGTGTTATTATAGTCTGAGGGTTGGATGGAGGCATGAGAAGAAGGAAGAGTGGAGGAGGAGATGGGAGAGGCAGTGGTGGTGGGGGGGATACAGCAGACAGGAAGAGGGCTCGCCGTCTAATCCTCCAATTTTCTTACATTACTGCTCCCCCTCCTTCTCTCCACCTCCATCCTTCTCTCCACCAGTTTCCCCCCTCACTCTTTCTCCCTCCGTTCCTCCCTCCGTGCTGCCAGGCCTGTCGACAAATGAAACTAGAGACAGCAGCAGCTTTACAGAGATTGACTTGGCGTAAAACACACAAACACACACACACACAGAAAAGAGAGAGCGAGACAGAGACCTCCTGCACCCCTAACAACATAAATGTACCCAGAAAACCCTAGTGGCTTGGTCAGCTATTGTTCTGTGCTGGGCAAGAAAAAAGACAAAGAAATACTGTATAGGTTCACATATTTTCTTCAGTCGCAGTCAAATAATAAAGAACAAAAACAAGCATAGAAATGTAAATAGACCTGCTGATAAGAACATATAGAAAAAATGCAGATGTCTTGTTGTGGGAGCAGCCCTGTGCACGATCAATAACTTCCTGCTGATAAGGAGAAAAACCTGATGACAGAATATTAAATTTAAGAGATTGTTTTTCGCTAGGAATGTATTAACAGCTCACTTAGGAGAATTACGAAGCAATGATGACAAACAAGGTTCCTCTGCCAGGCAGTGCTGATTGCTAATATGCTGAGCCTTGTTTATTTATTGGTAGACATTTTTTTCCCCCCAAGGATTTTATTTGATTCAGAGACACTGTGCCTGGTTGGCCAGGCAATGATTTGATGAATGGCTGATGTTGATTAAATATGGGTTTTAGAAAGAGTATGAAACTGAGCTTTTAAGGGAATTAAACTCGCAAATTCAGAGTAATGTTTATATAATTTACAGTTGATTTCCTCAGGCTAATAAGAGTCACATGCCAAAGAGCAATGCATCACCCTTGAATGTTTTTTCCATCAGGGGACGGCAACCCGTGCTGGCCGAAAATGCCCCTCGCCACCCACTTTCACAAAGAACAAACTTCTCAAATTGGCTCGATCTCGACCTTTTTCCACTTTCGTATCTAATTTCCTGTAAACAAGCAGGCTTCATTTTTTTTATCCCCTCCAAAATAAACATTGACACTACATTCTCATCCTCTGCTCTTCACCACATTTTGTGATTTCCATTTGCCCGCCCTCTTGATTGATTTGCATTCCAATCACTTCTCATTGGGTGAGGTAGAACCCTGACTGAGTGGGACTAATTTGCCATGCTAATGAGATGGCTCCGACAAACAGAGCCAGCTGGAGACCAGAGTAAATGATCCTGTCATCAGTCAAGAACACAAACATGGCTAACAGCTAATTAGCTCGCGGCAGTTTGTAGAGGTGACATTCTATCTGATCTGTGCCTCGGTGGAAGAGAGAAAGGAACAAAAGAGGCGGCACAATAATGAAGAGAGGAAAGTGGCGGTGGGGAGGTTTGCCTTGGTTATGAGTTTGGCTTTTTGTGTTCCCAAACACAAATGAGTGACGTGCAGCGCATAACATATGCAACCACATGCTCACCGCCATCTATAACTTCCTTGATTCGTTTCCGTTGAACTGTACAATGAGGATAAGGGCTGCTATATGCCATCAGAATGAAGGGAGAAAATATGCTAAGCAGACAATCAGAGGTGTACCCCCTGGTGCTAAACAGCCAATCATGGCTGTCCCAGTGTGTGTCACCAGCCAGCAGGAGGCAGAATTAGTCCTGGTTAGCAGCCAGAGCCCTGCCGAGTGGCTGATTAGTCTTTTAGACTGAAGAGGAGACAGAATGTTAAACGTCCAACTGCCTATCTGAGACTCCCCTGCACAGGAGACAAAGGCAAGGACTTTTTTTTTTTTTTATTGAGAAGAAAAGTTACCAGCTGCCCTGTTGTTTTATGAATGCGATACATCAAACCGGACAGTGAGCACTTTTTTTTTTAGCATGTATTCAGAGAATTGGTTCCTTATAATGGAGCAAACATGGATAAAGGAGGTGAACTAATTTCATCAGCACAGAAAAAATATCCATGATTCATTTAGCTGTGGTATAAAGCATTGGGAAGCAGTACATAAACCTTTAATGAATGGCCTTTAACATTTAGTAGTTTTACGTGCTTATTAATGTAATTCCTTCTGTGGGAATTGGAGGCTGGTGTATAAAAGTATTGTTTTGGTATTATACTAAAGCACAGTTGTAAAAAAAATATGCATCTTCGTCAGAGGAATTGAAGTTCCTGACAAGTAGTGATCCTTAATAAACATTTTAAATGTCCTTATAACTGCATTGTGGTCTAAATACTTATTTCCTGTTAATATGCTGCATGTAAATGCTAAATGGTTACCCACTCCTGCAATGCCTGCCACAGTCTAGTGTTATGCACGTTCTGGGATGCTGTAGCTCTGATTAGCCCTGTGCATTGTCTGGACCCTGAGGATTTCTGTTTCAGATGTTCTCGATGTCACCACTTCCCCCGTAATTAATTATTCCTCATCTAAGTCTGCCTCTTTTTTTTCCCGCTTTCACTGTCTTGGTGTGTTTGTCATCTGGTCGCTCCGTGCCATTTCAGTTTTTATCAGCACAAACACTTGCATCCATCCATTTGTAATCTAATAAAGAAATGGCAGCAATCTGTATGTTCCTTTCGGGGGACTGGATGACTTTGAGCACCAGATGCTGATGTTCCCCCAGAGTCGTTACCGAGATGGAGCCGATCTTTAACTGTCTCCAATAAAGACACACACACACACATGTGCACACACACACACACACGCACACAAACATACACTGCCTCCAGTCACTCACTCAGCGTGGAGGCAGGATTAACCTGCTGGTAGCAGAGTAAATCCAGCACCGCGCTGCCTCTGCCTCTCGCTCTCTCTGTCTGAGGAGGCCTGGTTATCCCTCCCTGTTCAAAGGGGCGGCCACCGGGGATTAATGACGTGTTAAAGGGGCAACCATGGGGGATTTAGACACGGCTCGCTGTAAGGACAGGAGATTTGAGAACACGGACCAGTGGTTAGTGCTTATTGAAGTATGATTAGTTAGACACTGAACCCCCAACATGCACATACACCAATGACAGGCAAGGTGCTACATATATTATCGTTCTGCAGACCCAGAGGATGCTGTTGTGGTGACGAGCCAATGCGCTTAATGTAAAATATCCCTCAATAGCCCCGCTGACCTATGGGACAAGAGCAGCTCATTGTTAGAACAAGAAGCATGGCCACAATTTAAAGTCAGCTGTGAATGTACGAGATTAATTTTTGCAGTTTTATGGTTAGATAACGATTATTACCATAACACGTATTAGCGTGCGAAGAGCTTTGCCGTGAGCTTTATAACCTTTCCGTCTTCCCCTGCTGTGTGTCTGTGAAATCAATTCCTTGGACATTGGAAGTGTTTCAGTCTTTAACTGGCATGCCCTGATGTAAGCGACATTTAAAATGTCTAATGCAGAAACACATTTGATCACCCTTTAGCATGCGATAACAGCACCTCCGGTGAGGATAAGTGTAAAGAGACGGTTATTTATCTCTGTGAAGTTGACTGTTTATGTACTTCTTTGGTTTGCATGCATGTAAAAGAGTTGAAGTTGCTGCTAATACAACTTAACTCTAGCATTATGCATCATTATAATTAATACATTTTACCAACCAGAAAAAATTATACAGATGGAATTACTTAGTAAACAAAAAAGTGTTAAACAAACCAGAATGTTTAGATTTTGGATTCTTCAAAGTGGGCGCCTCTTGTTAGATGACAGCTTTGCACATGTTGCCATTTTCTCAGTCAGCTTTATGAGGCAGTCACCTGGAATGGCTTTCAGTTAACAGCTGTGCCTCGTCAAGAGTTAATTTCTTGAATTTCGTGCCCTCTTAATGTGGTTGAGACCATCAGTTCTGTTGTGAAGAGGTAGAGTTGGTATACAGTGAATAGCCCCATTTGAGTAATGTTCTAATCCATGTTTTGGCAAGAGCTACTCAACTAAGTAAAGAAAAACAACAGTCCATCATTACTTTAAGAAATGAAGGTCAGACAATCCGAAAAATTTCAAGAACTTTGAAAGTCTCCTCAACCGCAGCTGCAAAGACCATCAAACGTTATCATGAATCTGGCTCTCATCAGGACCGCCCCGGGAAAGGAGAACCGAGCTACCTCTGCTCCACAGGCCAAGGTCATCAGTTACCAGCCTCAGAAATGGAAAGTTAACCACACCCCAGAT
>JAVDPK010001892.1:100565-111146 GCA_034780415.1 Cichlasoma orientale
GTTCTGTTGTGAAGAGGTAGAGTTGGTATACAGTGAATAGCCCCATTTGAGTAATGTTCTAATCCATGTTACGGCAAGAGCTACTCAACTAAGTAAAGAAAAACAACAGTCCATCATTACTTTAAGAAATGAAGGTCAGACAATCTGAAAAATTTCAAGAACTTTGAAAGTCTCCTCAACCGCAGCTGCAAAGACCATCAAACGTTATCATGAATCTTGCTCTCATCAGGACCACCCCGGGAAAGGAGAACCGAGCTACCTCTGCTCCACAGGCCAAGTTCATCAGTTACCAGCCTCAGAAATGGAAAGTTAACAACACCCCAGATAAGAAACCACCTAAATGAGTTCAAGTAGCATCTCAAGAATCTCAACATCAGCTGTTCAGAGATGTCCCTCAGATATACTCCTTTCTAATCCTGTCTATTCTGGTAACTCCCAGTAAACATCTTAGCATCTTCAACTCTGCCACCACCAGCTCCACTTCCTATCTTTTTGTTATTGCCACCATTTCCAAACCATGCATCATTGCAGGTCTCACTACCAAACTTTCCCTTTCACTCTTACTCCTATTCTTCTGTCACAAATCTCCCCTGACACTCGTCTCCACCCACTCCACCCTGCTTGCACCCTCTTCTTCACCACTCTTGTTTACTGTCCTTCGCTTTGGCTGGTTGACCCCAGATATTTAACCTCATCCACCTTCGCTACCTCTGCTCCTTGCAGCTTCATTGTTACGCTGTTTCCCACATGTGTATTCTGTCTCGCTTCCACTGACTTTCATTCCTCTTCTCTCCAGTGCGTACCTCCAGCTCTGCAGACTCTCTTTAACCTGCTCTCACTGCAGTTTACAGTGTTGTCTGTGAACATCACAGTCCACAGAGACTCCACCCTGACCTCACCTGTCAACCTGTCCATCACCATTATAAACAAGAAAGGGATGAGGCTGATCCCTGATGAAATCCCACCCCCACCTTGAACCTGTTTGTCACTCCTACTGCTCACCTCACCGCTGTCTTCCTCATGTAGTACCACAGTTCCTCTACTGGCACCCTATCATACGCTCACAGTGCAACTCCTGACCTTCTCTATACTTCTCCATCAACACTCTCAAAGCAAACATCACATCTTTAGTGCTCTTTTTCAATATGAAACCATACAGCTGCTCACTGATCATCACTTCTCTTCTCAGCCTAACCAACAACTCTTTCCCTCAATATCTTTAATATAAAGATAAATGGACTAGTTCTCATATAGCGCTTTTCTACTCTAGCTGAGCACTCAAAGCGCTTATACAACACGTTTGCATTTACCCATTCATACAAGCACGTCCTTCTACAGCTAAGTTCTTACTATCTAACATTCACACACCGACGGTTGCACCGTAGAACAACTTGGGGTTCAACATCTTGCCTAAGGATACTTTGGCATGCAGACTGGAGCAGCCAGGAATCGAACCACCAACCTTCCGATTAGTAGATGACCTGCTCCACCTCCTGAGCCAGTCATAGCCAGTCATAGCTAACTAACATAAGACACATTCCTTAGTATGTTGTGGGCTGCACTGAGTGCGCAGGGAGGTGTTGTGATAGCAATCAATGCTTATGTTAGTTCACTAATCAGTAACACACCATAACTTATCGTCACTTAACAATATTGGTTCCAAGTGCCACTCAGGCGATCACTGGACACCCAAATGCTTCAGAGGCTTTGTGTCAGACAAACAGGACATATGTGAGAATAACAAAAAATGAAATACAAATGTAATAAAATGATAATGATAAGATAATGATGATGACACAAACTCGGAACACCACCATATGTCTTCCTTCTTCTCTGGGGAGCACTTAGAGACCAAAATTACAAGCTCTTTCAAATCTAGAAGGAGCATACTAATGAATAAACTGGGTAAATAGTTGGGAGATAGTTCATTAGGCTTTTGTAAATGAGCACTAAAATGAACCTGAATGTTTTTTAGCACCAATCGTTATCAGTTCCGGCTTGCACAGAGCTTTGGTGTCCAGTGAAACACACAGAAGCGGCTATCGTAGTCAGTCAGTCATGGTGCTGCCATGATATGTGGCGGGAGTTTACAGCAATCAGCGCAGCCTGACTGATAATTTGTTTTATGCACCCTTGCCTAAACAGCACCTTCTGCACCATTTGAAGTTGATGTGGCACATGCTATTACACTTAAATAGGGGTGAAGTGAAAACCAATTTCTGTGCCTACAGAAAGTTTTTCCTGTTTTATTTAAGTTAAATGAAAAGCATTTAATACATTCTGACAGTTGCCATTCTGTATCTGTCTTGTATCTTGTATTGATTTCACAATAATGGTGAAGAAGTGGGCTTTCTCTTCAAAGCAAGATGGATCTGGGCTCGAACCTTCCTGGGGCCTTTGTTCTCCTTGTGTCTGCTCCAGCTACCGCTCACAGTCCCACAACCATCTTAATTAATGACTCTTAGTACTGCACCTAATTTTAAACGTTCCATTTTTGTACCTTGATATAAAAGTACAAAATTGTCTTAATTGCCTCTTTGAGGCACAAACTACCAGAGTACAGTGGCAGTACTTTAGACGGTAAAGCAATAGTGACCAGCTGGTAATGTAGGGTAAGAAACTTTATTTTCTGAGTGTACACAAAGATGCGATCTGGTCTCTATATGCTGCACGGAAAGCTAAACACGGGAAGGCTATCTATGACCGGTGGTCTCTCTTTGTAAGCACATGATGTTGAAAGGTAACAGCGAGGGAGAATAATATTAAAGATAAGCAGACGGAGTAGGCAGTGATGTGTGTGCATCTGCGTGTGCGTAACACTGAAAAGGAGGGAGGCAGCTGAAGAGACATATGTACAGGTACTGATATCTAGGTGGGATCAGAGCACTGAGCAAGATGTTAAGGTCGGGTTTCCTCGCCACCCACTCCCCACCACAGACCATGTCAAGCCTACCTCCTCCCCCTTAATCCCCCCTCCTTGTATAAGCCACTCTCCATACACACACAGACATCCAGGTTGCTACCCATCTACGCTCAAAATCCGCTCCTGTGCAATCTCCTGTGCATCAGCTGCCAAATGAAGTTCCTCTTTAGAAAAAAAAAAAAAAAAAAGCCTTGGCTGTCGAATCGTCTGAGGCATCGTGCCTGGCGGCATAGGCAGCCCTCGTGCTGAAGCCAATAATCCGGCGTCAGAGCTTCAGGTGCGCAGAGGGTCGTGATTGACAGGACTCGATATGAGGCCCTCGCCTCACTTGACATTTGGGTTTCATAAGGTCTAGAACAAAAGGCAGGGGCAAAATAATCAGAGAGGGGCGCAGGCAAATAAATCTGTTTATTCCTCCTCACCTGCCCCCCTCCCTCACCTCTGCACCTCCTCTGCTCGTCCGCATCATGGCTCAACCCTTAGAGGGGAAAAGAGGGAGGGCATGATATTACCTTTTCACAGCCTTAGTGGATTCATGCACCGCGACAGCAGGTCACTTTAGGCTCTGTGCTTACCTGAGATATTAGTTTGTATGTGTGGTAGATAGAGATGTGTATTTGAATGGCTGAGGCAGCGTGTGTGTGTGTGTGTGTGTGTGTGTGTGTACAATCCCATGTATGTTTGAGGGAGAAGCAGAGAAAACAGACAAGACAGAGGCAGGCAGTTTGACGAGGAAAGGATTGATGTGGTGTCATATTGTGGATAATAATTTATACGCCTGTTTACACAAATAATAATATTAATCACAGAAGTAACATCACAGTATACACTACTGAAGCACTGAAGTCTCTTTTATTGTGTAATCTAAGGCAGGCAGACTATTATAAGAAATCTGATCCTAAATAGCTTTAATGGGTAATAATAAATTCATAATAAAAAAAGGGACAAGAAATATAAAGTGTAATGCAGCACAAGATGATTAAGATTTTTGGACACAGTCAGTGAGTTCTGCTAAATGACCAAAGGCAGCAGTGAAGAGAGCTGCTGACCCTGCAACAGTATGTTTCATCTACCCACACTGAACATCTCACAGCCACAAATGCAGGGTGACAGACTATATACACTTGTTCGCTCAGACTGAATGGTGTCAGCTGCGTGTGTGAGAGAAAAAAGATTCTTAGTCATAATATTTCAATTTACTTTGTTCCAGCTGGACTGTACCACTTAAAGGGCAGACAAATTCGGCAAATGATTCAAGCTCTGCTAGGAGGTATTTATCTGTACGGTGCACATGTAAGGAATATATACACTGTATACAGTCTGCTTATACTTTACAAAAAAAAAGGGATAATATTACATGCGTGCTGTATATTAGATTGCATACTGAAATATGAGCAGCAGGATTAACAGGGGAGTGTGTCTGATGCATGAGATCACAAAGAAAAAAAAGCGACTGAGAACACGAAAGGACGGTCGGAGCCTGAATGTGTATTAGCAACATTTTCCAGCCATAATCACAAATGAGAGGCAAATCAAGTACATTAAGTATTGACTTTATAATTTCACTCCAGCACATTTTTTTAAGCTGCAGAGCATTTTAGCTAGTCTCTGTTCGATTTGAGAGCTGAGGAATTTATAAAATTAGTTAAATGTTTAACTATACAAGAAGTCAGAAACAGCACGCCCATATAGCGCCACTTAGATTGCCCTATTCATTTAATATCTGGTTAATAACATGATATAAAACGGTTTAGAAATTCATGTAAATGACACTGAAATGACACAACTAGACACTGACACTGAATACAAGGGGCTGAGGAGGAGCTAATTGACATCCACCCTGATATTGATGTCACCTTTGTGGCACTCACATTAATTAGCTTTTTATTTGTCCTCCCTCTCTATGATTTACATAATGTGAGAGAACTGTATGAGAATTTAATTGCAGGGTTATAGGTGCAATCTGTGCACACAATAGCAGACAGTTTAATAGGTGATTCAATTAAAAAACAAGGGGGCAAAAAAACATGCGACACCAAGGGGGCCATATGTTCGCTTCTGCCCCGAAGTCTCTGTAAAAAAAGAACACATAAGTCAACAGATAGTTTTCAGATTAATGCATGTCCTTTTGTACCAGACCGAGCCCCCACGTGGGGGTCTGCATAAATCGCGTCTTGTCGGATGTGATTGGATAGCTCGTGGATGACTGGCAGCCGGGTGCGACGGAGCGCGTATGCTTTTCTGTCGCTATTGGCTGGCTTTAATGGTCGCTCCTCCCTCGGACCGCACAGCATTGGCTTTGGGGGTTTCGCGAAGGAGCCGGGAAGTTGTAGTTCTTTACAGCAGACGCACATCTGTAGGGCTTATTATCGACTAATATGAATTAAACTACACGTCCCGACGTCGTGGTACGGGTCCCGGTAATTGTTGTGAATATGTAATTGAGCTCTTACGACGGTTGCTTCTAAATTTGGCGTCGCAGAGGCAGGGTGCTGTAGTCGGAGAGGTGGTCGGTTGGCCGGTACTGAATGAGGATGCGAACCTTTAACGGAGACTGTAGGAAATAAACCAATGAATGCGTGACAACGGGACGCAGTGGAGAAGCTTACTCGCAGACAAGTAGGGTCATGATGTGCGAGAATTTGATGTTTTATATGAGAAATCTGAGAAAATAGAGGATTTGTTGTTAGTTCAGAAGGAGAACATAGTAAGCGCATAGTATAAGGCGCCGAAGGTTTTGGAAAAAAACAAATTGTTCTTTTACTATTACACTGCATGGACTTTTGAAATATTGCCTTGGTGTCTCTGGTCAGCCAAAGGTCCGAGGATGTTTCCACTCTTCACGGAAGCTGCATTTAGCCCGCAAACCGGCCACTGACGGACTTTTTACGCACGGAGAAAGCTCGGTTCTCGCACACTTTGTTCTCGTGTTTATCTGGATGAACATTACAATACGTTTCCAATGATTCGAGATCTGAGCAAGATGTACCCCCCGGCGCGGCATCCGGTAAGTACAGAACAGTAGCAGTAAGGGCAGTGTGTCAAAACAGCGCAGATTAACAGTCGCGCCTGATGCGTAATCAGTTTAGATCAAGTTTCCGTGCCACTGCGCGCTCTCACGGACAATTGCGCTCATTGTCAAACTGCTACAGCTGCATGTGTGTCTCTGAGTGTGCGTGAGTTAACGTGTAAGGAGACTGAGTGAAACCAAAAGGGCCATCCTTATCACAGAGGCCTATTGTCAGCTACAGTGCTGCCTGTGTGTGTGCCGTTACACTGAACTTTGGTGGCTCAGCTCTTCCTTTCTTCCTTCGCACGCTGTTTGGTTTGGGTTGAGGTCCCCCACCAGCCGGGACAGCCGTTCAAGTTCACTGTCACCGAGTCCTGCGACCGGATCAAGGAGGAGTTCCAGTTCCTGCAAGCGCAGTATCACAGGTAGGAGTTCGGACGAGAGCATGACATTAACGGCGCATGGAAACATCAGCTCATCAGCCAAACGACTAAATACTTGTGAACCTTTCTGCATCACCTACGGCAGAAGTGATTACGAATTTGAATTTCTCTGTTGTTCTGGGACCACATTAGAAGCAATGAGTGGATTAATTAATTACTTTATTGACAGGCATTTAGTAAACAAATAATTGATAAAATATACGTAAAAAATTGTTTAAATATGCAAGAAAAAAATAGATTATTAAATGAGATCTATGAGATTTTTCTTCTTAAATATTTTTTGGGTTTTGCATTATTGGTCAAAAGAAGCCAATTTTTTAAATCACCTTGGGTTTCAGGAGCTTGTGCTGTTTCCCCCCACAAAATACTAACACTATATAAAAGAAACAATTACTCAAAAAGAATCCGCTGATTGATTGACTGGATTCTCAACCCACACTGCAGACACAAAAACCCAAGATAAGGTTAAAAAAGGTTGATTTCCATGATGCTGCCTTGTACTAGTCATGTATGAGTCATACAGTTATGACCAAATTATTTGGGAAACGCATGATGCAACAACATGAAATACGAGACAGAAACTGCTTTTTCTTTAAATTTAAATTTTGATTAAGAAGTACAGCGTTCTGAGTTTGACGTATATATGTGGGGCTATTATGAAGTTATTCTTTCAAATGCTCCATATAGCTACCACAGTTTGTCTCAGGTCCATCTATTACTAGTAACTAACCACAGGTAAACCCCATCGACCTTTGCATGCACGTCTCTCTCTGCAAGTGCAAGTGGTGTGAAATACTTTTTTACCTGACATGATGAAGTGTGAAATACATTGCTCAGGGCAGAACCATAGGCACAATACCAATGCATAATAATCACCCACTTCTGGCCACCTCATAATTATTACCCAATCACCTGGTGAGATGAACCAGTGGTCCAGTTTGCTGGCCAATCCTGAGGCTGAACAGGCTGAATGGTGCGCTGCATGCTTAATGCTACAGCCGCACAGATCAAACTCTTTCATTCCAGTGAAATCCAACAGGAGGGAGGTGCTGATCTGACTTTTTTTTTTTTTTAAAAAGCAATGGGTCAGATACACTCTGGGAATACACTGGAATAAGAATTACTGTGGTTTTGTTTTATGTTTGTGTGTTTTTTTAAGGATGAATGTGACGGTATTTGTTATTTAGAAGAATTGTAAACATATTGTGGACCTTACTTTGAGCTTAAAAACATGAATCCGCTTGCTGAGAATATTCTCCAGCCTCTGAGGACAAACAAACAACATCATCATAATCAAACTTAAAGCTCTTATTTCCAGAAAAGTTGAGGTATTACACATTTAAAGTCCAATAATGCCCCAAATTTTCAGCTGATTCTGGCGTTTATATTCAGTAATGTGTTGAAATATCTGTTTTTTCACATCTTATATTGCAGCGTTTGAAGTGTACACGCAAAAGTTTTGATCTGACGACTTCCTCCACGCACAAAAGAGATGCACAAAAACTTTACGAGGAGCGATACACTGACAAACACAAAAGAGTTAAGCTTTTCTGCAAAATGGATCCTAATGTTGTGGTTGCTTTTTTTGTTGATCTTGCAGTTTAGGCTTTTACTCGCACTGTAAGAATATATGATGAGGTTTGTGTGGTTGTCCATTGATCCATTAATTACTGCGCTGCACCTGCTGAGTAAGTGCCTGTGTCTGCAGGGGAAACTGCTCGAATCCAGACAAAGTTATTTTTCTTTCTTTCTTTTTTTTTTTTGGTTGCGCTCATATTTAGACATGCAAATTTAAAAGTGACAGGATGCAGTGACTCGCAGGCTCAGTATTCACCAAGTGGCACCTTAAGTTTCAGTTCGTTAAAGTCATATTTCATTCTATCTGATCTCCTTTTATCTGCTCCCTGCAAAACGAGCCAGTCATGAGTCAGAAATGATTTTTGGCTTTTCAATTTTACTTTTGATCATTTGTTTGTGCGCGGCATGCGTGTGGCTTGCTGCGTGTTTGATCGTGACACGTGCTAACAAAACATTTTCTTTCTGTCTCGCAGTCTGAAATTGGAATGTGAGAAACTGGCCAGCGAGAAAACTGAGATGCAGAGGCACTATGTCATGGTGAGACTAGCTTACTTCATGTGCAGCCATTAGTATTTTTTAGTGTGTGTGTGTGTGTGCAAAAAAGAGGAACAGAGAAGATATGTTTGATCGACCTCGCTTTCATCTTTGTTTCAGTACTACGAAATGTCATACGGCCTGAACATTGAGATGCACAAGCAGGTAAGAGACGTTTTTACTCAAATGATGAAAAGACAGAACAGCTGACGTAAGCCGCAGCGTAACATGTGACAAAAGGAACGCAAATGGAAATATGATTTTGATTTCAATTTGTAAGTGCTTTGGAATTCTAAAATATCACACTGGCCAAAGTTCAGCAAACTTGGAGGCACTTTAATTTATCCACACCATTGCTGCTGCAAGGTTATCATTACTGAAGCAAAATTGCAGTCTTTTTATGACAGCTTTTAAGGTGAGGACTGAAATACCTCAGGTTTCAAAATGTCCCATCATGCTGATAGTATTCTGCAAGAGATATTTTTTTTGCCTCCCTATAACGAGGCCTTTACCTTTTTTTCTGTTCAACAGAAAGCGAAGTGATGTGTATTACCACAGTACAGAGCTGCACAGCTGATTTCCCTAAATATGTCTCCTACAGTTTCTGAAAGTACATCTACAGTCATGAAAGACTATCAGGTTACAAACTGCTCTGGAAAAGTAGCTGGAAAAGTTGCATTCTAGTTAAATTCCTCCAACATAAACCAAGTTATGTTATCAATATGTTGATGTTTTCATACAAAATGACGTGTTATTATTTTGCTTGTAGAGTTACTAAAACAGGAATAGAATTCCCAACTTGAGAAATGAGTTACAGTTACAAGTTCAGCATCCGCACGTGAATTTTCTGGAAAACAAATTCAAAACGGTTGGAAATTTTACGTTAGCAGCTTTCTGGATTATTTTAAAGAAATCTAAAAGTCACGTTAAAACAATCGAAGCCCGGGATGAGGCCAGAGCATCAGTAATATTTAAGAATTTGATCCATTTGTCTTCTGTTCTATTTTCGAGCGGTCGGTCGCCTTGCCAGGCTGAACGGTCATTTCACATGCGAATAATAATTTCGTCAGTTTAATTGAACAAGAAAATGGGCTGAAAAATGACTCGAGCGAACGAGGATTTGGCCTTTAACGAGCCTTTACATTATTGCTGCCTTTTTTTAAACATGGAAGGTCATTAGCATAAATGTCTCTGTTAACCACACATCAGCTGCCAGGATAAATGAGCCACAGCTAACCAGCTACACATTCATTTCCAGAGAAATGGTGTGTGTAGTGTGTGTGTGTGTGTGTGTGGCTCTGTGTGTGTGTGTGTGAGAGAAAGAGAGGACGTGATAAATGCTTGGCTTTTGTCTTGCTCTGTGTGTGTGTGTGTGTTTTCTGTATCTATACCGTGTGTTTACTTTGCTGTGTGTGTGTGCGTGCGCATGCATGCGTGTATGTTTAACAGCCTGTACATACTGCACATGTTTACTCTGTGTGTGTGTGTGCGCGTGTGTGTGATTGTGTGCTTGTCTGTAGACACGCTGTCGTTGTTTATTTAGTTTTGTGTGCACTATTTGTGTATTTGTTCACACTGTGCGTGTGCTCCTACAATGTAGACGTGTGCGTGTTTTAGTGTTTGTTTCTGTCGGTATATGTGTATTTCTGTGTGCGAATGTCGGACACACATGCAGCTTTTTACTGCCACACTAATCAGACTTGTCTGATAAAATATGGGATCCCTGCTATAAATTCCAGCTGGCTGCTGCTGCTTGTGTGTGCGTGTTTTGTGTTTATATGGGCAAGACAGGCCAAATAAAAAGCGGTTAAATGTGGCCTGTAGCTCCATGTAGTGCCCAGTGATTTCTCTCAGAAGAGTGAATCCCTCATTTCTGCCAGCAGTGTGTGGTGCATGTTTTGTGTGTGTGTGTGTGTGTGTGCGTGTGTGTTTGTGTGAGAGAGAGAGAGAGAGAGTTTTTGGAAGCAAATAATTTTGACTCTTAGACCAACATGCCCAGGAATAAATGTGTGTTTTCTATCCATGGCATTCAATATGATGATACAAAGTACGCAGCTTGTTGAGTGGATGCTGAGATTGAAGAGAGGGGGGGG
>JAVDPK010001895.1:0-14647 GCA_034780415.1 Cichlasoma orientale
GTGTGTGTGTGTGTGTGTGTGTGTGTGTGTGTGTGTGTGTGTGTGTGTGTGTGTGTGTGTGTGTGTGTGTGGTACCTGTGTGAAGGCAATGTGCCCGGATTTGAAGTGAAAAAAGGGCTTATTTCTGTGTAGTTTCAAATAAATAACCTCTCATTTATTCTGCCTGGATGCAGGTATTATCTGAGGTTTGGAAGACATTAATGTCATATTGTGATAACTTAGATATCTTGTTTATTTCTTGTTGATCACTTTTTGTGAACTATTGACTGTTTGATGGGGGGTGGGTGTTAGTGTTTTTTTTTGTGTTTGTTGTTTTTTGTTTTTAGTTTTTCTTTTATTTTTTAAATGCTTGATTGAATGGAGTCAGTCTGGATCATCAGAGCAGAGATGGCTTTTTGATGTGACTGGTTGGATTATACCTCTGCTACTAAACTCCTAAACTGTGTGCCAGAGGAGAGATTTGGATAATTCTAGTTAACGTTCCCTTTGAACTCTAAGGTAAAGGTTGCACAGAGGACTCCATCAGTTAAAAGCAAGAGGCTAATAACAGGCTTAACTAATGCTACTAGCATTATTTCTTCTTCTTTTTTCTTTTCTTTTTTTTTTTTTTTTTTTGGGCTTCCCGTTTTGCTCTCTTGTGTTTTAGCTTAAAAGTTGCAAGTTTCTCATGACTTCAGGCAACGTGTGTGCAGGGCAAAAACTGAAAGAAGCACACATATGGTTACTATATCTATATATATGTTTTTTTAAAGAACGCACTGTATAGTCTGTGCAGAGGTGTGCAACAGTCTCTGTGTACTCATCCAGAGTGTTAGTAGCAGTCCTGAATGCATCCCAGTTAGTACAGTCCAAGCACGCCTGAGGAGCAGGTGCCTCACTGGTCCACAGCTTTGATGTTCTTGCAACAGGTTTAGAAAGCTTTAGTTTTTCCATTTGTATGAGGGTATCAAATGGTCAGTGAGCTAGTGCATCTTTAGGGATGGTGAAACAGGCATTAATGTAGTCTAACAGAATATCCTCCTCTCTGATCAGGCATCTCATTATTTGTCAGTCCATGGGTGGGAACCATTACCTAATATTATATGTTTTAAAGTAAGCCAGTGTCAGTGCTGATGGAAAAACGAAATGATGCAAGTTTAATTAACATAGTTACATTTAAGTCAATTTATGATACCTATTTTAAGTCCTAGAACAGTTTTAATTACTATTAATTTGACTAATTCTCCAGTAAATCCACATGCAAACCGCAATAAAAAGTCATTAAGTTTTAATCAGATTCTCCCTGTCACGGTTTTGAGAGAACAGAGTTGTTGGGCAGACAAGATGACAATGTGGGTTGTGGGAAAGCAGCCAGTAAATCTGCAGAATGGCTGGAAGAGGAGGCGAGTTGTAAAAAGTTGAAGTTGTCATGCACAAAAACATACGCGCGCACACACACATACACCCACCTGCACAGGTTGCTCATTAAGCGTGCCATAGGGACACGGTATGTGAATCTGCCTAGTGCTGCAGTGCTGCGTGCAGAATAGTGGAAAGATGGGACAGTCATTGCCAGGGGAATGTTTTCTTCCAGGTGAAACAGATGACTATTCTATTCTGTACTATTCTAGTCTACCTGTCAAAAAAAAGACTACATTACTCTAGGCACATAACTTTGGGGTCTTATTCTCCTCAGTCTGTGGCAACTATTGTATAAGCAGCAGTATAGTTAATAAACTGAAGATGGCTCTGTAATTTTAATTATCATATATTTTTGTGAAAACACATGGGCAATTTGGCATCAAGTGTTCAAACTCCTGATTTGCCAAGTTTTACTTTGTCTGAGAATGAGGGCTTTTGTAGCATGTGACATGGATATTCAGTGCAGTATTTCACACAGAATACTTTCTGTACAAAATACCCACAAGCTTTCAGAGAATTACGTTTTTTTTAAAACACATAATGGGCATCATTCAAATTATGGATATATATATATATATTGTAAATGTGTTATTACAAATTAATTGTCTTCTTTTTCTGGCTAGTAATAGGCTCATATATATATATATATATATATATATATATATATATATATATATATCTCTCAACATGAGCTGTAATTGGTCTGCTTTGTTGCAATATCCCATTCAAACATGTGTGAAAGTGTAATATGTAAAGGATTGAAGTTGTTTCTGGCTTCCTCATAATGGTAACAGAGTAGCCAGTATTCTGCCAGTGTAGCCATCTGCCATTTCCTCTTTTTCGTTGCTCTGCCAATCCATGTTTCAACTCACTGGAATCAGAAATTCTCTCTTTTTAGCACAACACTAATTTCCATTGGAGTAACTGACTGCAGTAACATTCATTACTCTGATCTCTAACATAATATTGTCACGGCATTTGACATTGCGTAAAGTAAAAGAAGCAACTAAACTCAGTGGTGCATTAACCCCACCACCAATAAGCATTTTGGATTATAATTACATCACTATACAGATGTAGAAAACATCTGACAATGTGGACTACAGTGCAATTCATTTACAGCTG
Organism: Cichlasoma orientale; assembly: GCA_034780415.1. Lineage (NCBI taxonomy): Eukaryota > Metazoa > Chordata > Actinopteri > Cichliformes > Cichlidae > Cichlasoma > Cichlasoma orientale. Next base: position 2,527 of record JAVDPK010001895.1, read on the forward strand.
GATTTGTTTTGTCCAAAGAGCCAGTAACCTGGTTCTCTTTATTTTGAGATTTTTTTTTAAACCTTAGAACTGAAAGAGGGTGTGCTTTCTTTTTAAACATGGCTATATATTTTTTTACCAAAAGGGATCTCAATGTACTAACTTGATGCTATTATTTAGAGTGACATACCATTTTTTATTTATTCATGTATTCATTCATCTAGTTATTTTACTTTAAGCATGCACTGGGCTTCGTAGCACATGAAATAAACTTGTGCATCAGCTTGATTGTCCATATTATTTCTGTTAGATGATGTTTCAATGTATCAGAATTGTAGGCAAATCTCACCTCATATTTCTTCTACAGTTTTGCTGCAGCAGAGAAATAAAAGTGCTTAATTATAATGTATATTATTTCCATGGATGGATGGATTAATATTATGAAATAATCCTATAATATTTGCTCTAATTGTGAGCATTTTCTGACAAAAGATGCACCCTACAATTACCACAAACAGTAGTTGCACACAAAGAGAGCCAAAATAGCTGTTAACCCTTTTCATCAGGTCTGATTACTGAAATTGTTGTGCACACTTGCACATGTCACAAAGGGGAGGCTTGTTTTGTACTTTTTTTGTACTGGTATTCTTAATATGCTTGTATTTCAGGCACACCCTCAGCAGTGGCTTGTTCGTTTCTGTCTGCGCTTTCCCGAGGCTATGGGTACATGATGTAGCAGTGAAAAGGATCTCTGCGTGTGGTCTCTGTTTTTTTAAAGTTAAATATGTAGGAGTGCTGCTTGAAGCTGAACAAAAGCAAGTAGGCAAGTGTTTCAAATAGTGGCATCACTGGAGATGCCTTCTTTTCAATTAAATATGCCAACACAAGTACAGTTCAGATATGTCTGAAGCATCACCCTGCTGCTATGAGTCAGTCAGTTGCTGGTTTTTATCACAGTGAAAGAGGACTTCTATCATTTAATCTTTGTATCTTAGATTTAATCTTTGTATTTCAGATAGATTCCTAGATTTTATTATTTTGTTTTCTTTAGTTTTTCACTCACTTGTCCTCTGGTGGTATTATATCTATCCTGCATGCTCTTCTAATTACGAGAAGGATTTTTGTTTCTACTGACCACACCACTAAGCATATTGTGAACAGACAGCACATGCTACTGATGCCTTTTGAAACCCAGACTAATCTGCCTACAATCAACTTTAAAAGTCTTTTTTGCCACATGAGAATTCATGGACTCAGCGTGGATCAGGTGTTTTCAGTGCTTTCTCCTGTCCTAACAGACAGAGGCTTCATGTTGGTTAGTGAGACATTCCTCTCACCACTTGAGACAGTGCAGTGTTACATTTCAACAGGACTGAAGGCTTGTAGCAGCGATACATCTTCCACTCATCATCATTCACCCTGTAGCCTTCCTGGTCTTTATTTGTGCTCTAATCTTCCAGCTCTCTTTCAATCCATTTCTTTACTGATGTTGCATTGCCCAGCACTACATTTGATTTTCTGATATGTTTCTGTCTCCTCCTTAGCGAGCAGTAGTGTAGGGGCATTAAATCTCGTGAAATCAGAGTTATTAATCAATTAATTATTAATTAAGTTATTAGAACTTGAAATACGGGTGGTGAGGTGCACCAACTTAAAACTTCTCTGTTAGATGATAAACTATCTTACAGGCAAATCACACCTTCAGATTGTGATGCTGTTGAGTCTTTATTTATTGTTAACTGATAATTATGTGACGGTGCATTTCAGGTCATGTTACAGAGTAATGTCACCACACTTCTAAGCTGACATTAGTCATACATACAGTACATAGGGTCTTGCATTCAAAATAACCATCTTTGCTAACCTGGCACTATTATCCCACACAGGTTATGTTGACGTGGCTTAATTAACAACACCATTAGTGAGGAAATTCAAAGCTCCCCTCTTACCCTTTTTTTACCCCAATCCCTGCATCACATTTTTACCCTCAGCCCCTGTTCATTTTCACCTTATACCTCACCTTCCTGCCTTTCCAACCTATACCTCCTACACTTACTCTTAGCACAGTTTCTTGTACCTTTTTGCTCATTTCCTCATTCATTAAAATTCAAAAACGTTATCATTATGTGCAGTTTTTGTTCTTGCTTTCTCTGTGGATGCATCTTTACTTCCAGCATTGCAGAGAGTACACTCCAGCATGGTGAATTATTCATAGTTATTGCTAGAGCGTTAGTGGCAATGGTCAAACAGCTATCTAAAATAGTGGAAGTTGTTTCTGATGGGCCAGCAGTTGAGGAAAGTAACAAAATCATTTAAGAGTCAGTGCTTTAAAGCTCCTTTTTGTGTATTCAGTTGTCCTTGCATTTTTATGCTGCGTGTTACGTCTTTTGAAATATTTTTTGCTGTGAGTCACTTTTTAAACCTTGACTTATGCATCCTTGAGCAACTGCCCAGTCACTCCCTTTTCAAATTGTCATCATGCTTTAGAGAACGATAATAAAGACAAAAAGGCTTATTCATTTACTTGTACAGCACATGGGAGAAAAACATGGCCTTCGGTTGTTTTGCAGGATAAGCTGACTGAATTTTTATGTTTTGAATACTGAAACTGTCAAGTGTAGACTAAAGCCAGATTACCTTGACAGAAAATCCATCTATTCACTTTTGCTGTTACAGTTTTTTATTAATTTTGTTGCACATACAGTTTTGTGAAAAACTAATTACACCCTTACTGCTTCCACAGGAATTAATAGGGCAAGTAGTGGCCATGTGCTGCTAATCAAATGCACTTGAGTAATTGACCATCAGCCAGTGTGACCACTGCCGTTTGCTCATCTGGAGCACTCAGGTGGGTGTTAATACAATGCCACAATCTTCCCAGGAGTGGACACCCCAGCAAATTGACCCCAAGGTCAGACCGTGCAATGCTCAGAGAAAAAAAAAATCAAGAGCTACATCTCAGACTCTACAGGCCTCAGTCAGCATGTTAAATGTTCAGTTCATGGCAGCACAATTAGAAAAAGACTGAACAGATATAGCCAGTTTGGAAGAGTTGCTAGGAGAAAGCCTCTTCTCTCTAAAAACAACAGCTTAGGTTTACAAAGCTGCATTTGAACAAACCACAAGACTTCTGGAACAATGCCTTTTGGACAGACAAGACCAAAGTGGACATGTTTGACCATAATGCACACAGCCATGTTTGGAGAAAACCAAACACAGCATATCAAACACCTCAACTGTGCACGGTGGTGGAGGTGTAATGGTAATTTGGGCTTGCTTTGCAGCCACAGGACCTGGACACCTTGCAGTCATTGAGTCTGCCATAAACTCCTCTGTATATGAGTCAAATGTGAGGCCTGACAGCTAAAGTTTGCCCCATACTGGGTCATGCAATACAACCCTCAATAAACTGAAGCAACACTGTAAAGAAGAGTGGGCCAAAGTTCCTCCACAACGATGTGAGAGTGAGAAAGTCATACAGAAAACCATTACTTCAACTTATTTCTGCTAAAGATGGTTTTTCAAACTGCTGAATCATTGAGTGTACTTAGTGTTTTCACAGGACTGCACAGAGTTATGTGAAAACTTTATTTTTCACATGACTGTACAGAAACACTTGAATGTCACAAAGAAACAAAAGACTACTTTATGGTTATGTAAGTCAATATATGAATGTTACAAGGGTAGCAGTATTGTTCATCACTCATGTTAAATGACCTGGCACTGACATGCAGGTTAGAGGAGCCGGGGATTGAACTAATGACCTTGCAATTAGCAGGTGACCTGCTTTGCCTCCAGAGCCACAGCTGCCCCTAAGTATGTTATAGTTAACTTCACTCCCTGCTAATATCATATTTCAGAAATGTATATTGGATTCTCCTACACACCATCACTTGTAAGTTGAACTCACATGGAGAAATGATCCACTTTTCCTTTTGTCAAAGATTTTATTTTCCATATCATTGCTGCTTTGCATGCATAACAACACGTCTCACTTGATAATTACTGCTAGTTTTCTGGTGTATCTGATTTTAGGTAAAATTTTGACGTTGCTGCCTCATGGTGCACCTGCTCTGTCATCTTAGGCGAGGGCACATGTGTCACTGCTTGCCTTGGTGCTGATCACTCACACACAGAGCAGACCTCCACACTCTGCTCCACCTGGAGTGTGTTGGAGGTGGATGTAAGGCATGGAGGGCTTTGCAGTGGCTGTTTTTGATTGACCTGATTATGGAAAACAGCCCCTGGCATTGCTCCCAGAGGGTGCAGGGACTGTGGCATCTTCATGAAAATATTCCTGTTGTGCCAGCTTCTGTCACAAGATGCCTGTGGATAAAGTCATGGCAGACTGCCATGAGGCAGAGTGTGAGAGACACAGATAGAAAGAGAGAGAAGAATCAGGAGGGGCATTTCAAATAAGGAAAGTGAGAGAGGGAGGCTGATTGATGATGAAGAGGAGATAGAATTATGTCATGACAGATTTACAGGGACGATCATTGATGTTAGCAACAATATAAGTAACAGTGTGTGGTTTTCATCTTTGTACTATAGAAATTCAATTCAATTTTCAATTCAGTTTTATTTATATAGCACCAATTCACAACAAGTGTCTCAAGTCTTTTTATACTGCAAGGTTAAGATCCTCCATTAGAGAGAAAATCCCAGCATCAGACAATCACCTATGAACAGCATTTGGTGACAGCGGGAAGGAAGAGCTCTCCTTTAACAGGAAGAAACCTCCATCAGAACTAGGCTGAGGGAGGGGCAACTCTCTACCTTGACTTGATGGGGGGTGAGGGTGACGGGGCAGGGGGGACAGCTCAAAGTTCAAATTATAGATAAGAGAAGACAAAAATTAACGACATGCAGTAGTGGCAGTATAAATGCATGAGGAGTGAAAAAAGCTAAGTGAAAATTCTCAGTGCATCATGACAAGTCTCCGAGCAGCCTGAGCCTACAGCAATGCAACTAACACATGGCTCAGGTTACCTGATCCAGTCCTACTTATAAGTTTTATCAAAAAGGAAAGTTTCAAGCCTAATCTTGCTTCCTGAACCCAAACTGGGAGCGGGATCAATAGGAGAGGAAGGCTGAAGGCTGTGTTTCTGCCTCCTATTTTATTTTTGGAACAGCAAAACTAAATCTCAAATTTGAATAACTTTCACAAGAAATCAATAACATTTTACAGAGTAACCATTTAAAAATAGACATATAGTATTTGCACATTTTATTTGTGTGTTAATGTTATTGAGCATTTAGTTTGATCCTGCAGATGTTATTGTGAGGAAGACTCACCTGTGGATGGCAATATCACTACAGCTGTCTATTCATCTGAGCCCCAGAGCACTGATGAATATCCCTACTGCTAATTTCAATATAATTATTGGAGAGGAAAGTGTAACCTTTACTTTTAAGGCAAAGGCAGCAAGCCAAGTGCTGCAGAGGTTGGCTCTAGGCCAAAATAAGGGAGGCAGCCAGGAAGTGTTGAGCGGCACAATTAATCTGCTCTGTCATTGCTTAGGCAAAGGGAGCTGTTCTCCCAGGTTTACAGACCACACAAGACCCCCGAAGTTATACTTTTGGGGGGGGAAATGCAGACAAGGGTGAGAGACTGGTTGTCATTTCTTTAAAAAGGGCTCTTGATGAATGGTGAAAGAATCATGATTGACTTAACTGGTCAAGGTTATTGGACACTGGTGTCATGTTGATCTGGAAACAAATGACAGACTCTTCATTGGGGGTCACGAGGTCATCTAGTTTACACATTTTTTGTGGTGGATTTGAAGACGCCAAAAAGTTGTGATTGATCTAGAGTGGGTGCTGGAGCTGTTATTCAAATCAGCTGCTGGGCTTTTTCGTTACCCTCATGAAAGTTGCATTCCCAACAGGTTTTGGACTCAAATGGACACCAGTGATGTGTCCGTAACCAAATCAGTTTATCAGTTTAATTCCTCCTAGGAGTGAATGTCCATGTTTTGCTCATGAATGAGATGCAGAAAAAAAAACATCATTGTGTTTAATCCTTGTGCACTTCAAACTTATTGGCATTGCTAAAATAGGTAATCACCAAGGACTGAATTGATTCATTAAAATCTTTTTTTTTCTTATTATAACCATTAACCTCATTGGCTGTTTTGATTGTACAAACACTTTATATATAGTTTTATTGTAGAACATTACCACATTGTTTATTGAATATACTGCATATCGTATTGTGTTTTGCATGCATGTCCATGAAATGAGAACGTCTCTTTTTCGAATATACACTATGCAAAAGTCTTGAGCCACCCCTCGTTTTTTCATATTTTGCTAGGAAAATTGGAAATTTTACTGGAACATGTGCAAAACAAAAATGGAAATACAGTATATAAGGCAAAAACTGAGTTTGGACATTTTTAACAGGTTTGATTTTTCAACACAGCCTGAACTCTTTTAGACAGCTTTTTTGTCATTTCTTTAAGTAGTCTTCAGGAATAGTTCTCCAGGCTTCTTGAAGGACATTCAAAGCTCTTCTTTGGATGCTGGCTGCCTTTTGTTCTATTCTCTGTCAAGATGATCCCACACTGCTTCAGTAATGTTGACGGCCGGGGTCCGGGGAAGCCAATCCACGACTGATAGTGTTCCATTGTGTTTTCTTGTGAACACTGCTGAGAAATTAAGACTTTCAGCCACATATACATCTTCCGTAGATAGTTTTTCTTTTCTTTTTTCTTTGTTTTTTAGGCCTGGCACTTCTTCTCCTTTTGTCTTCTACTTGTCCAGTTTCTTCAAATTTTTTAAGGTCAGAAATACACACAGATAGATGACAATTTTTCAGCTAATAGCTTTTTGGGATTCACCTTGGTGAAACAAAAATCCTATTTTATGCCTGTCAAATGCTGTTATCTTTGGCATTTTTTGTAGATTCAACTAAAGAAATTAATTATGTTTTTGCAACATGCTGCTAGTAACAAAGTGCCTAAAGATATTGTTTAAAATTGGTTCTTTGATAAGTTTTCTGTTATGTGTAGACACAACACTGGTTCATCTCTTAAGTTAGGTGCCTTTTTTATGTGAGAAAGCCTGGAGAACTAATGCCCAAGACCACTTTTAAAAATTATAATAAATGCAAACCATAAAGAAATGAGGGTGGCTCAAGACTTTGGTACTCTGGCTTACTCCCACAGTCCAAATTCATGCACATGATGTTAACTGGTGATTCTAAATTGGCCCGTGGGAATGGTTGTCTGACTCTGTGTTAGCCCTGAGATTGATTGGTTATCTGTCAGGGTGAAGCTCTACTCTCATCCTCTGACTATCATTCCAGACCCCCCACTGCAACCCTGGATTAGATAAGATAGATAAGAATCAAACAGATGGATGGATGGATTTTCCATGCAGTGAAAGACTCCTGGCAAGCGGTTCAACAGTTTAAAAGTAACAGTGTAAAATTTCTGCGTAAAATTGTAGGATTTGGTAGTTCAGCATCTGTGTATCATTAAAAACATTGTAATAATCCAGAGAAATAACTGTGTGCAGTTATGCTGTGACATGTAGAAATGTCAGTTTCATCATTTACCTGGAATAAGGTGACATGTGGATATGTTGCACAGTACTGCAAATATAAAAAAGATTCTTGGGGCTGATTTATAAATGATGTAATCACATAGTTTGTCCAGCTGAGCTGTCCTGATGCCATTATTTACAATACTTTTAACAGAGTTTGCATCATGGCTGAGCAGATGGTGGTGCAGAGTCAAGTGGTGTTTTCATCTTAAGTTTTTAGTTTGTGAAATTGTGAATTGCTGCAAAGTTAGCAGACAATTTCCCCATCATTTCCCTCTTTGATTATATCTAATAATATGTGTATGCATAAACAATGTTGTCCAACAAATCAATATGAGATTATTTTCTCTTTAAACTTTGCATTGGCCTCTACAATCCAATTTCAGTTGGGCTCTAGTTGGTACAGTAGCATAGTTCTCTTGATATAAAAGAGAGCCTGACTCAACTATAGCCCGAGGAATCATCTGTGGAATCAATAATAATAAATTTTCCAGCAGAACCAGTTTTGTCTGTCATACTACCAATATTACTCAGTTTTTTTTTCCAAAAGTAAGTGTTGAGTTTGTAATAAGTGTGGAGGGCAGATTCAAAGCTGAGCAACTATAGCCTTGATACTTAAGACAATCAAAAATACTCTCTCTCTCAGAGAAGTAGATATGTGCTTATTTTTTTCTGGCAAACATTAAAGAAAGCATTAGAGAAACAATAGTTTCATTTTGTGTTTGCATTTGCCCAGAGGAAGGACATTTGTGTATGTATTTGGACAGAGGCACATTAGGTGATAGTGTGAAAGGGAATAGCCCATGCTGGGAGGAAATCAATTATTCATTCAGGGGCACTACCCTGACTGCTGAAGTAGCTCTGACATTAAGGACGAGTATAGATGGATGTGTATCTCATGTATATTCTGACCAAGTAAGCCCAAATGATATTGACTGTATGACATACAACTATTGCACTCCTATCAGCAGCTTTTAAAACACTTTTATGGGTGAAGCGTTTGTCCACTTCTCAGACAGTCAAAGGTTTCCGTTTAACTGTAACAATATTTGTAGCAGCTGTAAGATAAAATTTAAAAATTAAAAATTTGGTAGAGAAGATTATTGCTCTTTAAAATAAAAATAGCATCACCATTTTTGCAGTGAGTGTTACAACAACCAATTTCTTTAAAGCAGTCTTAAAAAATAAAACTCTCAGTATCACAGTTTTTCTATTTGTGCGAAGAATCTTTTTTCCGTTAAAAAATGTATTGCTCTCAGCAACATTCATCAACAGATTGCCTGTGTCATCAATATTACATTTTTTCAGCAAAAACATAGCTCTTACTCAGCATCAGTGGGACAGCTAAATTTCTCTCAGCCCCACATAGGGTTTTTGTTTGTTTTCCTGATCTGTCATCATGAATTTTTCATTAGCCACTTGATGAGACATTTCTTGTGTTTTCCTTAAAGTATAAAGCACAGTGAGCCGTGTTTTGATATGGGATATTTTCAACTGTGAAACTGCTACAGTGACTTTTTTTTATCCAGAAAGTCAGAAAGGTCTGTCAGTAGTCAGAGCACTTTTAATAAATTCATCAAAACTCTGGTTATTGGCGACTAGGTTTGAGAAACGTGGAGCTGGAGAGTCCAGCAACCATAGTTGATTGTGTTCCAGGGGCCAAAGCAGGCGACACAGAAGCAATGCTGAAACTGCTGGCTAAGGATAAACATAGATTTCATAAAATGATAACTCACATTGGCAGTAATGACAGCCAGTTACATCAAGGTCACTAAAGCTAAATGTGGATTATTAAACATTAGGTCTCTTTTCTAAATTCCTCTTAGTAAATGATTTAATAATTGATCATCATATTGACTTATTCTGCCTTACAGAAACCTGGCTACAGCAGGATGAATATGTTAGTTTAAATTAATCAACACCCCCGAGTCACACTAACTGTAAGAATCCTAGAAGCACAGGCCGAGGAGGAGGAGTAACAGCAATCCTCCACTCCAGCTTATTAGTTAACTAAACACTCAGAGTTTTAATTAACTTGAAAGCCTTCTTAGCATTGTACAACCTAATTCAAAACTCATTATTTGTTATTATCTATCCTCCACTTGGCCTTTACTCAGAGTTTCTATCTGATTTCTTACACTTTTTGTCTGATTTAGTGCTCAGTTCAGATAAATTGTATATAGTCAGTGATTTTAACATGCATGTAGATGCTGAAAATGACAGCTTCAACATTGCATTTAATCTATTAGACTCAATTGACTTCACTCAAAATGTAAATGAACCCGCCCACCATTTTAATCACAGTCTGGATCTTGTTCTGACATTTAGTATCTAGACCCTCAAGGTCTCCAGAGGATAAACTGGAATGACCTTCTTCTAGAATCTGTGTTCAGTACTTTCATTCATGACCAGTTACCTTCAAAACTAGTAGCATTTCCATTAGGCAGCAGGAAAATCTGCTCATAAAAAAGTAAAACCCTTACCTTTAATTTTTACCATTATCCCCTTCAAGGTAGTCTCTATGTGAACCTCCAGGCCACTTCCAGTGCTGGTTTTTTTTATATCTAAACTTCCACTGAAAACTCCTTTTTGATCTCTAAGTTGTAGCCAGACTTAGCTTTCAGTACCAGAGATCCTCCTTATCTTCAAGAAGATCCATTGTAGGTACCTGGGTGGCTCTGGGGTGGAGCAGGCAACCGCATTCACATGCTGCATTGCAGTGCGGGTGGTGCAAGTTTGAGTCCCGGCTTGTCGCCAATTTGCCCTGTATCTTTCCCCTGTTTCCCTCGACTGCATATATATATATATATATTATTTTTAAAAAGCTGCAGTGGCCAAAAATGCAAAAAAACAAAACAAAAAAAACAAAACAAAGATCAATTGTTCTCTGTGCAAGTTTTCAGTCCACAGTGAAATAACAAATGTGCACATAAAAGTGGTCAGAACAGATGATCTTAAATGGGCACATCTGGTGGAGTTTCAGAATTCTTGCAATTGCATTTTTTACAGATGGTAGGATATACTGTAACATGCACACAATGTTGGGGTAGCTTTGTGTTAGAATCTATCTGTGCAGATGCTTGCAAAGAGCATGTTGTGTTAGCAGTTTTTTTTCTGTCCTTGATGCAGTCTGCACTTTACCGCCACGCTGTTTTTCTTTCATACAAAAAAGAAATAATAAAATAAAAGTAATGCCCATATCTTCACTCCTCCAAAGTTGTAGACCTCTCTATCATTGCCCTTCTTCTTGCACACAATCCAAAATTAGCTGATTGTAGCTTAAGTGTTCAAAAAGAAAACAACATATGTGACATTTTTTTCTTTCTATCCACCCTGTGTGCTGATAACTGTCGAACCTTTGCAATGCAAGTAACGGCATAATTGTAATTATAAAGTGAATATTGAATTTAGTACAGCAGCTGATTGCACTACTGCATTACTGAAAACTGTGTGATTAAAGTACTTTGGAATGTATTACACCTAACACTGCGTGGATGTAGCCTCTGGGTTGGAAAAATGAAGCCAGTGAGGCCACCTGATGGCAATAGCCGTGGTTGCAAAAAGTCTTCTTATCCTATAGAGGTCTATGGGGAAAATGGATTTCTGACTTGACCTCTGTAAACACTTTCCTGCTGAGGGCATGCGCTCAGTCAGCCATTTTGAGTCATATTGAATAAAAAAAAAAAAATCTGATTTGTAAATCTTGGTCAGAGCATGTTTCAAAATGGTATGAGCTTGTGGTATGAAACCACAAGCTCGTTCACTAAAGACTTGTTAAGCACAAATTGTCAGCCAATTGTAGCTTCACGGTAAAACCTGACCCTGTTTTATTGTGTCTATGGTACTGACTAAATGTTGACCGGAGTCTCAGCAACATTAGCATTGCTCTAGATTTTCAGTGTGTCTTTGCATTTCTGTGCTGCTTTTCACTGGATGAGGATAGCAAACTGAGCTTCTAAATTATTTTCAGTGTGAACAGGAATGGTTGTTTCTAACATGTAAGTGAAAGAAAAATTTATGAAATAAAGTGAATTTCATATAACTGAATGAAGTGCACCAGATACCACATGTCCTTGTTCTCTACAGTGCCATCACCAAATACTGATTTTCTCTTTGTCTGTGCTATGCTATTATACAACAAGGACACTAACAGATAAAAGTCACATGTGATGGATTTATGTGAGCTATGAAGACAAAGAAATTGAAATAACTGGAGCCCGATATGATGGAAAATGCATCGTCTCATATCTGACATTTCCTCTAAGCTAATTTGCAGTGAAGTGCATGCAGACGCAAACCAATTAGGGCTTAGGAAAGCTGGGGAGAGGTCAACAGGCTGACTATTAGCTTGCTGTGCCAAATATATACCTGACAATATCTGGGGCAAGATTTAGGTCAAGAAAAAATGACCTGAATCGGACTGATGTGGTCTGTAGATCAACAGGGCCAGGTGGATGTGGATAAGGGAGTGGAAGTCAATTTCTAACGAAGACTCCAAGGGCCACCCTGCAAGAGAAGAGTTTATAGTGTGTGTGTGTGTGTGTGTGTGTGTGTGTGTGTGTGTGTGTGTGTGTGTGTGTGTGTGTGTGTGTGTGTG
>JAVDPK010001895.1:51604-61883 GCA_034780415.1 Cichlasoma orientale
GCTGTGTGTGTGTGTGTGTGTGTGTGTGTGTGTGTGTGTGTGTGTGTGTGTGTGTGTGTGTGTGTGTGTTCGTGCCTGTGTGAGGGCTTTGTTTGTTTGTTATGGTGGTGGTGTTACGGCATGTTTTTGGCGGAGCCTTGTACCGTTCTCCTCGCTGGCAAGCTGACGTGCTCCTGGAGCAGATGGTACCGACTGAGAACATGAACACTGCCATGTCCTTGGAAGGGACAGGAACTCTCTCTTCCCCCTCATTTCCCCTGATTCCATTTTTCCTTACCCCCCCCCCCCCCCACCTATTATCCCTCCATCTCTTCTTTTCTCCACCTTTTACTTTCTTCTCTTACTAACTTTTTGGACTCCCGTTTATGCTTTTTCTGTTTATGCCAGTATGTAACTGTTTTTGTTTTAAAAAAATCTGACATTTTAGTCACTTTCTTTGCAGTAAATATGCTAATAGAAAATCTTGTGTGTCCTCTGCTTTGTTTGGAGTTTGTTTGTTTCACTGTCCTGCTGCTAAGCCGCTAACCTCTGCCCACTGACCACTGAGAGAAGCTGTAAGCGTGGCTTAGCCTTCATTAAGCCTGTCTTGCCTGCCCAAGCCGATTACTACTGCTTGTAGTTAACCCCACAGCTGGACATGTGACCTAACCAACATCCACCTTTCTCCAAATCCTCTCCAGATGCCACAGTGGAAGTTTGTCTTTTTGCTTTCCGACACAGTTTGGCTACATTAACTGCCTTTGGTTGTCAGTTGTCCCATTATCCTGGTGTATACATTATATTGCCAAAAGTATTCACTCATCCATTCAAATAATTGAATTCAGGTTTGAATGACTTCCATGGCCACAGTTGTATAAAACCAAAGTGAAGTGATTGGGGATGGCAACAACTCAGCCATGAAGTGGTAGACCACGTAAATAACAGAGCGGGGTCAGGGGATGCTGAAGTCCATAGTGCGCAGAGGTCAGCAACTTTCTGCAGAGTCAATCACTACACACCTCAAAACTTCACGTCGCCTTCAGATTAGCTCAAGAACAATGTGTAGAGAGCTTCATGGAATGGGTTTCCATGGCCGAGCAACTGCATCCAAGCCTTACATCACCGAGCTCAATGAGAAGCGTCAGATGCAGTGGTGTAAATCACACCACCACTGGACTCTAGAGCAGTGGAGACGTGATCATTGGAGTGATGAATCATGCTTCTCCATCTGGCGATCTAATGGACGAGTCTGGGTTTGGTGGTTGCCAGGAGAACGGTACTTGTCTGACTGCACTGTGCCAAGTGTAACGTTTGGTGGAGGGGGGATTATGGGTTGTTTTTCAGGACTTGGGCTCGGCCCCTTAGTTCCAGTGAAAGGAACTCTTAATGCTTCAGCATACCAAGACATTTTGGACAATTTGATGCTCCCAACTTTGTGGGAACAGTTTGGGGATGGCCCCTTCCTGTTCCAACATGACTGCACACCAGTGCACAAAGCAAGGACCATAAAGACATGGATGAAAGAGTTTGGTGTGGAAGAACTTGTTTGGCCTGCACAGAGTCCTGACCTCAACCTAAAACACCTTTGGGATGAATTAGAGCAGAGACTGCGAGATAGGCCTTCTCGTCCAACATCAGTGTCTGACCTCATAAATATGTGTCACGTCCCCAACAAGGGATGAGGGAAGACACATAACACTGGATGAAAGACCATGAGGAGGCTGTTTGGGTTGGTTTGAAAAACTTTATTGCCCAGAGGTTAACAGAGGGAAGCATAAATTGACTTCAGGGAGAGCCAAGGCCAAGACAACAAACAAAACAACCCTGCTTAAAAATAAAACCCCATCAAGTAATTAGCACCTCAGCTCCTTGACAACCAAGGAGAAAAGGCCAAAGGCCTTGAAGTGTTGCTACAGCCAACTTATATAGGCCCTGCGGAGCATCCATTGGCTGCAGGACTCAGACCCCAGCCAATAGCAGGAAAAGCAGGATCAGGAGCCAGTAGCAAGGAAAGGGTGGAACCCAAACATCAGGACCTGGAAGCAGCATAACAAACATTAACTTGATGCAAACTCTGTACATTCTTTTAAGGGAATGTATTTATTTATTAGTTTATTTGACAGGGACAGTGTACGTTAATTAACATTACTGTAAATGCACCAGAATTAGCCAGAAGGCTATTTTTCATCCGTTGTCCCTGGACAGATCTTAATTTTGTCTACCTAAAAAACAACAATAAGAAGATTACAATGAACAATACAAATATAAAAGAGCAATATAACAGATATAAAGCCTTTTCAGAAGGGTTGAAGCTGTTGTAGCTGCAAAGGGTGGGCCAACATCATTTTAAACCCTATGGATTAAGAATGGGATGTCACTCAAGTTCATATGTGTGTGAAGGCAGACGAGTGAATGCTTGTGGCAGTATATAGTATAGTGTATCTATCCTCTGTCTTCTTCTTTTGTCCACTGTGCCATGTCACTGATTAGCCCGTCTTCTCCTCTCACTATCTGTAAACCTGCAAACTAGATTTCCATCTTTCCATCAGCAGTAGCTCGGTGAGTTTCCCAAACTGCCGCTGTTTGTTATTTCTCCTGTTCTCATATATCTGTCAGTCAGGTCCACTATCTGCATCTTGTCAGCCAACATATCCCCACCTACATAATTTGTTTTGTCTTCCTGTCTGTCATTTTCAACAGGAGCTGATTGACTCAACTCTCTGCAGGGACACCATCCATGCACCACTTCTGCGTGACACGACACATTTCCGTCTGTTTCACAGTGTGATATTTTTATCACACTGCTCTCAGTCGCAGCGTTATCCATTTTTTATCATGCTGAGGTGATTGCGGCCATCAGTCATAGGTACACACTGAGTTTTCATTATCTTACAGCGCTCAGTACATTTATATCTTTTGAGACCACAGATGCATTTACTCCAAGAATCCAGAGTTGAATGGGAACACAGAGAACTTTCTGGGGTTAAACTCTGCTGCATGCTTATTTTGGCTGCCTGTGCTGGAGTGCATACAGAGTGTGTATGTGTGTGTGTGTGTGTGTCTGAGCACAAATAGTGTTAGCAGACATAAAAGGAATGAGCCACAGAGGTCATCAGATGGAGAAATTGTCACTCCAGAAAGACCTGACTCAAATAACCCGGGACATGAAGCTGTTATTGTTTGTGGAGTGAGTTCATGGTCACAACTGGGTCCAAGTGCATGAAGGTGAGCATAGATTTTCAAGTAAAACATAAAGTATGCATCCTGCATCCATCTTTTTACCATATGTGTGCTTTTATTTTAATTGTTTTAATCACTTTAAAACACAAGTGAATAAACCCTCAGTGAGCCATAAATCTTATGTTTGTAATAATGAATACTGTGTCTACTCTGTCAGTCTATGTATTCATCAATGAGAAGGACTGTGAGAAGGCATTCAGTATCATCAGTTATATCACATTATTGAAGTTCAATGATCCATCACTGCATGCAATGCTATGACTGTGGCACTGATTGCTGTATCACATGTAATTATATTAGTTATTGGCAGTGATTTTTTTTTTTATCATAGACTTTATATAAAAATGAGGGATATGACCGCTTCACAGACTGCCGGAATATCGCAAGAGTGTAAAAATAATAGCTAATATCTTGCTGGATAGCTAGAAAAATAAGAGTTGCTAATCATTTTTATTGATAAATGTACAAAAGGAATCTATAAATGTCAAAGACAACAAAGAATACAAGGGGTGGGTATTCTAGGAGTTCATGTGTTGAATTATTCTTATTCTTCTTCCTGCTCTCTTTAGGGTTCACCACAACAGATCATCTGCCTCCATTTCACCCTATCCCGCATCCTCCACTGTCACACCAGCCCTCTGCATGTCCTCCTTCACTACATCCATGAATCGTTTCTGCAGTCTTCCTCTTTCCTTCCTGTCTGGCAGCTCCATATTCAGCATCTTTTGTATATCCCTCCTCTGCACATGTCCAAACCATCTCAGTCTCATCTCTCTCTGTCGCCAAACTGCTCAACCTGAACTGTCCCTCTGATATACTCATTTCTAAACCAGTCTAGGGGGAGTGGTGGCCTAGAGGGGAAGCAGTAGGTTCATCACTGAGAAGACCCTGGTTCAAATCCCCCAAATGAAACTCTTAACATCTTTAGTTCTGCCGCCTCCAGCTCTGCCTCTTGTCTTTTGGTTAGTGCCACCGTCTCCAAACCATACATCATATGGGGTCTCACTACCATCTTGTACCTCTTCCCTTTCACTTGTGCTGTGATCCTTCTGTCAAAAGAATGAATCGATTAAAGACTTGCTGCTATTGACTTAACTCACAGCTTCTAACCCCTTTTTGTTGAGTGTCATGAGATTTTTCTGTTATCAAACAATTACATTGTATGAACTGTCTTTCCTAATGTGCAGTCTTTTCAGCTCTATCAGAATTTTAATATTTGAGGCCAAAAGGTTATTGTTATTTTAATTTGGCACACATCACATTTCAACAGTGAGTTCTCACTTTGCCTCTTTTTCTGATGCACCAGCCGATTCCTTTATGTGTTTTCTGGCTTGCAGTTTACAGCCGCTGCAGCATTATTAAGAGAGAACATGTACATGTGCAACACATGACTTCCAACCAGAAGACAGGAGCTTGAGTTCTGTTTAGAACTAAGTAAAACTTTTATTTCCCTTTTGGATCTGACTTTTCCATTTGGGAGATTGTTTGTCTGGCTTTAGGCATGGTTCGCTTTCAGAAAAGATTGTAGCTTGGGTTAAAATACAACCTTTCATAAGGTTTACCACACGCTGCAGGTCAAACTTTTATACCATTTCCTCTGTTACCACAGTAACACAGGAACTGTCACTGTATTGGTGAGTGCACATCGCTTACACAGTACACCTGGCCTGTGAGATCTCAGTTTAGTTTAGTGCCGCTGCTGCGTTGAAGCCAGTTTTCTCGTCACTGATCTTCACGTCAGAACATTTTGCCGGCAGGTTTTCATACTTCAGAAATGCTTCACATGGTTTTGTAAGCCTTCATTTTTTTAACATCACATAATTTAAAAATGTTTATAAGACTTCTTCCCTTCATGGCTTGTCACCGCTGCTTGTCATTTTCTGCTTTTCATAGGCTGTTAAAAAGATTAGGAAGTGCTACTGTCAGATTATCCAGGAGAGGAAATATTGGAAGCGGGGCATTTCGGATTGTGTCTTAAGCAATAGGAAATCTCTGCTCTTGAGCACTTACTGTCCCATTATGCAGTTTGATTTAGCGCCCTTGGCAGAGTGCAATCATTTTCCACCTAACCAGGTGTCTTTTATTCCTCATCAATGAGGGTGCCACGTTTAAAGAACGTGCAGCTGATACTGTAATTTGCCGTTTTCATCCTGACTTTACAGTCGAGCGTGTGCAGCCTTTGATTCAGGCAGCGCTCAGGATCCTCATCAATTACAACTCCTTGATTAGTGTAGAGTGTGCACAAGCTCCGCTCTTTGAACGCATAATGATACGGTCCTCCCTTTCCCACCCATACTTAGCGCACTAATAGACTGAGCCGGGAGCAATCTGACTGCATCTTCATGTACAGTAATTGGGGGAATACTGAACTGTATGTGTGCAAGGCTTGCGGGGAGAAAATGGGGCTATGACATGTGTAGTGTAATTAGCAACCTTGAAGGTGTTTCACTTCTCAGCTTTCATGTCACTGAAAAACTAATATGGTTTTATAAAATACAATATGTGTGGCAAAATG
Source organism: Cichlasoma orientale (assembly GCA_034780415.1). Classification (NCBI taxonomy): domain Eukaryota; kingdom Metazoa; phylum Chordata; class Actinopteri; order Cichliformes; family Cichlidae; genus Cichlasoma; species Cichlasoma orientale. The sequence goes on from JAVDPK010001895.1 coordinate 57,339, forward strand.
GATTTTGTTTATGCTGCATGTTTCCTGTTTAACAGTAGTGGTGGCTTGTGTTTGTGTGCTGTGTTCCAGAAAATGATCAAAAGCTCAAAAAGACAGCAAGATTTTTCTTTTATCTCTAATTTTATAACTGTACGCGGCCCATGGGGAGCGTAGTCACCTGTGTGTGATGTGTGTGTTTGCAAACCTCTGCTGCATATTACTGCAATTTCTCCTGGTCTCCTGGCTGTGGTTCAGTTTATTAGCTGATACTGGAGGAAAGCCAGGTGTGTTTAACTAAGCTGGGCTTCTGTGGCTCTCAGTAAGGAGTCACACATATTGAATAACTGTCCTCCCTTCGTCAAAACGCTGACAGGGCCCCAAGGAAGATCATAATGGTTTAAGGCAACACACACTTTGAAGATAATAAATGTCCATTCTCCCACTGTTTGCTTGCTTCAGTGAGTTGCTTGGATACAGCTTTCACATGCTCTGTCATCACACTGATTTCTATGAATGTCATTGATGTTCTGTTACAGGTTTGGTTCACAGAGGAACAATATGCTAGAACTCACAGCGCTGTGCAAACGTATTTGACCACTTCAGTAATTCTTACTTTTTGCATATTCGTCATACTTAAATCCTGTTAAATCATGAATTGACTGTGAATAAACAATTTTTTTTTCACTAACCACACCCAGGCCTGATTACTGCCAGACCTGCTGAATCCAAAAAAGCAACACATCATGCCATGAGCCAAAGAAACTCAACAACAGCTGAGAAACAAAGTCACTGAAATCTATTAGTCAGGAAATGGTTACAAATCCATTTCTAAGGCTTTGGGACTCCAGTGAACCGCAGTGAGAGCCGTTATCCACAAATGGAGAAAACCTGGAACAGTGGTGAACCTTCCCAGAATGGGCGAGTGTCCAAACCTTTGACTGGCACTGTAGATGCATCTATCTTGGACACTTGAGTGTCACAATCAGAGCATCATAGTAGCTCCATGTTGCGTATTTGCCATATCAAGTAAACATGAAACCATGTTTATTTATATGATAAACTCTTATTCTCATAACGTCTGTGACTGTGAAAGTAAAAAGATATGCCTGAACCAGAGTCTGAGATTCCGATGTGTTATTTTAAATGAAATCAGAAGTCAGTTTAATTCTGTTATTCTTCACAAATTCTCTGTTCACAAGGGACAAGGCCAAAAGCTTATATTGAATGGCCATGATTCTGAGGCCCTGAGACAACGTGGCCATTAAAATCAGACAGGATTCTGTTGTGGAAATCATTACATGGTCAGGGAACACTTCTGGTAACCATTCAAGGTGAGCACAGTTAGTTGCCTTACCATCAAATGAAAGTTAAATCTCTATGAAAAGAGAAAAAACTATAAACCAGAAGGTTGGTGCCTTTTCTGGGCCCTCTATCATTCAGATAGACCGAGATTAACTGGAAAACTGTCCTGTTCAAATCAAAAATTTCAGCTTCTCCTTTGAAAACAATGAATACCGAGGCCTTTGCACTAAAGTGACCTAACCCAGCATCCGTGATGTTGTGAGGGTTCATTGGCAATGCTTGTCATGCACATCTGTAAATGCTGATTGACATTTAGATGTTTTGGAGCTACATTTGCTGGCAGCAAACCGAGTGGATACAAGGACACCCACTCCAGCCTGCTGCTTCTCACCGAGGGCAACTCCAGACTGGAACAGAATCCAGCCCCTCTCCAGGAGACTGGTTCCAGAGCCCAGGCTGTGCATTGAGGTGAGCCTAACTATATCTAGCCGGTATCTCTCAACCTCACACACTAGCTCAGGTTCCTTCCCCACCAGAGAGGTGACATTCCATGTCCCAACAGCCTACCTCAATAGCTGGGGATCAGTCCGTCAGGGCATCCACCCTTAGCCACCTCTCTTATCTGCCTTGGCCACCACCTGACACACACTGCACCCGACCCCTACAATGCCTCCTGTGGGTGGCATCTGAAACCCTCTTGATGCATTACATACAGTACCAGTCAAAGGTTTGGATGCACTGGTACTGTATCTGCCTATTGGATCCTAGCCTTCAGGTGGAAACTTTCACAAGGACACAAGGACAAGATTATACACAGTCTGCTGACAGTGTGGTCCCCGGTTCAGTACTGAAACAGCTGTGGGTGGCTCCTCAGGGAGCTCAATCCTTTTGATGATGTATGTTCAACTCAAGATGCCAGTGCAACATAATGAATGTTTTAGCAGACGTGAGTGAATGTCTTACAGCAGGGGGGAGGTCAAAGTCAATTATGACCAAAGAAGGTGCACAGTTAAATGGGCTTAAAGTGTTTGATATAATTGATGAGCTTCACGCAGTCTCCAAAACTAAAAGGTTAGCTGCACAAAGGGCTTTGCCAGGATCTGCTCACCTGTTGTGCCCATCAAGAGATTAAATATAGTCATATTATTCATCTGTTCAGCTGATTGTAACACGGCAGGTTCCACTATGAATCATGTTAGCTTTGAATCAGCGCTTTTCATTATAAGTTGTAAATGTCAGAGCAAGAGGTAGTGGCTACCAATCATCTTGGCTCAATCTGAAAATGAAAAGTAATTTTTTTTTTTTTTTTGCAGTTCACTTCTTATCTCTGGCTGTGTGAAGAGTTACAAATTAACTGACAGTGCCGCTATAATTTCCTGTCTTGCCCTCTTTTTTTATGTCACTAACACTGGGATCTTCCTCTGGTGTTTTAATCCCCTGGCTGTCCAAGTACATAATGCATGACCGGTTGCACTCTTTCCCGGTCAGTGTGTGTGTGTCATTGTGTAAATGAGCATGTCTTCCTGCAGCCAGGATTATCAGGCTGTGTGTTGCTGAAGTCTCTCCAGCATATGCACAGTGGGAGAGAGGAAATTAAGCGATCAGTGGCAGGGCTATAATAAGCAGTGACAGCCCACCTCAGGATCACCTAGCAGGTGATTTGGAGGGACAGTCCACACATCTGTCATACTGTTACTGTAGTCATCGGTGTTTCTTTGGTGCTGATTTGGAAGCGTTTATCATAGTCTTTTATATTAAACCTTACTTTAAAGCACTGGAGCAATGTTGCCTGTGGCTGTAGTGAATTGTAATGTGCAACAGTTTGCCGTAATCTTGCCTAAATCTTTACACAATATGCTGCTGCATTATATAAATCACAGCTCCGTTAATCCCCTCCATTATTACTTAGCATCATCCTTTTATCCTCTCTTATCTGCCTTACGTTGGGAGCGCTCTCTCCATCTTCTGTGTGTTTGCAGCTCATTCTTGAGCGCAGAGACCCTCAGCCTCTTATAAGACATCTGTCCTTTGCTTAACCTCACACATCTGCTTCCCCTCTATATTCAGGCGCACGATGATACACAACACAATCCCACGACTGCACTGTCGCCAGGACTTAGTGAGAACTGCCTTGACGGTGAGTACCTGCTCACCAAAGCAAATTACCGTGCAAGAGAGAGTGACCGGGATCCTGTTGGCAGGTAACATTTCACTTGTGTTATAAAAACAAACCTGATTTGGAAAATGGACTCTTGAGGTACATAAAGGAGAAATAATTAGAGCAGGTGGCGTGAGGAAGGCCTTGAACAGATTGCTGAAAGCATCATAGAGGATTCTAGAGGATTTTAGGTTGCAATAGTGTGTATTCAGGCCCTGTACAACAATAAGAAGAAGAAGAATATCTATTTATAAACCACTTTTCAAAACTTACAGAGTGCTTTACACCAAACTAGCACATCACATAATTACATTTTTTTTAAAAAAAAGAACACTAACTTTTAACATATAAGCCACGCTGCAATAAACAGAAAAAAACAAAAAAATAAAGGCAAATCAGTGAGATCAGCTAATATCAGGAAGACCTTTATCTTTATGAGAGATTTAAAAGAGGTCACTGACGCTGCTGACATAATGTCCTAAGGCAGATCATCCCATAGCTTCAGGGCTTTGACAGCAAGTACTATGTCACCTTTAGCTTTTAGCTGCGCCTCAGGAAAAGATAATAGACCTCTGCTCATGGATCTCAGGCTTTGTGCAGGCTTGAATGCTACTAAGAGATCAGGAAGCAAGAAGACAGAACATGAATCATACAGGGAGGCTAAAACTGGCCTGGGAAAGGTTAATGGATTTTTGGTTAAGGTTGAGTTGAAGAGGCTGATGCAGTAATCAGATTCCTCCTGATGCATGGTGAAGTTGCAATCATCAGTGTGGGTCGAGAGTTTTGTCCACTAATGTAAAATGTTGCGCAAAAGTCTTGAGCCACCCCTCAGTTCTTTATATTTTACTAGGAAAATGGGAAATAGGTACAGCCATTTATTGAAATATCTGCAAATATACATGTAAATACAGCATAGAAAGAGTATATCAGAGTTTTTATAAGAGTTTCAACAAGCTTGAAAGTCAATATTTGGTGTGACCACATTCATCACACCATCAAGCCTGTTCCCACTGATTTTCAGTCCAGTTCTTGTCATGGATCAGCGTGTAGCAGGCAGGATAAGGACCTCCAAGCAGGACACGGACTCTTGCATAAACTCAAAAAAC
>JAVDPK010001896.1:0-18129 GCA_034780415.1 Cichlasoma orientale
CCCCCCCCCAGAAGTCACAGCTAGGTGAAGAGTTAAGAGGTCATCCCACCCCAGAAGGGAAAGTTAGCCCACAGCCCATCACTCCACTGGCCTCAGATTAGAATGGAACAAAGCATCAGAGAACAAAATGGGTTTATTTCTTATTTCATGTTTATGTGACACTACTGTCATGTCAGGACCTCGTAATCCAAATTTAGAATTTTGGTGATGTTGAGGTGGCACCAGTGAACACATCGATTGGCTTTTCTAAAGAATTTTTCTTGAAAGTAACAGCTTTTAACATCACCGTCCTAGGATTATAAAAACCCTTCTCTGTAAGTATAACAGCTGAGGTATCAACTGCTAAAAAGCTGACCTTTTGTATTATAGGAGATTATATAGAGAAGATTAATTGAGAAACGTTTAATTTGTTTCCATAAAATAAAAATAAAATAGAGTTAAGTTAATGCAGAAGGCTAATCTACAAAACATTGTGCAACATGTGCCTGGAAGTGTACTAATGATTAACGTGACAGCATAGAAACGAGAAGTATGAATGTAAAACTGAAAATGAAAGCACTGTAGAACCTTTGTGATGAGATGTATGATATTCCAGGTAAATCCTGGCCCTGTCTTGGTTGGTTTTATTAATACTTTTGCCACCAGAGTATTGTTTTGAACTTGCAGGTCACCTATGAGTCACTAAACGTTCAAGATTTCCCAAAATTAGTTTTATTCTTGTAAAATACCTTTCAAAACAAAGAGCAGAAACACAGATTCCTTGGATATGTTTTCAATGATGGGATAATGTTTTTAAAAAATTAAAGAACAAAAGTCAAAATTTACATTAGTGGGGTAGTGATTAATTTCACACGGGAGGTCTGATGTTGGGGGTTAAAAAGAAGTCATCTGTCTGTGGTTGCAGCAGGAGGATCATCATCTGACCCGTGATCCATAGGGTCACACTTAACCTCCAAACATGATAGTTAGCCTCTAACACATGATAGTGTTACTGCTGTCTCATTTTCCCACAACAGCTTCTGTCTTTGTCACATTAATATTTGATGTTGACTGTAAACCTGTGAAAAAAGAAAAATCAAGGGGAAACGGGGGTATGCAGACCGGGATTGGCAAAATGACCATCTCATAATAACTGATGATAACAGATGATCACTGCATTATCACTAAGCTATCATATGTTAACTTTTGTTACACTGTAGCTAAAAATATTTGGAGGAGTTTTGGAGTGTGTGAAGTGAAACAAAAAGTGGAAAGGTTTTGCAGCCTGACAAGCCCAGCTGAGTGCAGGTCTGTCAGATGATCGAGGTTCACAAAGCCACGGTGGTGATAAATGATAAATCACATCTCACATTCAAAAATCTGAAACATTTCAAATGTTGCATCTGCTGCTAGAAGGTGCTGGTCACTAGATACTATAAAGCAGAGAAAACTGGGAGAGAAATTCAAATGGTCTGCTGTGTAAATGTCAAATTGTTTTCTGACATGAATAATACTTAAGCTGGATTGTTTGAACTTGAATGTTTTCCACATTATCTTCATACTGAAATCTGAGGAAAAGGATTAGCCCTACAGTTAAAATCTACTGTACACCCTAAACTTGGCATGACTAAGAAGACTCAAACATATGTTGTTAGGAAAACCAGATGTCCCAATTTATGTGGGACTGCACATGATTTTTATTCCTTGTCCCATATTTATCTCCCACATTTTGACTGGTTCTGCAGGACATGCAGAGTCGGGCTTTTACCCAGTGCATATGAAGGGAAGGCTTTTTGTTATTATCAGATGAAGGTCAGCCTGTCTAATGCTATTCTCATCGGAGAAAGTTACAAGTGACCAAAACTTTTACAGATTTAGTTGAATATGACGGAAACTACCACAAAAAAAAATGTAGTGGTAGCATATTCTGAGAAACAGAGTTATTTTTCAATTTCGCACATGTGGAAAATATGGTATGAAGTCACACAGAATATGTCCCCTTTTTTGCCACGTTTTCACTGACAAGGTGCCGGTGCTGGTGCCGGTTCCAAGGATCCGGCGAACCGCTTAAGAATGGGCCTGCGTTCCCACTGTGCTTTGTGAGCTGATCCTTTACGTATGAGTGTGGGCGGTTCCTCGTCTCACAAACGTGGCAGAATATGCTCCCCTTTTGCAAATTTTATTTCTTGTGCTGCAAACATATTTTACCATCCAAACAAAACTACTGCAGCATCTGTGTGCGGCACAAGGTATACACAGACAGCGATTACAAGCAAGACGACAAGTACACACTTTTAGTTGTTATGAACTGATGCTAAGCAGCAAGTTCAGCCTTAGACCCCTACCTAATTCACGGCCATGAAAATCGCATCGCTTTTCTCCTGTAATACACACATTGCAGTGAAGTGGCGGTGGAAAACTTTACTTTACGTCAAGATGGCAGAGTCACATCCTTCTGCAGCTTGTGTCACACGTTCTTTGGTTCCAGACCAGCAAGTTTACGGTGCTGGAACGGAACCCATTTTTTAGCCACGCACCGAGTGAGTTTGTGGTGGAAAAAGCGCTGAACGGTTCGAGCATTTGGCACCGGTTCCAGCACCGTGTCAGTGGAAAAGGAGCATTTGTCTCACACCAATACATTTAGTTTGTTGGGATCTGGTCACTCAAGTGTCATTCCAGAAACATGAACTCAATTTGCAAAGTATAATTGAATGAGTTCAGTTATATTTATTTGAATAAGTTGCTTTGAAAAGTGCACCTGTCTGTGTGCAAATTTGCTTTTTTCTAACCAGCTTTTATGCTGCAGTTCTTTACTATTTACATGTGTCATTATTTCTTTCTTGCATCATGCACAATGATAATAAAAGTTTTGAATCTTGAAAAGCTGATTAGAAATTTATGGCCACAAAATCAGCTTTCTCCAGGAGTAATCTTAAGCAGTTCTGTAACTCATCTTTACCTAAGACATGAGTTTTAGGTAATATGTGTTGCGGTTTTTGACCTTTTTAAGGGATGTTTCCATCATTATTTAAGTGTGTTAAGTACTAAATTCATCTGTTATGTTTCAATGTTTCCACATCACATTTTATCACATTACTGTCTGTGCTGCCGGAATATTTTTTTGTTTCCACACAGTTTGAGAAAACAAGAGAATGTGAGTAAAAGAGGAAGCTGGTGATACTTAAGACAACAGCATCTTGTTAGCTTGCTGCCACTGACACACTGTACGTGCGTCACTGCACCAAAAATTTGTTTGTATCCAAGACAAATCCTTCATTCATCTGTACTGTTTGCAACCTGAGTGCTTCCTCCTTCAGGTCACTCTGTGTCTATGTGTGTCTATGTGTGTGTGTGTGTGTGGGGGGGGTAAATATTTTACTCGTTTTTTTAATCCTTTTCCAAGAAAATTACCTTTATTAAAGTAGTTTTGATATGCAATTTAAATATTTACTTTTCATTTTTATTAACTTCAATGTATTAAAGTCCAAGAGTCAGGTGCATTTTTAGAATCCTTTTTGCACTATAAAACTATGTCTGCAGCATCTGACCTATCTGAGCTACAGGAGGGATTTTGGCTGCTGGGGTATAAAAAATATATATTGGTGACTATTCTATTGGTGTCTATTCTTTGCGCATATATGCGCAACCTTGGCAATCAACTAACGAACCATCAATCACAAAGTGTTTTTTGATACAGCACCCTCCAAAAACTGTACCAAAAATGATTGATTTAGCTTGGTGACAGCCAGGTGAGTGTCTGAGCAAAGCAATAAATAAAATATAAAATTTGAAGTGATTTTGTAAATCGGTGAGTTAATATTTAACAATCAAGGATCTGTTTATTGTCCCTCAGGGATCATTCAACTAATCTAGCAAGCAGTTATAAATAAACGATAAATATGACAATTTACATTATTTTTTATTGCAATAAAAGTAAAATAATGACTATATAGACAAAGTTATAGTTCACGTGGATGGCATTAGTGTTGCTTTACTCCAAGCAGGTAATACGTATTGTGTAATGGATTACAAGCAGACACTCCTACTCGTCTTCCTCTGGAGCCTCCAGTCTGACTCAGACGACTGTGTAAGTGCTCCATACAAAGAGCCAACCTGCACACAGCCATAAATAAAGTCCACCCCCCACCCCCCCACCCCACCCCTGGGTTTGACAGGACAGTTTGAGATGAAAGGTTCCTGTCTGCTAGCTTCCCCTGCAGCTTCTTATTAAAGAGCTTTTAACATGTAAACAGAAAGGAGACACAGACTCATAAAACAGAGAGAGAGAGAGGGGGGAGAGAGTGGTTGACTCTTCCTTCATTTCCATTTTGATTTTTCTTTTTCTGTCGCTTCTTTTCTCAGACTGCGCTCACTGAATATGACCCTATTTATTTGCGTGTAACGCGTCCACAGTACATGTATCTTGGTAGCCATAAATTCATTATCCAGATTTTAATGAGCCACTTTTAAACCCTTTTTTTTTTTCTTCTCAAAAAGAAAAAGTTCCGTTTTGAGTTTTAAACTGGTGGATGAGAGTGAAAGAAGAACAGAATAAGATTTAAGTCTCAAATTTAGTGTAGTTAATCTTATCAATGAGACATCCTCAAAGATCTTTTTTTTTTTTTGCATTTTTGCTTTTCATTCTCTTGTCATCTTTGTCTTCTTGCCCATAAATTTGACTGACATGTCATTTTGTTCATTTCCACTTTATTTCTTTCCTCTGTCTTTATTTTTAACAGTTGTAACATTTTACTGTATGACTCTCTTCATCTGTGTCAGCAGCATCGGTGTCTGATGGGCTGTCCTTCGGAGAACAGCCAGGTAACACACACACATACACACACACACACACACAGACGCTCGAGCACTCCTGCTGGGTAGTGTAGACACAACCCCACTGAGCAGGTCAGGTCTGACAATGGACCGTCAGCAGGGAGGACACAGCAGGTGTGCATTTTAACATAAGAATGGAAGAATGGCACACAAACTGGCAGAATGCTCAGTTCTCATCAGGTGTCAGGTGTCTGACAGAGAAGTCAAAAATGTCTTCGCTCTCAAGGTCTAAAACTCTCAATATGTTCTCAAAGAGATGGGAGTCTAGCGTGCACACGCAACCGCACAAACACCAGCAACTTCCGCACATTAACGCCTCTTCATTCACTGACTTGTTTAGACAACCTTCCAATCAATCCTTCAACTTGTTCTCCTGAAACAAGGCCGTGTGTGCACGTGTTTGTGTTTCTGTCTATACTTCCGTTTAGGTGATTCATAATCCCAAAGAATGATGGGAAGGATAGATCCATTTAGGATGGACAGGTGTGACCTTAGATGCCCCCATTTAGCTTTAATGGTATTGTTGGTCTTTTTGGAGGTTCAATACTCACTTTATCAAAGATCAAACTATTGCTGGGTTCAGGGGGCATAATGTGTAAGACTCCCTGCTCCTACCCAAAATCAGAGGTGTGGAAGGTCGTGGATTCCAAGTTGTTCAGTGATCTAGCAAGCAATCCAAATGGTGTATAAAGCATAAGCACTGTCCACACTAAGATGTGTAATTTGTGTTTGAGAAATGAAGTGATGCAAATAAATTTATGTTAAATGTTCTTCATCAGTCAGTGAAAACCCGGATAAAACCTAAATCCATCCAGTGACCACAGTGGGGGTTAGAGGAGACCTAAAGTTCTCTCTCAGTTCTAGTCAACACCTGGTCACGCAGCTTAGGGATGCTTTACAACTTTGCAGTCACACACCATTAGCTCTGCTCGACTGGCATCGTGGTCTTGGAACTGCAACATCACGCATCACTCAAGAGCTGGGGCTGAAGATACCGTGTCACCCCTGAAGCTTGCTGGTTTGCAGCAAACCTTCGCAAATAGAGGCAGTAGTTTCCTCAGTGATCTGTTTTCAACTTTTTTCCATACTTCTCAGTAGCTTAACAGGTAGTTGTGCAGTCAGTGGAAAATAAAGCAACTGTGTGCTATCCAGTTCCTTGCAACAATTGATTATTACTGATTTTTCATAAAGATGAAACGTTCTCATCGTCGCCTGGTGTTTTGAGGTTCTGTTGATAACGAATGGCATCCTGACACAGTGTTTGCATCCAGATGTCTAAATGAAGTCTTAGTGATGACATTGTCTCGCTGTGAATGGAGGATTTGACAGGTAAACAAGGTTTTCAGATCAATCTGCAGTAAATGGAATGCAGCCTGATGTAAACACCCACACACACACCTTTTAGCTGCTTTGACAAAAGCTGAGATAAGATCTGTGTAGCTGCCACTGATGTTACCTCCACACACACACACAAATAGAAAGCTCTCTCCCTACATATTGTGAAGCCTGTGTAAGGCCTCACAGCATTCATTAACTGGAATAATAGTTGGCTAATATCTAATCTGAAATATTCAACTAGTTAAAATCTTTTATGACACCCACACATGTTTTCATCTTTAGCCTCGTGTCTTCATCAGTGTCTCGATGACCCGTTCTCTCTGAAATCGAAGCCTCTTGCAGACATGCATTCCCTTCCATTAATTTGACAGCACTGGAACGTTTCAGCTTCATACAAAACGCAATGTGAGTCTCGGCTGTACACCTCAATTCTCTCTGTATTTTTGATACGTTTGAGTGAAGTTATGAAGAACACTAACACAAAATTAGCCTATGTTTGAATGACAGGACAACATCCCTTTTACAAACTAATTAAGCCAGCATAGTTCCGTATCCCGTGTCTCAAAGTGGGCTATATAGACACACACTCAGGCCCACGCTCTCACACAGAGGTGCAGTTGTGAGTTCAAAGCGCTGCCCCGGGCCGCTGATGGAGGGAGGAAGGGAGGAGCGGGTGAATGAAAGAATGAATGAATGAATGAAAGGAAGGTAACATACCTGCAGGGGTTAGAACAGGTGAGCTTTAATGGAGCCTTTCCCTTTCAGAGCTCAGACACACTCACTCACTCACATGCGCACACACATACCTGCATACCATTACTCTTTCTCTCTGACCCTTGCCACAGACCATTTATCTGTAAGGATGACTTATTTATTCTTTTTTTCTCTACATGCACTGTTCACACAACCTATTTTGTATTCCGATCATCTGATATTTATGTATCTTCTAATATTGATGTAATGTGTAATTGTACTGTAAAACACAGCCAGTATTTTGTAGTTTTCTGCCACAGAGCAGTTTCTGAAAATGCCTTAAACCCTCATGGGACTTCATGGCTGATCAGCTGTGTTTGTGACCTTTGACTTCTTCAGTGTTTGTTTCTTGTGATCTCAGTGATCTACAGGAGACGGAGCTTCCTTTAACCGTTGCATTGTTTTGAGTCTATGCTGATTAATAATGCCATGAATAAACATAAAAGAATTTCTTGCTTTTATGTTTTAAGAGTTTCCAGTCGTATAATTAGACTTAAGATTTTTGGGGTTGTGCTTGAAATCAGAGTGTAGTGTGGGAGAAAAGCAGCCCTCTGTCCTCACCTTCCACTCTCAGCTCCCTCTGATCTTCTCCAGAGGAGAGGGGGGTAGGGGGACACAGGTGACTCTCTCTCCCCCAGAAGTCAGACTTCCTCCCTGGGGTGCTGACAGCTCCAGGCCTCCCTGGGTCACCGCAAAGCTAACCCCAGGCTAAATGGCAGGACAAGTGTGAGTGTCATAGTTCTATAAAAACGTGCTTGATTCACTGTATTTTTGACTTTTTGATAATAGATTAAAAATGTACAAAAGCCAGAAGGCTTCACATTCTTTTTTACAAATTTCTTTGATTATTATTATATGACAGGAAAATAACTCATAACCCTGTTTAAGCCCACTGGTACAGTCAAAGACATGTGTCGTGCTGGAGACTGCACTGACTGCATTTGGTTGCTAAAATCTTATTAAGTTCAGAGTTGGTAAAATAACCTGTGATTGAGCTTTCCCATACTTTCAGTGTGACTGATGGAGATGATTGGAGCTGGTCACACAACCATGACAGAAGTACTGCTAAGATTTTTTTTTCCCCTTTATAGCTGATGTTGTTTATCAAAGAGGTTACAATTAAGCATTAGTGTAAGACCATAACAGACAGTGTTCTTACAATTAACTGTTGGTGCCTTTTAGATCTCTGGGGCATTTCCAGCATTTAGATAATCTAAAGTAGAAAGTTGTGGAAATGGGGCGAAACCAATTGCAAAAAAGTCCCCACGTTGACTCAGAGGCAAAGCTGCAGTTCATTACTGGTACCTTAAACCAGTATACCACCAGGCTATCAACAGATGGGTGTATTGTGCATTATTTGCTTTGAATAGGGTCAGTGACCTAAAGTATGTAATTAACAAATTAACAAAAGAGTGGGCATGTTTGTTTCTGTTTGTACTATTTCTTATTGATCTAGTATTTTTTTTCCTGCTAGGACAGTTTCAACTTTTGCATTTAAAATTGGCGTTAGAGATTTTAGGCCCTTTTCTCTTACCTGGGAGATGACCTGAAATAGCTGAGCCGGGGGCTGGGTCCAGAGTCTTTCTAACACGCACACACGCACATGCACAAACCCCTTCTTTGTGCTTGTGAGCCTTCAACAAAGCAAAGAGGGGAAAAAGGCCCCTATTTACCTGAACCACCTCTCCATAAAAAACGAGGGATCAACACCACCTTTCTTTTTTTCCCATTTACCACCCCTTCACCGCTCTATATCCCCCTCACTCCTGATCGCCCCATTGTCGGGCAGGACAAAGGCCCCGAGAAAGAGGGAGAGGTAAATGGGGGTAGTAGGAAGGTGCGTGTGAGGGGGGGAGGATTCACCTGATAAGAGGATGAATGATCCGTTCACTGTGGCATGAGGAGGAGAAAAGAAAGGGCATGATGTGCATCTCCTCTTACAAACGAATAGCCAACATATATTCATATTTTTACTGCACTTTAAACTGTCACATGAAAACATATCTCAAGTTCCCATGTTAGTGTCAAATTACAAAACAAACAAATCAAGACAAAATGTTGTTACACACTGCACATGTGTAAAATGGAAGCAGCTTTAGAGACAGAAGAAACTCTTAAAAATTACCTTCTTTGACCTATGACCTTGTCTTCAGTTGCTGTAATGTTCAGCCTTCTCTGCTGCTGATTTTACTGTAATTTTATTGTCTGGAAAAAAAAAAAAACAAAGAAAACGTTTATCGACAGCTTGTTATCTTAAGTGCAACTTTTTTTCAGTCCAAACTGCTCGCGCACAAATAAGACTTGCCACAATTCTTTGCAAGCCATGTGATTTTCTTATGAATAAACATTATTGAAAATAACAACTGAATAAGCTTTCTCTCAAACTGATGTGAAGGCAAAAATATGTTTTAAAAAAGCGTTAAAAAATCATAATAAAAAAAGTACAAAAAAATAAAGCTGCAGATGTATCAGTCTTGGTGGTGACTGCTTTTCTAAATAATACAGACATTAAAACTGTGGGCTCTGTGTGTCTGTTTCTTCTGTTGTTTCTTGGTTCACTCCATTTGGGTCTCTCCTCCAGGTCAGCACCGCTCTATTGAGTTAAAAACTCACTTGTGCCACTTTGTGCCAAACCTGGCAGACGACAAACACTGCTGGAGCCACTTTTACGAGGCAGGGCATGAATCAGAGTCCAGCGGAAAGACACTGGAGATCTGAAGTGAAACTAGTAACCCATTAAATGAGATGCAGCAGAGTAAGCAGTTATCTTTAAGCTTTTTAAGGAATGCTGAGTTTGTTTGTTTGTTTGTTTGTTTGTTTGTTTGTTTGTTTGTTTGTTTTTTGGAGGGGGGGGGGTCACAATTGTGTTGTTTCAAATTATGATGTCATCATATTTGTGGCTGTTTTGAATTTCAACTTACCTCAACTCCACAACTAATTTTCTCAAGACTTTAATTTAGTACTCCTCACCTACTAGTTACAGTGTTTAACGGCATGCAGTTATGAGTACTGTCTGGTGCTGTCTTGAGAAATGAGGAGTGAATAAATGGAGGACAGGAGAAGAGACATAAGAGGAGGAGACATAAGCACCTGAATGCAACGGTAAAGACGGAAACATGAAGAAAGCACAAAGGATTCAAGATTTAAAGAAAAAAAGACAAAATCAGAGCAAGCCCAGGAGTCCACTATCACATATGTTGGCTACAAAATCCCATAGGGAAGAATGATTTTCACAAATCAAATCAAATTAATGACCAAAAAAACTAGAATGCTGGTTCCAAGCCAATTCTGGATTTGAGAACCTGCGACTCAGCGGGACTGAGAACCAAACTATTCATTGTATATAGCAGATGTTGGGTTTCAACATTTCACCAAGAAGGCTGCTTTCTGGTACTTCTTTTATCATGTTTTATCACAATACTGGTAAATTTCTTGCAATAGCTTGGAACCACTTATAGCCCGCTGTGCTGTAAGTGGTTCCATTTTTTGGACTGGCAGATTTGAGGGGCTGGGGCAATGGCGCTGGTCTTTATGGTTTTTGGTTGGTTGGGAATATGAGGAACCAGTTCCAGGCACAGTTCTTAGACATGGCCATTGAAAGAGTACTTAATTAAAGTCGGGTTTTGCCACCCTTCATTTTACCAATATAGATCTACCTATTGTCAAATGTTAGTGGACACGAATAGGTAACAGTCAGGCTGAGGCTAAAGCTATTGCCGTGATTATGCCACGGACAGCTGGCAGTCATTTCTGTTATACTTCTTTGAAGTCCGTCGCCTCGGGCAAATGTGTATTTAGTGCACTGTAATGTAAATTTTCCATGCTCGGTCGCATTCACCATCTGATGACGATCACTTGGACGTGAGCGAACCCTAGTAGACCCGTGGACAAACAAAGCTTTGAGCTATACTCTAGCATCAGAAAACTATCATTCAAATGACAGTGCTAAGATGCTTATGCCAGTACTATGCCCACCATCTTACATACACTGAATACTGAGGCTACTGAAAATACTATTAGAGAAGCAGATATTTGCTCATAAACAAATTTTGATCTGATAATGAGGTTTAATTAAAAGTAACAGGATCAACGAAATTGTTATGACTCATCATGTTGGATATTTGAATCTCCACTTTCATGGCAATCCTTCCAATAGCTGTCGAGGAGTTACTGAAAAAAAGTCACGTCATGTCAGTTTACCTTATTGCCTGGTGGTAACATCCAATTACAATTTTCCACAGTGTACTAAAGTGTTCTGGGCATGCATGTACATGAGAATGGGTTCAAATAGAGTCAATTCAATCAATGCCAAAACCCAAAAAAAGCAAGCACACAGTAATATGGGAAATTAAATTATGCCAGCTAGGAAGCTGTTAGCTCTAATGTTGTTCATTTGTAATGTTGGAAGGAAAGGAGGGGAAAGGGGGTAAAGATAAAGAGAGGAGGGACAGAGGTTAGGAATTTATATGACCGGGGCTATAGGTTATGGTGAATTATCCTGAATTAACATTGTGTTTACTTTAGCTGGGAGGCTGCTGAGTGAAATGGGTGAAGTTGGGGCGTCAGGTGACCCAGGCCTTTGTTATGGAAAGAGGTGGGCTGGCAAACGCAGCTCCAAATGACTGGCAGGAATGTCAGCTGAACAATGCTGTGACTCTCCACGACAACAATGTCCATCATCATTAAGAGCTCACCCATCATTGTGAAAAAAGGCTGTGAATATCTTTAAGTTATACTGTCAAGGCCCTGTGACTTTGACCCTTGACCTCTTCACTGTCACTTCACTGGTCACATTAGTGATAGAGAAAGTAAGATTGTATGGTTGACCTAAGTTGATGTAAATTAAGTGTAACAACAAATAAAGCATATGCATATTTTGATCGTCCCTCCTTAATGTTTCAGTTCATTGCACCTTTAATTCAAGCTTTATCTCCCATAATTAAAAGAAAGTCAATCATCTTTATTAAAGGTGTAGTTTTAAATCTTAATGAGAAAACATCTCAAATCTTTGTAAACATTTAAGTTCTGAAAATCTTCACTTCTCTGTGTAGAAACTTGTCAACTTCTTTCTGGAAAAATTCTACTTTATGTTTTTTTTTTAATTACGGCAAGTATCCACAACACAAAAACCATGTCCCAAATTTTGTGCTGTCAAAGCATCTCTGACTTGTCTGGGGATGTTGTATGATATTTGGCACCAGGATATTGGAGACATATCCTTTAAGTCCTGTGGGTTAAGGGGTGGGGTCTCAGTGAATACAGTTTGTTCTGCAAGTGCCAAAAATGCTCAGGCACACTGGGATCCGAGGATGTTTGGAGGCTTGGTGAGCATCTTAGGCTCTTAGGTTCTTTGAGCCATTACTCTGCAGCTTCTGCAGTGCAGCAGGGTCCATTGCCCTGGCCTATAGATACCTGATGTCTTCCATGGCGTTTGGTTGGCAGCTGTGTTTAGGTGGAAGCTGCATGTCAAAGTAATAGCCACGAGAACACCAGGATGCAGGGTTTCCCTGCAGAACATTGCATTGTAATGAGATGTTTAATGTTTATCACTTCACCCATCAGCGGTAACTTGAAAAAAGAAAGGTTGTAAAGTAGCAGTAAAAAAAAAAAGGAAACTTGATTTTCTAAAGTTGATTTGCATTGGAAACTGAAATGGGGTTTTGCAAGACTTGAATTGATAGAGGTTAGTGTAGGCTTTTCAGAAAGCTATTGTTTTTCTTATCAGATTATAACCAAATGCAGACACTATGCAAATGTTTCTTCTCAGAGAGAAGTATTAATTTGCATCAATTATAGTTCAGTTTTATTAACTGTAGTTTCAGAACAAACAGTAATTATAAAAAACGAGAATCCCAGCCAAACATGTACGAAAACAGCTGTAACTGCAGTCCTGCTGCCACTGTTACAGGAAGGAAGACTGAGATAATTTACATAACTGTTGAAACAATCTTATTGTATGAAAATAACTTGTTTTGTGAAGTTAGAATGTGCAGAAATTCCAGAACAAAGCTGTTCTCTGACATTTACAGCAATCCAAACTTTGCTAAAATAGTAGCTTATACTGATGACCATTTACGTTAGTTATTTCTGTTGCTCAGTATGAAGTTTGTATCTTTACGCTTCTGAGAAGAAACTTAAAGAGAAGTTCGGTTTTACAGCTGAAACACACACAAACAAAGTTGAACACACACACGCAGGTAAATGGAATACACTTCCCCTCATTGTTTGTTTATGCAGCCAATGTTCCAAAACCACTGGCATTAGCATTGATAAGCTAAAAACCAAAGCCAGCAAATGAGCCAGTATTAGCATTTGCTAAACTGCCAATAGATACAAGCTCAAAGTCACCTGAGGTAAATATATAAATAAAACCTTACCATCCAATTTGGGAAGCACAATAGCCAGTGTCTCTGCACTGGTATACATATATACTGGTATTTTTTTTTTTTACAATGACATATACCACTACCACTATAATCATTCCAAGTTTAATTTTCTAAATATGCACTGTCATTTGTTATGAATGAGAATCATTTTCTTGATTTCCTTGAAACTGTTGATATGAAGTAATAAAAACAGATCTTATCATCCCTGACATTATGAAAGTTTTTTACAGAACCATGGAAACCTTCAAACAGGAAGAGTACATTGTTTACAATAAACACATCAGTGGGCGTAATAGCAATTAATAGAAATTACAAAAAGGTCAGCACATTCTTAAGAATTGTCTCTTTGTAACAAGTACACATATGCTTTCCAAGAAAAGTCCTTGAAGAAGTGAAAGGCAATTAAGAATGGCACAATGATGAACATTTTTAAATCAAGTGGATAGGAGTGTGGACTGTATGTAATTGTGTGTAACTGGTTTAACTGAGGAAATTAAGTGTCAATTAAATGAACTAATATTTGCCAAGTCAATCAGAACTTGCTAACAGAGTTCTGATTACTCAGAGTACAGTTGCTCAGGGGATGTTAGGACCCTTAACACACCAAGCAGCAGTGTTGCCTATCATTGTTTGACTTGCTGTTATCAACCAGCGCTGCTTTGACACTGGAACAACAAAAAAAAAACAAGTCAGATTCAAAAGATAAAGGAAAACGGTACCAATCCACAATCAACAAAGCAGTTTCACAACAGGGTGTGATATAGTTACAAATTTTATACATATATCCTCATAGTTAGGTCAAGGAAAGGTTTGTGGCTTTTAGGAGGGAAAGTAGTAGCCAGGTGTTGTTAATTAACATGCTTTATTAACTGATCATCAGCAAGTGTGACCTCTTTAAAGGCAGAACTTTGGGCAGTTTGCTGGTCTGGATTATTCAGGGGTGTGTTAACATAATGCCACAATCGTTTAAAAAAAATGGATGTCACAGCAAATTCACCCCAGGGTTAGATCATCACTGCAAAACCCCCAAGAGCTAGATCTCTACAGACTCTACAGACTGCAGTTAGCATGTTAAATGTCAAAGTTCATGGCAGTGCAATTAGAAAAAGACTGAAAGAGTATGGATTGTTTGGAAAGATTGGCAGGAGAAAGCCTCTTCTCTCTAAAAAGAACATGACAGCCCAGCTTAGGTTTGCACAGTTGCATCTGAACAACCCACAAGAATTCTGGAATAATGTCGTTTGGCCGTAATGCACAGTGCCACATTTGGAAAAAACCAAACACAGTACCTCATACCAACTGTCAGCACGGTGGTGGAGGGGTGATGATTTGGGCTCGTTTTGGAGTCGCAGGATCTGGGCACCTTGCAGTCATTGGGTTGAATCTGAACTCCTCTGTATACTGAAGTATTCTAAAGTCAAACGTGAGGCCATCTGTCTGACAGCTAATGCTTTGCCGAAACTGGGTCGTGCAACATGACAATGATCCAAAGCACACCAGCAAATCTGCAAAAGAATGGCTGAAAAGAGAAAAAATCCACGACCCAGTCAAAGTCCAGACTTCAGCCCGACTGAACCTCTGTGGTGGGACCTTAAGTGGCTGCAAACTTCAATGAACTGAAACAACACTGTAAAGAAAAGTGGGCAAAAATGCCTTCAGAATCAGAGAGACTGATGATAGTCATACAGAAAATGCTCCTAAAGCTGCTTCTACAAGTTTTTGAATCATGCACTTACACAGGACTGCATATACATGCTTACATACATCCATGCAAACACACAAGGCAGGGTGACTGTCAGTGAAGCGTGTGTGTGTGTCTCTCTCTAATTGGTTGTCTGTATACATTCATGTGTTTTAGTGTGTGTGTGTGTCTCGGACCTAAAGAGCCTGTGAGCAGCTTACATGTTGGGGGAGTTTTGGGGGCTGTTGTGTTTGCTGAGAAAACTCTACAGGCTAATTCTTTTTAGTTTAATCCACCGGTCTAATTCCCGTGTCTGAGACAGTGAATTGGCCTTAGAGGATTATAAACAAGGAGAGCAGGACTCGCCAAAACAAAGACGACTCTCCCTGTTACTGTTGAAGAAGGCGACAGGAAAAACCTTGGACAAACAGATCCCCTAGAGGCTCCTGTGTTCATCTGATGTTCTTTTTAGTAAAGCATTGGTAGAACGCTATCCTTTATTTTAATCAAGATATTGACAACTTGGAGAAAAGACACACAGTTGTGTAAGGAAATGGTTTGTCCAGAAGTGTCCAGTAATGCAGTAACATGACTTACAATAACACTAAACTACCTCCTGTTCTACCTCTTCTACATCTTTGCTGTAATCTTGGTCAAACCTCTTTATAGGAAACCAAACCACAACCCAAATTCTCCACCCAGGCCCAAAAATCCCCCAGTGGCAGCCCCATTCTGTCGATTTAGTCAAACAACCAAAATCTACAGAAGTAGCAAACTCCACCCAAAATCCTCAGCGTCAATTCTCTTATAGCAATCAAAATGGCAGGCTTAAGACAACAAGGCAATGAAAACCTGGACGGGAGTTTCCCAGCTTTATTTATTTTGGTAAATTCATTCTAATCCACTGAAGTCTGAGGTCGTTTGTCATTGTTTTCAAGCCACTGGATCTGTCATTATAGTCGATGCTTAACAAATAACACCTTGCAGTAAACTGCTGAGTACTTTAACTAATGAAATGTCCAAAAAAAGTCAAAGAATGTCAAAACCAGAGCCGAATTAAGCAATTTGTAAATAAGAGAATTCTTACGAACTGGAGTGCGTGCATGTGTGTGTGAGACTAGTGCACACAACTGTACAGGCATATGCACACACACACACAGGAGGAGTGTATTACTGTGTCTGTTTTGGTGGTAGAAGCATGTGGGCTGTGCCGCTGCACTCTGCAAGCCATTCAATTTTCCTTTCAGTTCAATGAATCTTGACAAGGAAGTGCTTGCTTTAAAGTGTTTAAATCGGCATCAAACTTTAGGTCACTGATGAAGTAGATTCCCCATTTATCATCGCAGTATGAAAGCCAACTGTTATTTTTAATGTATTTTTAATGTGTCCCAATTAAACCACTTTATTCATATTCACTTGCTCAGCAGTTAACATATGTACCATCTTATATTTGTCAAGATGGATGAACCAAATTATCAAATTGCAAAAAATATTGAATAATTGCCTCTTAATTCCTCCCGTTTCACGCAGACACACACACATGCAGACTAAGCTTTACTCACAGTCACCCCACCTTACCCCCTGTGTGGCGGCTGCAGGCCCAGATTTGAAAGGGGATTTGTTTGACCCGAGGAGGTGTTAGCAGGGGTGTCTGTGTGTGTGTGTGTGTGTGACAGACAGTAAAACATATGTCGCTCCCAGGGAGAGGCCATCTTGCCGATTTAGCTATGGCAGCGACTGCAGTGCAGCGGTCAATAGCTCGGATCATCCACACCCCAAAAACTCACAAACCTGCTGCTTTACAGCTTGCCAGAGGCATGGTGGCAATATGGAGGGGAGGAGGACCCCCAAGATGTGTGTGTAAATTCTCCCTTCTGGGCAGAGAGGACAGTAGGAGGTGTTGCCGCGCTGCCTGTCTTTCAACATGTTTGACATTCTTGTTTGTTTTTTGTACAAATTCTTTCTTAGAGATTTTTTTTTGCAGGTAGTTCTGATGTTACACACATGTTATGTCATCCTTTTTAAGAAGGTATATTAGATCAAACATCACAAAATAAACACTAATCAGCAAGGTGGAGTTTTATCTTTTGGGTCTTTGTTCCTAAGATTACTTCCTAGATTTGGGACAAGCCTATAACAGATCATCATGGAGCAGCAAGTCAGCTTTCTAATGAGTTCCCAGTTTAAACATATTATCTAGAGTACATAACATGAATTTAATCACACTCTGAATTTCCATTATAATCAGCCTTTCCACTTGCAAATTGTGGGCAGACACAATCCTTGTTTGTCGTGATCACAGTAATACATTTTCCTTGATCTTGGTTTGATTGAGCACATTTTTCCTACTTCTGCTTTCTATGTTAAACATCTCAAAACACTCTGATGGTCCTTTATAGAGTGCTAGCACATGGTTTGCATCTTAAACTTCAGTGGAACAAAGACATCTGTCGACAGATGAGGATATTCATAGAATGGAGAAATACGTAGAAGTTTTTACTCATTTTTACAGTCCTGTTTAATCACATGACCACCACTGTGTTGTTCTGTCAGCAGCTAACAAATCCACATGTTCACATCCCTTTTCTGTCAATAACTCCCATCTCGTCATCTTGATTTCACAATCTCTGCTATTTCCTTTTGATCTCATTGCTTTTTCCCCTTTTTATCTTTCTTTGTTCCTCAACGCCTCTCCCTACTTCCATTCTCATGTTAACCTCCCGCCCCCTGTTCTACCATCTCCATTTTTGTAATATTTTATAGCTCATCCTGCCATCATGCTCAGATATCTCCTGTCTTTCTTTCAGCACCCCCACTCCTGTGCTACAAGTGAATAAAAAAAAATCCATTCTCTCTCTTTCTCAGTTGTCACTGATGGATGAGTGAGGCGACAGCTTGGTCTTGGCCCCTGGAGGGGAAAGGGGGATGCCAGACCTTCACTTCACACTGACACACACACACACACACGCACATGCGCGCGCGCACACGCACACACACACACACATACACTGTTCCTAAATATCTGACTGGGATTGCTCACGGGTAAACTGGTAAAGATGAAACGGCAGTTTTTTGTTTTGTTTTTGGATGGATGGATGGATGGATGGATGGATGGATGGATGGATGGATGGATGGATGGATGGATGGATGGATGGATGG
>JAVDPK010001896.1:37839-54654 GCA_034780415.1 Cichlasoma orientale
CCGCCCCCCCCAGATCTCCGGCCCCTGCACGCTCTACTCAGGAGCCAACCCTCACCATAACCACCAGTATTGGAGTGAGTAAGCATTTCCAGTAGCGAGAATCTGTATTACTCCTTATTTCTTGATGTATTCTTGCTTGTACTGATAGCAGCATGATAGCAGTGTGGTTTTTGCAATCTCTGTGCAACACTAAAACAAGTTAGATTGTCTCAGTTTCAGCAGTCAGTTAATTTACTCCATGTGTGACCTCAGCAGTGTTCAAATCACTTAACAGTGTAACGCAAGGAATTCCAAGGACTTCCGGTTACTACTAGTGTATAATTCATGAACTAGGACAGTGCGTCACCCTCTTAAAATAATGGCCTGTCATTTTTTCAGGGTTTTCAGAATAGACAAAAAACTGAAGCAAACGTTGAAAATATGATGATTTAGGCAAAAATAAAACTTTCGTTAAAAATGACTCAGGCCATCATTTTAAGAGGGTGACAGTTTGTATATTACAGGACAAAGACAGTACAGTCTGTACAGGAGGAGCTAGGTTGTCTAACAAGTTTTTGCTGACTAAAGGGAACACCTAATGGGTAGACAGATGTAGCCACTGTTATATCACCGACAGCTGTGTGGACTTCTGTTTTTGGAGCCTTGTGTTTGGCTTTTTGGATTCAGATGTGACCATGTTTGGATGAATTGCTAATTAATTAGCTAATGCTAATCAGCAAGACGCATCCATGAACTGTAATGGCGCATCACAGATTTAGAGACGTCCGGTTCGGTTCAGGGACTTTGTTGACTAGCAGACGGCTAGCTGCCTATCTCAGCATGTACCTGACACTCAAAGCAGCAACAAACTTGTGCTGCACTCCATTTACCTTGGAAATTGGAGCTGTGAGTGACATCGAGTCTGAGTTGACTGTGCTCCATTAGTAGTTTTTGGGAAAGCAGAGAAAAACAGGGTTTTGTTTTGCTCCTTTGCTCCTATCACTAGCACAACAATGCAAAGCCTGCTGCTGCAGCCTTAAAGCCTTGGTCAGCTCTGTGGTGTTTGCAGTCTGGAGAGGTAAATGTATTGTGACTCTGGCAGATCTGTGCACTGACGGACAGTTTGCATCATTTTCACAGCTCTGCACCAAAGTTTTCCAAACTTGCATTTTTTTCACTACCTTCAAATTAGACACCATGTCAAGGAGGAGTAATCCAGTTATGAAACTGTTTCAACTAATCATCCTTTGTACAAGTTCTTTGCACTCCCTCCAGGCTTCGAACGCTCAGTATCAAAGTTTGTTGACTGTTTATATTTCTGTATCTTCAGCTTTTTTACAGGAAGATTGAGCCATAGACTTAAACACAGAACTGCCAGCGAAGTTTTGGCAAGTGTTGTTGCTCTATCAACACGCACTACAGACTGAGTCAGGATAAGGCGACGCACAGGCTGCATTACTCCAAAACCAAATTGAACCGCATCTTCCCATCAATACCTTCTCAGTGTGACAAATGCTGCTTAGCAGAGGGGACACTTTCACATCTTTTTTTTGGTCCTATCCGACTTTATAGAGACATTAAGCCTAACCATAACTTGTTCATTTCTGGATGCTCCACAGAAACCCTTAAGCTCCCAATCAATATTCAGATCACTGCTTCCAGGAATAGTGGCCACCATTAAACATATTCTTTTATTTTGGAAATCTACCCGTCCACCTACCTTTGCACATTGGATTAAGGAAATGAACTGGTTCTTCTATAGCGCTTTTCTACTCTACTTTGAGCACTTAAAGCACTCATACACCCATTCTCACATATTCCTACAATCACTTCTTTCTACGCTTAAGTGCTTCCTATATAACATTCACACACATTCATACTCTGACGGCTGCATCGGCGAGCAACTTGGGTTCAGTAGCTTGCCCGAGGATACTTTGGCGTACAGACTGGAGCAGCCAGGGATTGAACCACCAACCTTCCAATTAGTAGGTGACCCGGGGGGGCTTTTCTTCAAAGATACCATATAACCTCCTACAAGTAGTGACTGTTTCCAGTCTGCCCCTCTGCCCCTTATGATGTGGAATTTTGGTCCATGTCCTGTTCTCCATATTTTTTAATGCCAGTACTTTCCAGTGATGAGTTGTGTCTTGTGTAGTTTCTTGTGCTTTTATTTGTTGTGGAAAAACAAAACTTGATAAATAAAATATATATTTTTTAAAAAAATGATGATTTTAACATGAAATTCTGCTGGACTGAGGAGCTGCAGTTTTTGGCACCCTGAGATTGCCTTTTGGCTCTCCAACATGTTTAATGCTGTAACGGGAGCATTGTTAGTAAATGAGTATGCTGCACGCTGTTATCAAACTTAGCTATACTACTGCTGTACAGCAGGTTTTCCAGTCAGTAGCAACACCCATATGAAATATCCACTGAGATGCTCCAAACGTTTTCTCAAATACTGTATGATGAAAAACATGGTTTCATCTTCTTCTGAAAGATTAAGGACCTATGTAAAATGTGATTAAAGTTTATGTTTCTTTACATTTGAGGAGAATTATAGTTGAATTTCGGGGCAAGAATAAATTATATATAAAAAAAAAAAGATTCTAGAAAAGCTCAAAATCCTTTAAGAAAAAAATAAGAATCGCGTTTAAAATTAAACATGGTTAGTCATTCATGATTTCATCAAACAAATTTCTTCTGAAACTAATCTGTACAGCAGCCAGCTGACTTCAGCAGAAAGAAGTGATAAAACAAATTCCATCTCCATATTATTAAGGATCCCACCGAGAGTAAAAAGTCACTTTATGAGAAAGCAGTATCAATCCATTACCTCATCACTCAACTAAAAACACTGGGTGCGCCCCCACCCTTTGACTAAGCATCTTTCACTTTTGCACACTGCATCGCTCTTTCCTGTTTGCTCGATCTTATTATTACTATCAGGGAAACTTCTCAAGCCACCCGTTGACACAGCGAGTTCCACTACCTCAGCATCATGACACTGGGGTTTCACAGCACTTTTCTGACCGGGGGAGGACATCACCTACCAGCTCTGGAGGAGGGGGGATATCCCACGGTTCCAGATGCACGTACCGAAACGACAGGCTTGCCTTCCACTTGTCTGAGCTGAGGTGAAGTTTGTTTATCTGCTATCCAATTTCCCCACAATGTTTGATAAGGTTTCAAATTTTATCTCATCTGACACAGCCCTCCCTTTCACACGAACAGCTTCTTACCAAAGTCAGATACCCACAGTTTTGAAGAAAAGGGACGCCCACGAGTTAAAGTTAAAGGAAAATGGCGTCCATATGAGGACGGTTAGGGGGAAATACAGGAGAAATGTAGACATTTCTACATGAGCGTGTATCTGCTGTAGTCATTTAATCATCTCGCGGTGATTTTTTAATGCATTTTATCTGTGTACATTTATATTACTTATTTCAATATCAAGTACTTATAAAAGGTCAGTCAACATGTAAGTGACTTGGCATTACACATACTCTACACACATGTTTTATTTGCCACATGGAGTGAAGCAATAACCTGTCTCTTCTCAAACTTTGTCAGTGGAAGCCAGAAATTATTGTAAATGTTGGACCCATTCTCCCCGAAAGGTGGACCCTATTTTTCAGGAAGCTCAACACAAAAACAGGAGCAAAGCTGTGACACGTTGAGATTTCCCTTATACTAAAACTGATTGCACCCATCCGTGTGGTAATTTGGTACCCGGCTGCCACATTGCACAGGTGGGAGGAGAGGTGAGAAGCGTAGGAGGTTCAGTGAAATGAAACAGTGCAAAGTTGTTGGTATTTGGAAGGAAATGGGTCTCAGAAATCTCTAAAGCGTATCTGTTTCTGGTATAAGGTCATTCCACTGCTGAATGGATTGTATTGTAAACAAGGGCGGTGTAATTTCTAGCACTGAATGAAAAATGATTTGTGCAGATAAATCATTTCAATTAAACGTTCCCTTAACTAGAAGTGTTTAAATCAATGAATTATTATGAGTCATTTCTGTTTACATTTTGACACATCTGCACGGCGCTACAGAAAAAGAGAGACGATAAAATGAAAAGAAGCGACCTACTGTTTTGGTTTTTTTGTCTAGTTAAACAGTTTTTACTCATTTAAAAGAGACAAATGCTTTTTATTCATTTTAATCCAGGCTGCTGCCCACGACTCGGGATTCATTCACAACTCTTTCACAGCGGCTTCCTTGAAGTGTGGGAAAACAGAGCAGCAGAATAACACCACACAGTGTCCTGCTAGCTGGAGTCAAATCAGAGATTTGTGGTGTGCCCGCCAAATCCTCAGCCATCAGATCGCCTTCAGGACATTTTTAGTCCTTTTGTTCTCTTTGGAGATGTCATTGTTTTCTTATGAGGTCCACATGAATAAAAGTTTGGCACATGTATCCCAAGACCGTATCTCCTCCATCCTTACACTACACCGGACGCCTGTTGGGTAGAAGACTGATTTTAAACTTTTATTAATTAGGAGCGACATGGGTTCACTCACATCCATATTATAGATTTAGCCACACCTTATGAACCAAGCCACTGCCTGTCAGGTCAGCGGTTTGTGTCCCGCAGCCTGCCTCACTATCACAGCCCCACAACTGCAGACGTCGTTAGCAGAGGAGCTGAGGTTGGCAAACTCAGGATCTACATTTAAAACACTCCTGAAAACTTCTGTATAATAAAACATTTTTTCTTCCCCCTCCAATATTTCTTTAGTAACTTGCTCATTGTATAAATCTTAACTGCATTGTTATTTAGGTTTTATGTCTTTATGTTGTGTTTTTAATTTATTGTTAGCCAGCCTTGCCCCTCCTGTACAGACTGTACTGTCTTTGTCTTGTGATATATAAACGTTGTCCTTGTTTATGAATTAGTAATAACAGGTTGTACTTGAGCACACTGTGTTACATTGTTTAGTGATTTGAACATTTCTGAGGTCACACATGGAGTAAATTAACTGACCGTTGAAAGTGAGGTGATATGACTAACTTTAGTGTGACACAGAGACCCATCAGATGCGGTCTGCTGTCACAGCGCTGTCATCACATTGTTGGTGTCTGTCGAGGTTGGTATATCAGCTAAAAATCCCCTCAAACATATTCTCACTGCTCACTCAGTCAAACACGTATGATTATGGTTTTTGACTGTGATCTATTTCACTGTATTATGCAAAGCACTTTGTAACTATGTTTTTGAAATTTGTTATACAAATAAAGGTTTGGGAATGAAGCTGAGGTGTAAGTTCAGCTGTCAAATCCAGTGCTGACTTCATCACTTGTAGTCCAATCATCTGTCCGCCTTCATTGAGCCAATCAGCCGCCGCTCAGCGTGCTTTAAATATCACTGCTCATGAGTCATTCTCCCTTTCAGGAAGGTGGTCCTGCCCTAATTCCTATCTCCAATGGAATTCCCTTTGGCTTCAATAGGCCATCGGAGTCTAATTGCCTAAAAGCTTAATTGTATTTATTCTCAATAAATCATGTTCGATTCCTCCTAATGATCTCTCCTAATTGAATTATTGTTATTAGCACAATTAACCTAATAGGCACGTTTTATGGAGGAAAACCAGAGCCCCACAAGAATGTGGAGAATATGTATCTATAATTTACTGTATTAATGCAGATACAAAGTAACTATTTTCAAAATAATATGCTGAGTAGATTGTGCTGCAAAAGCACATATTTGTTCAAAGCATTCCAGTTTTTTCTATGCTTATATCGTTTTAGTAACTGGCAGCAGAGCTCATGGCCATCATCATTAATGAGAGGCAGATTTAAAAGTACATACTGTTCATTTCCCTTATTCATGGATGAGAAATAATCCAGCAGCAGGCTGAAATGTCTTGCACACTTGGTGTCTAGATTTTCCTCAACCTCTCTGATCACAACGCAGCTTCAGGCTGCGAGGCAGCAAAGAAAAGTGGAAGAGCCGCCAGTAAATAGCAACAGCACCGCTGGAATATTTCATTAAAAAAAAAAAAATTCACATGTACCCCCGTGCACACTCTCACTCAAACAAACAAAAGAGCATGAACTATATATTAAAAAAGATGGGTACAGTGATACATAAATGCACACAAACTAACACGTGCAGCGCAGACACACATTAAACCTTCTCCTTTCATGTCTCCATTTACTGATAAATCATTTGTCTCTTGGGAGATCTTGTCAGTTTCCCCTGAAATGTTGTGATTAGTTTCTATCATGATGAAACCACAAACCAAACAAACCCTTCAGCACCCACACATACACACTTGTACACACAAGCATACTTCTCAATCTCCTCCAAGCTCTGTTCCAGAGTGACGACATTCAAGACGTTTTCAGAAACCGAGTGGCGTCCCCCGCGGCTGTTTTCCAGTAAATGCACTAGGGCACGTCATTGTGTCACTCGCTTGCAGCTGAGGAGGGTCACTCGTCCGGCCAGCTAACTCAGATTCATCGCCCCCGCTCTTTGCCTGGACCCGATTTTTGTTGAAATCCCCTTTTAGTTCCCAAAAATTTTAAACGGGAAGCTTTTTTTTCCCCCCAGTGTTAATATCTGTTGATATCCAGCCAATCAAAAATGACATCTTCTGTCAAAGTTTAAAGATGAGGAAGTTGCACTTTCAAACATCAGTGTGTCCATCAAACCGACTCTAGCACCTCATCAAAAAAATATTCCTAACAAAAAAAGACTATAGGGAGCCAAATATTTCCCCAAATTAAGATCACATTTCCGATAAATCCTGTTGCTGTCTGTTACTAATATGCGCTTTCCTTCCTCAGCTAATGGTTTCCTCTTTGTCTTTAATCAAAAGAATAAAGACGCTGGAGGAGATTTTATTTCCATTTCTCTTTTGTTCACAAGAATGCCATGTGTTATATTTCTAACCATGCTGGTAGCATGTCTCGCTTGATGTTAACACTTGTCTGTCAGTCGGTACACCGCTCGTGACAAAAACGCGTCTCAGCGGTACTCAGCGTCGCGTCAAGGCAGAATTCATTGTTCCCAGGGGATGAATCCCACAGATTCTGGTGGTCACCTGACTTTTCCTTCAGTGCTCCCATTCTCTCCCCACTACCGTGGTTTACATCACATACCTGAAACGCTAAAATGTACTCATCACAGCCCTGCGATTGGGAGACTACATTAAAATATGTATTTTTTTCCAAATTACTAATTACTTCAACGTGAAAGCAACATCAAAACTACTGTAGGGAGAAACACGGTTTAGTTAAAGTGTCCTAGAAAGGCTACTTTGTAAATGTTCAAACTGACTTGCGCACATGCTTTCCACATGCTCTGAACAAGTGTGTGGTGCGGCTGCTCGATGAACACATTGTCTAGGCATGCCTTTACAGTGGCTTTGTCAAAGGGGGTTAAATTACAGCAGAGAAGCAATGGTATGGGTTCCTTGTTAGTAGTTTCAGTAGTTAACGGCACAAAAAAAATTAGCAAAGATGCAATTGAACTACATTTAATGAATACACAAACATAAAAGTAGTTTAGCTACCAAGGTGTGTTTCAGCTGTGAATAGAAACACCCCCACTCCATATTTGGAAGTTCCTCCCTGTAAATGAAAGGGATGGCCCTGATTACACACAACTCCTCTGTTCTTCAGATCTTCTTTCATACTTCTAAAAACACCTTATTAGGCACAATATTTACTGGAAATGAAAAGGTATTGCCAAAACATTTTCTTTTATCTACAATGGCTGAAAGGTGGTCTGGTGCTGCCAAATTACGCGACCATAATTTGTGCGCGCGTGTGCATGGGTGTGGGTGTGCATGTGTGTGCGTAGGTAAGGAAAAGAGCACGTCATCTTACAGGATGATACAGGAAGTGAGTGTATTACTTCATGTGGTTCATAAAAACCATGCACACCCCTGCTGTCTTTTAGCATGCACTCTACATGGATATTATTAAACAGTCACACATGAGCACATAGGCTGGAGCGCATGCCCACACACAAAAATGAAAACTGAAACAATTCCACACTCAAATCAGCAGATGACAACACAAAAAAGGAAAAGGAAACTAGCAGTCTGTGTTTGCGATGACTTGTAATTGCATGTTAAAGTCAATCAACCTCTAGCAGTGAATAAGCACATGTGAAACGTCACCTCAGAGTTTCTACATCCACACGTATGCCAGGGTCCACTCGGGTCAGAGTGATGTAAATTTCTGAGGCCCACGTGCCCTCCTGTTGTTTTGTGACCACACAGACTTGTCCACTACGTGGATGTAAGGCAGACCCCAAGTGGACTTGAAAAAAACCATAATAGGAAGGATTATTTAGCCATGGTGTCCACAGCTAGCTGTTTCAAGTTACCCAACCATGAGATTAGCACCGGTGGCTGCTTCGTGCATTGGCTGCATAGTCCTACACACGTGGCTGTTGATCTTATGTGTGAGGATATCACCGGGCAATAATATTCCCTGGTGAGAAAGTTTAATCACTTCTGCGACTTGAGTCAGAAGCGGAGGATGTGTCGTACTAACTCGGTTTAGAGCACACACTGCAATTTGCCTTCACGTTTTTCATACTTCTCTGTCTTACAAACAGGCCCAAATGTTGCCATCAATGATCCGTTTGTTTCAAACGCCTATGGTCATATGGGTGCAGAGGATGACCATGGTGACTCAGCAGAAAGCAGTAATCTTACTCCTCATTCCCACCCGCACCCCCTTCTCAATCTTTACACATGTGGAGTCTCGTTCTTCTTCTCTTCATCTTAAAACCGCAGCAGACGGCGTTTCCTCCTGCAGATCATCCACATGTTTTACATATCAACAACGTTTCTGCAAAACGTCTGACGTGGTCACTGAGGAAGGGTTTTATACGGTTACTGGAACACAGGGGGAGTTTGTGATGGTGTTGGGGATGTTTATCAACCCCCTAAGCTTAATTTTATTGGTTATTGACA
The DNA here is from genome assembly GCA_034780415.1 of Cichlasoma orientale. NCBI lineage: Eukaryota > Metazoa > Chordata > Actinopteri > Cichliformes > Cichlidae > Cichlasoma > Cichlasoma orientale. The sequence continues at coordinate 46,752 of JAVDPK010001896.1, forward strand.
ACTTGTTGATATCAGCTAAATTACAACATCATGCCCGTCTGTTCTTGTCCAGACGCTAGGCTGCACATTTTTGTGCAGTTAGCAGGCTTTTGTGTGTGTGGGGAAAACATTACGTTCATTTCGGTTAATCGGGCAGGCCGGGGATTGAAATCAAGTCGTCAGGAAAATCAGATACTCTTTACGCCAGCTGCCACTCTCCCTCTGGCTTTTCTTCAGCGTGTCGCGTTTGGGGCCAGTTTCACAGAGACAGATTTTGACTACACACAAAAGCACAAAGCATTTTAGACCTTGACTATTTTAAGCAGAATCATGTTCAATGAATTATGCGAAATCAAGACTGTTGTCAACTATTTAGAGAAAGCTGAAGGAGTGACTCCATGCAGTCCCTCAGCTGTGTTTACCCCAGCAGAAAATGTTTGTCTAAAACAGGAAGAGCTCAACTTCTCCACATCCACCACATCATCGGTGATGATCCAGGGGTGGGATTAAGGTTTGGGTTTGATTAATTTGCACCTGTTTGGAGCATCCAAATGAAAAAGCTGTTAACAGTGAAAAAGTTTCTTCCTTGGACCTCATTTGAAACATCTTCTAGATAATTTGCCAGTGGCTCACTGCTGACCTGATGGATATTAAGGGGTTAATTGCAAAAGTTTTACTTTCTGATGGTGGTTTTGGTATGCTAACATAGTCTGTAGTTATTTAATCTATGCATTTTACATTTTTACAAACAATATAATATGAGCGTCATAAGAAAGCTTTTCAGTATTTGTTTTTCTTAGCAAATAGAGTCTGTGTGGTGCTGGGTGCTACCGTCACCATAATGGAGGTGTCACTGTTTGTTACAATGCTAACACTGGTTCATAGGGTTAGTTTGTCTCGGGGTAAAATCTCTTCCTTTGGCTTAAAATTTGTCATTCTTGTGAAACAGTGTGGCTTTCAGAAAATTGGGAATGGGCTAACCAGACCAGACTGAGCTATCTTTCCCACACTATAAATCAGCCCAACAATACTCATAACTAACCATCTTCCTTCCGTGTATTTAAAAACAAAACTCTTTTATTACTTGACAGAACTGAACGATTATCCCTGCCAAAGCTAACTCAGGAATTTGGAGTTTAGCTTAGCAATAAAAAAAAAAATTAACTCTTCTGAGCAAAAAACGAAAGGCAGTGGCGCCTTATCGAGGCGCTGGACAACATCTGGAGTCAGTCCCCATGAGCACCGCACTGTGGATGCTGCTAATACTCAGAATGACATAAATAGATGTACAGTACCAGTCAAAAGTTTGGACACACCTTCTCATTTAATGTTTTTATTTTTTTTCCCCTACATTATAAATTAATACAAAAGTCATCCAGACTTTGAAGGAACACATAAGGAATCATGTAGTAAATTTAAAAGTGTTAAACAAACCAAAATATATTTTAGATTCTTCAAAGTAGGCTCCTTTTGCTTTGATCACAGCTTTGCACACTCTTGGCATTCTCTCAGTCAGCTTCATGTAATCACCTGAAATGGTTCTCCAACAGTCCTGAAGGAGTTCCCAGAGGTGCTGAGCACTTGTTGGCTGCTTTGCCTTCACTCTGCGGTCCAACTCATCCCAAACCATCTCAGTGGGGTTTAGATCAGGTGATTGTGGAGGCCAGAAACAGGGTGATGCAACACTCCATCACCCTCTTTCTTGGCCAAATAGCCCTTACAGAGCCTGGAGGAGTGTTTGGGGTCATTATTGTTGAAAATCAAATGATGGTCCCACTAAGCGTTAACCAGATGGGATGGCATTACGCTGCAGAATGCTGTGGTAGCCATGCTGGTTAAGTGTGTCTTGGATTTTGAATACATCGCCAACAGTGTCACCAGCAAAGCACCCCCATACCATCACACTTCCTCCTCCATACTTCACGGTGGGAACTACACATTTAGGAACCATCCGCTCACTTTTTCTGCGTCTTATAAAGAGATGGTGTTTGGAACCAAGAATCTCAAATTTGGACTCCTCAGACCAAAGGACAGATTTCCACTGGTCTAACGTCCAGTCCTTGTGTTCCTCGGCCCAAGCCATTCTCTTCCTCTTGTTGTTCTTCCTTTGAAGTGGCTTCTTTGCAGCAATTCCACCATTAAGTCCAGATTCACGCAGTCTTCTCTGAACAGTTGATGTTGCGATGTGTGTGCTACCTGAACTCTGCACGTAGGTGGGCTCTTATCTGAGGTGCTGTTAACGTGCGGTTTCTGAGGCTGGTAACTCTGATGAACAGATCCTGTGCAGCAGAGGGAACTCTTGATCTTGGTGAGAGCCAGTTTCATAACAATGTTTGATGGTCTTGGCGACTGCACCTGAGGAGACTTTCAAAGTTCATTTTTCAGACTGACTGACCTTCATTTCTTGAAGTAATGATGGACTGTTGATTTTCCTAGTTGAGTCGTTGTTGCCATAATGAGGATTAGAACATTACTCAAACAAGGCTATTCACTGTATACCAACTCTACCTCTGCACAACACAACTGATGGTCTCAAACACATTAGGAGGGCGAGAAATCCAAGAAATTGACTCTTGACAGGCACGGCTGTCATCTAAGCAGGAGGTGCCCACTTTGAAGAATCTAAAATATAAAACATATTCTGGTTTGTTTAACACTTTTTGTTCCATGTATATTTTTTCATAGTTTGGATGACTTTAGTATTAATCTACAATGCAGATGAAAAACCACTGCACGAGAAGGTGTGTCCAAACTTTTGACTGGTACTGGAATCAGTAAACTGTCTGTGAAGTGGGAACAGTAATTGTCCTCAGTATATTTTCTCATTATTTGACCCCTTGCCTGACCTATCAAACAGCACAGTGCAATCAGGTTTAATGGGTCCATTTTGCAGCTGCCAAATATGTTTTTGCAGGTTAAACACAGATGTGGTTAATGATTAACGTTTCTTTGAATGATTAAAATATATATATTGTTAATGACCTCTGGTGACTTTGAGCCGTAGACAGCACCGACTGAACTGAATACAGCTCGATGCTACAAAGCGAGATCCTAAAGGTTATAAGATACACGCGTGCAACTGTTGACGAGACGCCTCAAACTCAGAGCAAGATCTTTTTTTTTTTTTTTTTCTGGGGAAACGCTAAACAGACTCTAATGAAAACTTGAACACAACCTTGTTTGTGACGATACCAGACAGTCAGGAGCCACACAGCAATACACACACACACACACGGGTACCAAACTTGATGTCCTGACCCCAAGGCAGGGGGAGGAAAGGGACACACGGTGCTTATTAATGGTGTGTGTGCATGTGTGCGTGTGTGAGAGTGTCTGTGGGTTAAAGGGAGAGATCAAAGTGTAATAGCTCACTTGTCCCTATCATCCACATCCTCCTGTCATACTCTCTTTTTCTCTCAGTGGGTCTGTCCGTCCTGTCTGTCCCGAACACCTGCCTATTAGAGGGCTGCAAGGTTAATAACAGCTTGCACCCTGTGTGTTTGGAAGAGAATGACTGGAAATGGACAGCATCTCCAGAAAGTGGAGGGCATATTCTCAGACCAACCTGACCCTCTCCCTGTGCGTGTATACATGTTTACAACGGCCTCCATGAACATACACAATGATGCGTTATACGTTTGAGCCTGCATGTCACTTTCGGACACCGAAAGTATGATGACACAGCTGTGGCTGCTTTGCAGTTTTCATTTTGTTTCAGCCAGGGAAAACGGTAGCGCTACAGCGCAGAACAATACTTCAAAGAACAGTGTTTTTTCAGCTTTCTTTGTCCCTCAACTTGTGCAAAACAACACTTCCTGCGGGCACGAGGCCATCAATAAATTCTTTTTTCCCATAAACCTGTCTGGGAGAACTTGACTGAACTCCACAGAGCAAGTGGGGAATATTACAGCGGCACATAAACGTCCACTATGCTAAAATGAGACATCTATGACATATGAATGTAACGTTAAAGTGTCTGCATACTTTTGGTCTTACGGTGGAAACGTGGAGGGCGTTTACACATGCACGCACTCCCTTTCTCTGCGTGCCTTACAGCAGGGGAAGCTGAAGCTCTATTGCAAAGGTTAAAGTTGTTTTAGAAAGACTGAATAAGAAAATGGGAAGAGGAAGTCGCGTTTGCATTAACAACAAAGGAAACGGAATATTAAAACATAAAGAGAAGGACAAACTTTTAATATGGCACCTGAGTGGATATTTACGTGTATGCTGAGAATAGAGGGGCAGAGAGAGAAAGAGCGGAATCGTGTCCTTTGAATCATTACAGACTTCAAAGGCTGTCGTTCTCGTTAAAAATGGACATCAAGCCCTCCATCCTGTGGAAGAGAAGAGAGAACCACAGAGAGGAGGGTGTGTGTGTGTGTGTGTGTGTCACACTGCCAGGAATAGAGAGACAAAGAGACACGTGCACACTTCTGGTTCTCAGTTGTTTACTGGGTTGTGTTGAGGAAATATGACCCTTTTTTTTCTTGTAGAAGTCTCATCACTTAGCAGCTATGATGTCATCTTAAATTTTTCCATTAGACATTAGAGGATTTTGTAACAGGTAAAAAAAAAAACCAAACATCTTTTTTACCTGTAGCTGTAAAGTGAGAGTGAAAGAAACAACAAATCCTGTCGGTAGACTGTAATCTTTAAATGATGTGATTCTTTTATGTGATACACTTTTAAAATTATATTGTGCATTGGAAGTGCATACATATTGTAAAAATATGGGTTCCAAACTGTAAAATATATGTATAGGGTACAAAATTGGCTGCAAATCTGTTTTATTTACAATCTGCGTTTCAAGTATGCTGTATCCAGATATACTGGGCAATCAAAACGGGGACTAATCTGACAAGATTATTATGATTTTTCCATTAAAGATCCTTTTTTCCCCCCTTTGTTTAAATCACAGAGTCAATGTTCACTGAGTTGTTTGCTCAGTGTGTTCTAAGTACCCGTCTTTTTAATAAACTATGGCTAAACAGATACTGCCTGTAGCCCACGCTGATAACTGGACACACAATTATCCATTTAGTGTCCTCTTACAGTTTAATAAACAGACTAAACTTGGCTCAGCTCTGATTTCCTGACAGGAAAATACGTGAAACTGCGCAGTCTAAATAGAAAAGCAGTACATTTCCCTGTCAGACACTGATGCTACACATTTGTGGCATTGCCAGAAAAGCTGACATGAAAAAAAACAAAACTGATGGTTAATTTTAGAAAAGAAAACAAGCAATCATTTTAATTTTTCCTGGACCAGTTAAGCACTACACAGGCCAGAGGCTTTTATACTAAGTGGATGAGAAGAAATCAGACTGCAGTGTTGTTCAGGAAACAGACTGATGCAGGTGAGGATGACGCAGCTCTGCATTAAATGTGAAAATGATTACAAAAAAAAATGGGTTTGATTGGTTCTGTTACATCAGCCGCGTTAACACTTTGAGCACTGAGCTGTAATAGTTCCAGAATTATTCAAATTCAAAAGAAAACCGTCGACAAATTATTTCAACAAATTTTCATTTCCATATGAGTGAATTCAGCAGTTGTGTCATTTCGTCCAAAGCCCCGCATCAGTTCTGAGTTGTGTGTCTTTGTTGTGGGTTACAGTAGGGGAATTTGTTAAGGTTGTGTGGAACTGAATTTAAAAGCATTTTGATATGAAAATAAAGACATGGGAGCCGTGTTAGAACTGCTTTTGTTTTAAAACTTTCAAATGATATAAAATGTATGTTGATAGTTGCCTATTAAAGTTCTGTTTGTGTTTTATCTGATATGTAAACAAGTATGGGTTATAAGTGTGAGCTCACACTAATTAGCACTGACTTATTTGCTCCAGGTGCTTTGTGTTCATTTTTTTTCTTCATTGTTCTCTTTTTTCCAACCATCGCGCTCACATTTAAAGCGTTTAACGCAGCATGAACACCCTGTTACAGCCTGTTGTCACATTTGTCACGTGCTCGCTGTCCCGGTCTGTGCTGCGTTACATGTTTGTGTGTGTGGCTTCAGATGAGGAACACACTCGTGACTTCCTCTTCATCACTAATCACTCTCATCTGTTGATCTGCTTGATCTCTGTTCTGCTGTCTGATATACAGCGGCCCCCGGAGACACTTACAAAGCAGTCCAATGAGTACGTGTGTGTGTGTGTGTGTGTGTGTGTGTGTGTGTGTGTGTGTGTGTGTGTGTGTGTACTTGTCTATGTTTGCAGCCAGTTTGAGTTGAGAAAAAAATTCAAAGAGCTGTTTGAGGGTTAAGACTTGGTTTTAGGTTTAAAGTTATATTTAGGTTTAAGTTAGATGAAGAAGAGATTAAGGTTTTAATTATCCTGCATGAGGCCTTCTTGCACAGGCTCAGGAGGATTTTGATGGCTGCCTGAGGCTTAATATTGAAAGAATGCACTCTCGCGTCATACATTTCAACCCTGTTGAGTGCATTAATTCAGTTTACACTTCAGGTAAGCATTTGAAACGACATAAATATCTTAATTCTAGAGTATAATTTCTTTCTGAGTAAGAGAGATTGTGATCTCAGAGAAAGACCGAGACTGTAGGGGACTGAGCAGCGCTGGAGGGCATACTTTGTGGTCTGCTCTGATGGTAAAAATGTGTGCGCGCATGAGAAAAACGGTTTCACGGAATCTGGTGGAAATCAGCTGCCCGGTAAAGTTTTGTCTATTTTTGGAACAAACAAATAATTGTTTCCAGTTGTTATAGCAATGCTAACAATCTGGTGATGAAATCTTCCTGATACAAATTAGATTACGACACAAACTAAACACTTGCCCTCTCTTTTGTTTATGATAAAATTAACGTGACGAGATTAGGGGAAAAAAGCAAAATTATTGAACAAAATGAATAAAAGCTAACAATGCTGGATTCTATATTAATTCTGACAGTCAGGCTTTGTCTCTTAGATGCAGCCCATTTATTGTCTTGCTACTAAAATCTTGACAAACTAACAAAAAAGTGTTTCTGTTTTCAGAGCCTGCTCAGTGACACATGCCTGACACATATTCATAAAAATAAAAAGGCCTGTTGCAACATTGTCACATAGTGTTACCCACAGTGAAAAAATGCTATTAAATGGAACAATGTGGGTCTTTTTTTTTTTTTTTACTGCTTTTAAACTTGTTTAAAGTACTTCTGCATATATTGTAGAAATACTCATGTAGAAAATAATATCACAAAACGGAGCCTCATCACTGCTTCATCAGGACTGAGAGGTCGTAACACAAATATGTAGTTCACTGGCCTTTAATTTTTTTTTTTTTAACTAGAATTATGTAACCTCTACACTTTGAGCCACATGCAAGTTGAGTGATAAAATCTCAAGCATGGCAACAAAAATCAGAGAGAAAGAATAACAATAGAAATGTGTTACTACTGCGATTTAATTCATGATAACCTCCTTGTTAGCTGTTTTGTCTGGCGCTTCTCATTCAAGCTTTTAAAACCAGCACGAAGGTTCATCCCAACTCCAATAAACTGTAAAGATGCTTGTATCTATAATTTGGCTGCATGCTGACCTGATGTTAAAACTGTTTCCTCTTAAGGGGTCTCTGATATTAACCTGACAGGACTCTTCTTCATGGATTTTTACATGTGCTTGAGCCAGTTTCCCCCAGGAGCGCTGTGGTAGTTTCTCCTGTCACTGTGTCCCCGGCCAAAACACAGGCTTAAAGTTGGAACTGGTGCACGGTGGAAGGTCACCTAATACTTGGGATGGGTTCCTATGGGGATCATTAAATCCCAGCTCGTGCCTTCAGTTGATAATTGTTTACAAGATCTCATATGTGCTAAAAACGAGACAGTGTGATTCTAGACAAAGCTTTCCAACTCTGATTCAGGAAAAAAAAATCTCACACAGATCTCTGCTAACAATTTAACTCAGTCCATCCATACACTTCACTCCGGGG